>CM031239.1:947363208-947635103 GCA_018340775.1 Taxus wallichiana var. yunnanensis | reverse complement strand
TAGAAACCTTCATGAGTGTGGTAAGAAATTATCCAACTTATGATAAAGAGTTGTATGCTTTGGTGCAGAGTGTAAAGAAATGGAAGCATTACTTAATGGGAAAAGAAATAGTTATACATACCGATCATCAGCCCCTTCAATACTTAAAAAAAAAAGTTAAAGAAGTCTAAACATTTCATTGGATGGGATTCTTACAGCAGTTTCATCTCATGATCAGGTATAAAAAAGGTATACAAAACAAGGTTGTTGACATGTTATCTAGACCTCCATTTGTTGTTGCATCTATTCTTTTACAACATAGTTCTTTGGCTCATGATAGTTATAAGGAACAATATGCTTATGATGTTGATTTTAAAGAAGTGTATGAGGATTTAACGAGTGGGAAACAAGTAGGAGAAAAGGATTATCATGTGCATGATGGACTTTTATATCATTCCAAGAAAAAAATTATTCTAGAAAATGAGTGTGTGCATATGATTGGGAAGCTCATACTTCTTTATTTCTGGTCATTTTGGTGTTGGTAAAACAGTTTGCACATTTGCGTATGTATTGTTATTATTGGCCTAGAATGCATGAACATGTAACCAAGTATATAAAAGGATGTGTTCTTTATGCCATGAGCAAGCCAAGTAACAAGAAATTAGGAATTTACACTCCTCTTCTTGTCCCTACATAGCCATGGGAAATTATTTCCATGGATTTTGTAGGAGGATTGCCCATGTCATGAAAGAAACACGACTATTTATATGTGGTTGTGGACATATTTAGCAAGATGTGTGTGTTGATTCCATGTACTAAACAAATAACTGGTGAAGGGACTACACATTTATTCTTTCAGTTTGTATGGGTTCATTTTGGATTTCCCACTTCAATTATTTCAGATCAAGATTCTAGATTTCTTGGGGAATTTTGGTCAACTTTGTGGGGTTTAATGGACACTAAACTAAAGAAAAGAACTACTTTCCATCCATAGACTAATGGTCAAATAGAGGTTGTGAAATGCACAATTGTACATTTTCTCGTGGGTAAACATCGTATATTTTGGGATGAACATTTATTTTATGTGCAACATGCCTATAGTCATGTATTACATTCTTCTACTTTGAAGTATCCATTTGATACTTTTTATGGTTATCTTCCTAAATTTCCATTAGATTTCTCTTTTGGACATGATAATTTTGTTAATGGGTTAAGTGATTCTGACAAAGCTAAAATATTTGTGCAAATGAATACATCGGATCATTAGTATGTTAGAAAATAATTGGAGAAAAGTAAAGCTAAGTACAAGCAAGGATGGATAAACAAAAAATTATCACAAGTTTTAAGTTGGTGATCAATTTTGGCTTCACATCAGCAAAGAAAGGTTGTCATAGTGAAGGTAAAAAGTCGAAACCTATTTGGTATGGTTCATTCTGAATATTGGAGAAAATTGGTAACAATGCTTTCCTATTGGGTCGTATCTCCATATATGCAAATTTATTCAATTGTAAATGTTGATAACTTGAAATTATATGAACCACGATGGTTATCGATCATGTCGATGCTACCATTATGCCTTCCATTGATGATTTTGCACCTGATTATCTCGATGAGTTACGAGGATGATATAATTTTGACAGAAGGTCGAAACTTCATGCGAAGGGGTGATATTGAATATCTTTGTTTTGGGTTCAAAGGAATGCATCCAAAGAAGGTGAAATGGATGGAAATTGGAAGGTGAGGAGAAGTACCTCACGTATTTACTAATTAAGTTAACTTTTGGGGTCCAAAAGTTTCTTAGTGGGGAGTAATGATCCAAATCATCCTCACTAGGAAAAACCAATCTAATATCTTATCGTAATTAATTATGGGAAGTTTCATCATATGGAGAAAATACAATCTTTCCAGTGATATCTTGTTTGCATAAATCGGAACACATGCAAAATTTATGGCTCACTGAATTTTTCAAGAAATCGGGAAATTTGGGACTACACGCAGTTGAATGCGTGCAAGTGGACGAATGAAAATACGCCACTTGGAAAATATGAGTGAAAGAATAATTTTTTTTTAACGTCGGTCTTGGACACTCAAGAAAGTACAAGTGGACCATTTTATTTGTTGGTTGGGGGACCTAAACCAGGTTTGACACACTTGATTATGGAGGGGTGTTTTGGCCTCCTTATATTACATTACAAGACTTTTTTATTATATTTTCTTTCATATTATAAATATGGATCAATATGGGATATTGGTTATATTGTAATTATAAAGGGCTTGGTGGATGTCCCAACTCAGTTGACCTACATCAACCTATCCACCGAGTCACACCCCTTATTACTCCACATTGGCCACATTGACTATATCCCAGTGCATTATACTTAACCTACCACACATTTTATTTATTCTTGCCATGTGTATATCTATCTCCAATTCCATTGCTTAACCCTTATCTTTCCACACCCACCTTATCCCTCCACATGACCACACAAACTACTAAAGACAACATTGAATTTAACACATTTCCAACCACTATGCACCTAACTTAGAAATATAGCTCGGAACCAATACAAGAAGTGCCCAACAAAACAGCTCTACAACCAATGTAACCGCTCCCAAATCACAATTTTAAACAACTCCCTCACCCTATGCGCAGCAATGTGGGATTTGAACCCACAATAAAACTATAGGCATGATGTGGGAGTTGAACCTTACACTATGTGAAAAGAGATAAGATGCTTTACCATTGTGCACGAGGTTTGTAACACGCATATAAATGGGCCAAGTTTTATTTGTCTACAGATATTGTTCGATGACTATGTAATTTTTATAAGGCTTATATCTTGAGCTAGGAGAGGAATTTTGAGGAGATTTAAAAAGAGACTAGTGTTATTTTTGCAGAGGAAGACTGTGAGAAGATCAAATTCTTATAGAAACCATTGTACAGGTTTATTTTCAAGATTTTAATAGATCGGTCCCATTCAACTAGACCCAGAGACGTAGGCCTCAAGTGCCGAACTCCGTTATCACGTCTTGTGTCAATTCACTAGTGATATTCTCTAATTTTACATAGTACTTGTAGTTTTTAATTATTTATTAAAAATACAAAAAGGTCGTAATGTCAAATTTTCATTAAAAATCATTAAAAAAAAATATTGAGTTAGATTGTGCAATTTTTCTTTGGATTTTTAGATCATAAATAGGATAAATTGAATTTAGGAGGGAAAGCACAATTTTTAAAGGAAAGAAACGTATGTTTGTGAAAATAAGACAAAGAGAGAACACAGGATGAAGGGTAGTGTTATCCAATTTTTACCCTTGGGAAAAGTTTGATCAAACATGACCTTCCACACCCTTCTGAGAAACGAAGCAAAGCTAACTCAAGCAAGTCAAAATCGAACCTAGAGTGAGTCGACTTGAAGAAAACAAAATAGGCTCACAGACGATGCCAAGTGTCCAACCGTCATGAACTTCAAGAGTGAAAGGAGGGGGTAAAATCTTGAAAGCACGTAGGGTTTCCACTTGAAGCTAACTACAAGGGTCCCACCCAAAAGGGTTTTTGACATTATATATAGTGGGGCCCTTTACTCACCCAAAGGAATGAAGCAACATCTTTGCAGACGATGCCAAGTGTTGGCATGTCGCATTCCCAAGACCTAAAAAAGGCAGCAAAAATCTTAAGAATGCACGAGGCTTCCATGAGGATCTTGCATGGATAGAATCCAAACCCAAAGTAGTGGGGAAAAGGCCAATGGGAGGCCTCCACATGTCTCTTCGGTGCACCTTTGGTATGATTCTTAAAAGGATGGTCCCGAAATGAGTGCGGGATCCCCATGTGGTCAAAGCTCGAGAAAGTTACACCACCGTTGAATAGTCTAAGCATGGGAAGAGCCAGCGGAAGCCTCCATGTGCCTCATCAACACAAATTCAAAGGTAAAATCTAAAGGCAGGTCCCAAAATGAGTGCAAGCCCTCCATGTGTCTAGGGTCCAACAATGAAAGATGAATCATGAATCCCACAAAGAATTTTAAATTCTTAGATATTTTAAAATATTGTGAGAGCCCACGTGGAACGCCCAACCCTAACCTTCAGATGATCATAAATTTCGAATGGAAGCTCAGATTTGAGCAAGAGAGGAACTTTTGGAAAGATCTCGATGTTTGCTACTCAACTACAACTGGATATCTTTAAATTAGTGGGACTAAGTTCTTAAAAATGAAAAATATAGTCCACCATTTTTTGAGGTTATCAGGCTTCTCACCTACCACCATAATGAAGTATGGGCTTCCTTTCTTGCCCAACAAGGAACAACACATGGAGGCATGGGTTTTTGCAGTGGAACCCATCATTATTGCAGGAGAATTCAATTCTCTTTTGGGGTGGTTGAGGTAGGATTCAATTTCTTCTCTCCTTTCTCTCTCATATTCTTCATATATATTGTAAGGAGGGGCATTTTTTCTAGAGGTTGGACATTTTTTAGTTTGCACCCTCCCTTCTTCCCTAGTCTGCAAGTGAATTTGTGGAGTTTTCAAACCTCCCATTCAAGTTGTAATGCAATTTTTTTCCTTTTGGCTATTGTAATGCACTGTATCAATTTTTGGAGCAATAAGATAAGTATGTGGATGATTTCAACCCTCTCTTGTGTTCATTGCATCCTCCTGATCTCTCATTGCAGTTTGGTTAATCATGGCATTGTGATTGCATTACTTTTAATGGTTTGTCTTTAATTATAAAGCGGTGTTCAAAATTTCTTTGGTGCATCACCTCTGTTAGTTAGGTTTATTTCCATGTAACTTCTTAACCCTCGTCTCCTTATAAAATTAGAGTATATTTTAGAGTATACCTCTGCAAATCATGTGTGCACCTAACAAAGGAATAGAACCAACCTTCATCTCAAGAGTTTTCCCGATTGCAAAGTCCCACACTTTGGGAAAATCTCCATGTTATACAATCACACCGACGATCTCAACCTATCGAGTTGTATACATTCAGGAAACTGTGATTACACATTAATAGGTAGTCTACCAAAAATTTTTGTCTACAAGTTGTGTAGATTTACGTACATTATCGACTACTTATGGCCACTACTGGACACATTATTGGCATATGAATAATTTCTCCCCATGCATGGTATTATTAGGAAAAGAAAATATCAACTTTCTTTTCCATTCATAGTTTAATTTTAATTAGTCTTCCCCTATTTTTAGGATAAAATTAAATAAAAGATATAAATTTGTTTGCATGCACAAAAGCATGCACTATTTTTAGATGATAGTTCTATTATTAATATTTCATATTTTTTTAGAGTTGTGTTCTATTGTTAGATGAAATATCTCTACATATTGTAGACCATTGTAATAATTATATATAAAGAGATCATATTATGTTGAAGCTCGATAGGAAAAATATATAATATTACACAATAATGCTGATTTGAGTGTGAGATACTTTGTTTTATTTACAAGATATCATTTATTTTATTTCTATGTTCATTTTTTTATCGTCTAATTTCTAAAAATTGGTATTAGAGCATTGTTTTCAATAGGTTTCTAAATTGACAAGTCATGGACTCTACATCTATTTTGTAGACACCTACAGATTTTACAGAAAGATTTATGAGCATTGGTCCTCAACAATGAAGGCATTATTTAGATGTCAAGATGCGAGGAAATTGTAGAGAATGGGTACATAGAGCCAATGGATGTAATATTGTATAACACACTCTCACAGGTAGAGAAAGATACTTTGAAGTAATTAAGAAAGAAAGACATGAAATCTCTATTGTTTATTCATCGTGCCATGCATCAAAGCATTATTCTTAGATTAGTAGTAGCTTAGTCAAGAAGCACAAATAGCATGGGAAACTCTATACATTGTGTATCAAGGTAAGGAGAAAGTAAAAACTTCCAAACTACAATTTCTTCGAAGATATTTTGAAAATATGTCAATGAAAGATTCATATTCATAGATTCATTCTTGACTTTAGTAGTTGGACTATTCAATAAAATTAAATCTCATGGTGAAACTATTGAAGAAAAAAAGGATTCTTAAAAAGTTTCTTAGAAGTTTACCTAAATAATTACATGCTTTAGCTGTTGCTATTGAAGAAACTAAGGATCTAAGTCAATTTTCAATTGATGAGTTGCATTCATCACTAATAAATCATGAACATAGGTTGAATAGATCACATAAAGTTGTAGATCAAGGTTTTTCATCAAAGATATGAAGAATTCAAGGAAGAGGAAAAGCTATTTTTATCCCTATAGGTAGACGGAGAAGTTCATCTAGAGAACACAACAACTGTTCATCAAATTCAAGTGGAAGAGGACATAGTCAACAACACGATCATAATCTTTTTTTGTCGAGACTTGCTAAGTTACATGTTTAGTGTCACTATTGCAAGAGATATGGGAATTATGCTTATGATTCTAGGAGAAAACATTATGATCATAATAGGTAGAATAAAAATCAAGTTGGGATCTGTACTCCAAGCTCTATGTTTATTTCATGCACAATGTTTGTTGAAGCAATACTTGTCTTTATCACCTAATGAATGTAATATATAAGGAGAGTTCTTGTGATTTATGGTATTTGGATTCTGGTTGCAGTAATCGCATATCGGGTAACTTATATATATTTTTCAATTTTGATGAGTCAAGAACAGATGTTACCCTTGGGAATAATAATACATTGTCTATAAAAGGAAAATGAACAATCAACATTATAACTAAAAAGGGGAGAGAGAGATTATGCATGATGTTTATTAGGTTGCTAGTTTGAAACACGATATTTTGAGTATTGGTCAGTTAGTAAAATAAGGATACATATTTTACATCTAATAAAACAAATGTGTGACCATAGATAAATATCCAAGTAATCAGTTGATTGCTAAAGTTAATATGACAAGCAATAGAATATTTCCTTTGAAGATTAGACTAGCCAACTCGAGTTAAGTCTAGAGCTCAAACCACATCTAGAACTCATACTATAGATCATTCTCAAGATAAAGAAATTCAATCAGTTGAGAAAGATGAATCATGGCTTTAGCATATCAGGTTTGGTCATTAAATTTTTTTGTTAGAAAATATAATAGAGGAAAAATATGGTATAGTATTTTCCTTTAATTCATAAACTAGAAAGAGTATGTGAATCTCTTATTTTGGGTAAGTAACATAGAGATTCCTTCCCAATTGAAAAAACAAGAGCAAGTACATAAATTGAAAATTTTCACTCTAATTTATGTGGACCTACGAAATTAAATTCTATTGGAGGTTACTCATATTTTATTACGTTCATTGATGATTATAAGCGGAAGACATGGGTGTATTTTTTGAAACTCAAATTATATACATTTGATATATTTCAATAGTTCAATTCCTTAATGGAAAACTAAAGTGGATAGTACATCAAATATATGAGGACACAAAGGAGGCGAGTATGTTTCCAATGCGTTTACGAATTCTTTAAAATATCATGGAATCCACAAGCAATTTACTACAAGGTTGACAACACAACATAATGGTGTGTCAAAAGGATGAATGGAACCATTATGGAAATGGAAAGAAGTGTGATAAAGGAAAAATGTCTTTCAAATGAGTATTGGGAAGAAGCACTAGCAAGTTTTGTTTACATTTTAAATAGGTGTCCAATGAAAATTGTTCGAAACATGGTTCCTCAACAAAATTGGACTAAAAGGAGACAAAATGTTTCTCATTTTAGAATATTAAATTGTGTGGTATATGCACATGTTCCTCATGAGATAAGGAAGAAGTTAGATAACAAAGGAGAAAAGTGTATATTTTTATATTCAATGAATACAAAATCTTACACGTTTTTTAATCTCGAAACTAGAAAATCGGAATCAATAGAGATGTATAGTTTGTTGAAAATGAGGCATGGGATGGAATTATAGAGAGAATATTTAGTGTAGTAGAAATTATTCCTCATGACGATATGCGAGATGAAACTATAGAACAACAAGGTATTGTATCTTCTTCAAATATTGGAAATGCATCTTAAGTTGTAGCACAAGCTACACCTCTATCTACAACTAGGATGTCTACACAATATTTCAATCATATTCAACCATGAAAGAGACACCACAAAGAACAACGTAAGAAACTCCTTCAAGAAAAAATTCCATCATTAGATATCCCTTTGCAATAGGAAAAAAAGAGTCTTAGTGAGATTCATAAAATCGATACAACTAACTCTTTTTATGTTTTTACATTGTTTTCTCAAGCTATAGATCCAATATAATTTGAAGAGGATATAAACAATTATGTTTAGGCTTAAGTTATGGATGATGAGATAGACGCCATAGAGAAGAATCATACATGTGAGTTGGTATATATTTCAAGGAAAGGATGTGATAGGAGTAAAGTGTGTCTATAAGACCAAGTACACCGTTGATGGTAAAGTATAAAAACATAAATAAAGTGTAGTTGCAAGAGGTTTTCCATAGTAATATAGAGTAGATTACAACAAAAATTTTGCACCAAAGTGGTAAGTTTGGACATGGTAAGAATGGTTTTAGCAATTAGAGATCAAAACAAATGGCCTATATATCATATGGATGTGATATCAACATTCTTGAATGGTTTTCTTGAAGAGAAAGTTTATGTAAATCATCCGATAAGGTTATGAGATTTAAGGAAATGAAGGAACGGTATACATGTTGAGAAAACACTCTATGGTCTCAAGCAAGCACCTACAACATGGTAAAACAAAATTGATTCTTATTTTATTCAAAATGGTTTTAGTGGGAGCAACAGATTAGCTCTACCTTATACATCAAGATAATCAAGAAGGTAAGATTATCTTTGTTTATATGTTGATGATTTAATCATTATTGGAAATATATCTACGATTCATCCAAATTAGCAATGAAGAAATGATTTGAGATGACAGATCCAAGTTTCATGCACTATTTTTTGGCAATTGATGTTCAACAATCATAACATAGAGTGTTTATTTCATAAGTAAATTATGGTAATGATTTTTAAAGAGATTTACCTTTTTTAACTACAATTCGGTGCAACACCATTATTTATAGGCTTTAAGTTAAGAAAATAAGATAGAGAAACATTTGTGGATCCAACATTGTTCAAAATGTTAGTTTGAAGTCTCATGTATTTGATATATACAAGGCATTACATTATGTATGGTGTGAGCTTCATCTCAAGGTTGATGGAATCTTCAAAACATTAAAATTGAAAGCTCGAAAAAAATTTTGAGATATGTATGTGGAACTAAGAATCGTGAAATTTTGTATCCAACTTCATATGAGTTCAAAATCATAGGCTATACTGAGATAGTGATAGTGTCAAGAGTATAGATGATAGGAAATGCACATCCGGCTATACTTTTCATTTTGGAAAAGGTGTAATTTAATAGGAATCAAAGAATAAGCCCATAGTAGTAGCACAAGTAGAGTATATAGTAGCAACGCAGAGCGACATGTCAAGTTGTGTGGATGAGAGGAGTGTTGAAATATTTGAGATAGAATCAAGAGGATGTTACACATTTCTTTTGAAAACTACTCAACAATAACATTATCGAAAAATCATGTTTTCACAAAAAAAGAAATCATATAGACACGAGGTATCATTTCATCGGTGTTGGTTAACAACAAGGAAATTTGTGTTAAATTTTATAGATTCAAGTTCAGTTTTTGATATCTTTATGAAAGCTTTAGGAAATTAAGTTTTGAGTATTTGATAATTTGTTTGGGAGTTTTTGATAAGGAATATGTCGAGATATGGAAATGCACACCGAGCTCGAAATAAATAAATCTTCAAGGTAAAAATTAAAGGGAGTTTTGGAATACGAATAATTTCTCAATATACATGCTATTATTAGGAAAAGCAAACATCTAATTGTTTTTCCATGCATAATTTAGTTATAATTAGATGTTTCACTTTCTATTTTTAGGATAAAAGAAAATAAAATAAATAACTGTTTTCATGCACGAAAGCATGCACTATTTCTAGATGATAGTTATATTATTAAGATTTCTCTATTTTTGCGCTTGTGTTCTATTGTTTGATGAAATCCTCTATATATGGAGGCCATTTTAGTCATTACATACACATAGATTGTGTTGATTTGAATCTCTCATAAGAAGAATATACAATATTTCACAACAATGTTGATTTGAGTTTGAGATACTCGGTTTTATTTGCAAAGATATTATTTATTTTATTTTTTTGTTTGTTGTTTTATTTGTCTAATTTCTACACACCGATGTGCCTTCTGAATTTGGGTTATCAAGAACATTGTGGCAAGAATTTACATTTGGTGGTTGCATTCTTTGGATGTCCAATATTGATGAATTGTAGAAGAAAAAATATAAAAGAAAATTTTAGGTGTTCCTTATTGAAAGGGCAGTGAGCTATCATTGTAATTTTTGCCACATATCAAATAGTTGAGATATGGATTTCCCGCATCTTCAAATTCTCATAAATATTGAAACGTCAGGGAAAACATCGACCGTGGAAGTCTCCAAAGCAAATCTTTCCTATATAACTCGGCATCACTTACAAATATTTTCCTCGTACTTTTAACAACAAAGATGGAACAACTCAACTTTCCTTGGGTTCTCAATCTCCTCTTTTGTATTTTTACATTCTTCCCTTTCTTTGATACCTCATAAAAATCTTAGAGAGAAGAAGAAATTAAACTAGAAAATTGACCTCAAACTCTCGAGACATTATCGTGTGAGGATGAGCATTCTACACATGAATTTTTAATCTTGATCTTGAGCCTTGAGGAGGATTTTCACCTAAATTATTACCAAAAGTGTCGGAGAGGTGATGAATGAGGGTCGAAATATTTGACATGCATTGATTTTCTAGTATTTCAAATTATGGGTTTCATGTTTTATGAGTGTGAGTTTCACATTTTTATATTTTTCATGGTTTTAAAATTTCAAATAGTTTTAGATTCAAATATCGATTTTTTTGGGTTGTGTGTCACTTTCTTTCAATTTCAAGCTTCTGGATTCAAGTTTTATATTTCTTGAGAATTATTTATCAATCTTGAATTTTTATGTTTTCCGTTTTTTTGGGATTTTGGGGTTATAGTTTTTTTTTCTTTTCATGGTTTTAGAATTGGGTTTCAATGTTGGTCAAAGCTATAAGATTTATGGATTTTGAGTTTTGGATTTCAGGGTTTTCTATTCTTTCATCTATTTAGAGTATTTTACTTTCATGAATTTCAATTACAAATTTTTGGATTTTAGTTTTTTGTTTTAGGTTTTAGCGCATTTAATATTAATGTATTTTTCTTTTTTGATAGTTCAACGGTTTGACCGAACTTATGAATCCGAGTACATTAGATCAAGATATAGCATTTAAAGGCCAACAATTATCAAAACAACAATGAAACCAAGCAAATAGTGATATATGTATTTTTATTATTTAAATAATTCAGATATTTGGGTTTAATTTCATATCTTTATGGTTTTATAGATCTTTGGTTTCCCATTGTAAATTTCAAGTTTTGAGTTTAAGGTTTTTAGGTTAAAGGTGTTAGGATTTCGTGATTTAAATTTTTAATACTTTGGTTTCATTTATTATGATTCATAGATGATATTCATGTTTTATATCAATCTACTTTTCAAGTTTTGGGATATTCAAGTTTGATATTTTTTAGGTTTTTCATATTGATGATGTTTTCAAGTTTTGGGGTTTCTAGTTTTTGGGTTTTGATAACATCATTTGAAAATATAATATTAATTAATTTGATCCCATAATGATAATATCTAGGACATTTGGTGGATTTGGAAGTCATGTTTTATGAAAATAATTTTTAATCCCAACATAATAGATTTATCAATCAATATGATATGAGAAAAATGCAACACAAATGTTATTAGATTGATATCTCTTAAATATAGTTTTCTATATAGATTTATTTAATATAATTTTAAACATCTATTTCAAAATTCAACATTTTTGAAATTTTGGCTTCACAATATTCAAATTTTTATTCTTGGATTTATTCTTAAGATTTTTAGTTATAAGATTTCTTGGATTTCAAATACACTCTATGTAAACATTTTAAAGGGGTTTTTGGTTTTGGGGTTTCCTCATTTTGAAATATAAGTTTTAAGTTTTTTTGAGATTTTTGGGTTTGGGAGTTTTTAGTGTTAGGTTTTTTAGTTTTCTATCTATTCATTTGTTGGTAGATTTCATGGTTATGTCTTTCAGTTTTCAATTCATGGTTCATCTTTCAAGTTTATTTATTTGGTATCAATATACATTTTTTGTTTTTAGGTTTCCTCGTAAAGAAGTTTCATTTTTGGGGGTTTTTATTATGTATGTTTTGATTTTCATAGTTTTCACAGCTTTAAGGTTTAGATATTTTTAGAATCAAATTTTATTCTATTTTTAGTTTTTGGGTCTTGGGGTATCACCTTTGAATTTCTAGTATCTTAGATTTTGAGAGCTTTATATCAATCAACATTATGTGTTTTTTTAGGTTTTTAGGTTTTGATATCCGAGTTTTAAGTTTTTCATGTTTGGGTATTTCTTTTTAAGGTTTCAATTTTAAGGCATTCATGCTCTTAGTTTCAATTTTAAATATCTAGATTTTGAAACATTTGATATCAATGTACATTTGATATTGTTTGGTATTTCCATGTCGGGAGTTTTCTTCCTTTTTTTTTTACGAGTAACAGCTTACAAGTTTCAAATTGTTTAGGGTTTTAGGTTTGGAAATTTTAAATTTTATAATTCTTAACAATTTTGGGTTTTGGGTTTTAAGTTAAAAGTTTTGGGTCTTCAAGTTTAGGATTATCCTAATTTTAGATTTTTTTAGTTTTTGTTTCAATTTTTAGTGTCTCTCGGTTTTGAGTTTCATACAAATTCATGTTTCATATTAATTTACATTTAATGTTTTTAGAACTAATGGTTTTATAATTTTTGGGTTTCAGGATTAATGATTTTTGGATTCTTGATTTCATGTGGATTTCAAGGTTTATGTGTTTTTGCTGCATTTCTTATTTTTCAAGTTTTAAAGGGTTCTGTTTTTAATTAAGATTTTTAGGTGTGGACCTTTCAATTTTCAAAGGTTTTTAGGGTTCCATATTTAGGATCATTTTATGGAAATCTGATATTTTTTCTTCTTTTTCCTATTTGAGAATTCTCACATATTTCTTTTGCATAGCTATTTTATATGCTAAGGGTTTCAACTCTCATAATTTTTGGTATTTATAGGTGTATATATTCAATTATTAAAGTTTCCCCTCATATTTTTTGTTTAGTTGTATAAGAGTTTTCGGTACATATTATGAGGTTTTATTTTTTAGATTTTGGTATATGGGTTTAAAATACTATAGTTGTATTTTATATCAATATATTGATTTTCTATAGCTCTAAATACTCACATACATCAATTTTATAAGTTAGGTATTCTATTACTTCAAAAATATCCATAAAAATTTCAAGGTTTGTGGGTATGATATTTTAGGTTTCAAGATTTGAACAAAAAAATTTGTTTTATATCAAACTAATTTTTTATGTTCTCGAGGCTTTAAGAATTATGTTTTTTATTTTATTTTAGTTTTTATGATTCAATTTTAGGTTTATGTGATTTGATTAAAAATAAGCATCTTCTTCTAGATTGTAGACAAAAATCACATACATATTACTATTTTACTTTCTCATCAAGTATGTTGTTATATGCATGGATCTAAAATAATAAAAGTATTCAATGGTGAAACAATCCTTTTTCCACAAACTTAGTTTGATAGTTTCTATTTTCTTTCTCTTCCACATTTTTCATTTGTATACCCATTTCTGTTCATGTCACAAGGATCCATGTGTGTCATTCTTTTCACATATGTTGTCAGTTATTCTAGGACACTAGCGCACATGTGCTCCTATCCATTCTCAAGGTGATCCTACCCTCTTTATTCATCTTACACCTTTTGACATTTTTGTTCAAAGATTTCTAGTTTTATTAATCTTATCCTGAGCTCATAGTAAACTTTTTGGTCACTAATGTCAAAAATCAAACAAGATATCCACATATACACACAACATACACACTATTATTCTGGATGGCAATTCTAAGGGACAATCTCATCTACATACTATCACTACCATTAAAAGGGACTACATTTTTGGGTTGCATACACTGCATAGGAAGGGGAGCGCTCAATTTCATATCACACATTTTACATCTTATCTATCAATAACCCGTTACCTTGGCATCATTAGCGCAAGGGAAACCTAAGGACACTATTACACACACACACAAAAATAAATACATGGAGTATAGAATGTAGTGTAGTTCTCGGTCATAAGTTCGCTCATCGGTGACCTTTGAGGTCAATTTGACTTCACAAATTACATTTTAATTCTAATTTGATGTGTTTTTGAGCTTTTATATTTAGTTAGAGTTTTTGTTGTAGGTTACAAATGTACCAATTGTGATCAAAGAGTGAATACTAGGTGATCAACAGGAAGTGATAGTGAAAACCTAGTGACATGAAGAACGTAGAGTCTAAATTTATATGGATTCACCAAAGGCCCAAGCGCACGTGTTCTACATTATTCTCAAAATCCATATTTTACAGAGAGAAGTTGTGACACAGTTCCAACCTCAGTCAACATTTTACATCACCTATACAACAGCTGCAGATTGCACAAGATTCAGCTAGGTCTTATCTCTCTCCTATTTACTTATAGTGTTACATTGTTTGAGTGCTTAGCATTTGTATATCTATTGTATTTTATCATATACATTACTATGCAATTATATTTAATTCAATTTTTATTAAATCATTTGGTGAACCCTCTTTTCTTCAAAATTCTTACCACAGATCTCTAAAACCATCATGGATAAGAAGAGGTCCATATCTCCTAAGAACCATATGGAAAATACATGTTTGCACACTATCTTTGATGTTTTTGATGTGCATTCTAAATTCTCGTGATCTCTACCGAAACCCTCAATGTGATTCTTTCATCCTCTAGTTCAACTTCTTTCTTTTGAAAAATCCCATCCTAATAACTTTCACAACTCTATCATTTGTATAGTCTCTCTTGGCTAAAAATTTACTTCCTATTTTCCTTGTTCTCCTGTAGTCACCCATGTTGTTGCACCTTCTTCCACTCCTCTTATAGCACATGATAGTATTATTGGAAATCCGCTTTCTTGATCATGTTCTTGGTTGTGATAATATGGATGCCGATAATTCTACTTATAATGATGAAAAATGTACATATGCATGATGGTATCTCTACTAGTAGTCATGATGAGTGCAATGTTTTATCTCATACTACGAACCTACTTCTAAAAGTTATTATAATGAATGCAATGATAGATCTTATATTAGTATTCCTACCCATTCTTTCTATGATAATGATAATCTTGAATAAATAATTTCTTGTTAAAATATGTCTAATACTAATGTGGATTATGATTCTAATCATGAACATGTTAGTGATGGTGTTAGTTCTATTTAGGCTACTTTGAATGTGAATTTAATATTCCTTATTTTTATTCTTCGATGTTATTTATCATGATGATTCTACTCCTACCACTAGTACACCTCTTATTATTTCTTCCGAGTCTACATTTAGCATTCTCATAGAGCCTCAATGTTCCTCTCCTCTTCTTCCACCTCTTTCTTCTTATTCTGATGTTTTTGCTCACGATGTTTCTACTCCTACCACTAGTACACCTCTTATTATTTCTTCTAAGTCTACATCTAGCATTCTCATAGAGCCTCCATGTTCCTCTCCTCTTCCACCTCTTTATTCTTCTTCTGATGTTGTTTCTCATGATATTTCTACTCCTACCACTATCATACCTTGCATTATATCTCCTAAGTCTACATCTAGCATTCCCATAGAGCCTCCATGTTATTTTCAAAATCTTCACCTCCTTCTCATTCTTCCACGTCTGCTCCTTCTCACATTCCCATGATCACTCATAATGGTAATATCCAACCTCTCAATATACCTCTTACTTCACCTACCATTCCTTCACATGATATTTTATCTCTCATGCAGTTGTTGGTACCTTGCAATCTCAAGTTCATACACTAACTCTTGAAACTAAAGCCTATTATGCTTCCATTGAAAATACTTATTTGCATGGAAATCCTATTCCTAAAAAGATTCACAATTATGATTTTCCAAAGGACTTCATCATGCCTAAATTCTCATGTTTCAAT
Organism: Taxus wallichiana var. yunnanensis; assembly: GCA_018340775.1. Taxonomy (NCBI): domain Eukaryota; kingdom Viridiplantae; phylum Streptophyta; class Pinopsida; order Cupressales; family Taxaceae; genus Taxus; species Taxus wallichiana. The sequence continues at coordinate 947,618,938 of CM031239.1, read as the reverse complement.
GGTACTATCAATCCTTATTTATATCTCAAGCATTATCATTCAACCATGTCTATTTTTTCTAATGATCACTTGTTACTAAAATAATTTCATCATAATCTTATTGATCATGCACTCCAATAGTCCTCTCATTTGCTTTATGGATCCATTAGTACTTATTATGATATGGAGGATGTTTTTTGTTAGACAATTTATTTCTATCGATAGTGTTAAGGTCACATATGAATACTTTCTTGCATTGTATCAAGGAAAGAAATAACTAATTATAGATTAAATTTTAAGCTTTGATTCTTGTATGGATCAGCTTATTATTTTAGCCCATTGATTTAGAAAAGTAATTTATCTTTTGTCATGGCTTGATTCCTGCATTAAAAGAAAAAGTATTATATGATACATGTGAATTTTTTAATATATTATGCTACAAAGTCATTTATTTAGAATCGGTTATTATTTTGCACCATTGATTAGAAAAGTAATTCATCTTTTGTCGTGGCTTGATTCCTACATTGAAAGAAAAATTACTAAATGATACATGTGAATCTCTTAATCTCTTATGCTATAAAGTCATTGATTTAGATCTATATTTAATTGATGCACATGTTATACCACCCCTTCCAATTCTTCTAATACTTATTCTACTACTTCTCGCTTCCATTCATTAAGCTCCCTCTACGATCTCCATCTCCTCCTATGTTTAAGTGTCATTATTATCCTCCACCATTTCGGCATACACCTAAGTCTTCTCCACATCCTACTTGTGAACCATTGAAATTATCACATAATGAAAAACCTCATGAAGTATTACATGCTTTACTTGAAAAGAACTTAATCTACATACCTTGTACTAAGCATCATCCACCTCACTCCTTGAAATGCCAATGTGACTTCCATTTCTGTAGTTTCCACCACATCAATGGCCATTGTGATAATGATTGTTATTATCTCCATGATTTCTTGCAACAATTAGAATACAAATGTGTCATTAATTTCCACTCACCCTCTCGTAAGAGCTTTCTTTCTCCTATTCTCAGTATAAGTTTTCTTCCAACTCTATCCACTTATCTCCTTCACCTCCATCTAAAGTTGTCATCCATTCACCTCCTAAGATTATCATTCATCTACGTCCTCCATCCAATCCACGTATGCTTGCATCATCTCATCCTTAAAAATTTCTACACTACCTCATTGGCATCCTAAGACTCTTGATTCAACACTTCCTCATACCACACCTTCTTGGGCCCTATTCCATTGAGCATTCAATTTGGCACTTATTCTCACAATGTTGTTCCTTCACATGCTTCATTTATGCCTTACATACATATTAGCCTCTCTGTAGATGAAATTCACTTTCCATTTCATTACCTTATGACACACTCTCGTGCTATGGTTCACACTTGACTATTGAGGGAATACTACATCAACACGCCTCTCCTTTCACACCTCATGCATTTTGCTTCATGTCATATCTATTGTAGCATCTCCTTACACGTTACAAAACCATTTCCCGATGATGTTATCTTATTCTATGGTTCATTCTTGACTGCTTTGAGGGGGTATTTATAAATGAAACTCATTCCTACACCGATGGAAAATCAATATTCTTCCCCTCTTCATCATAATCACATGCAATTACAACCTTTATTTTCCATTCTCTCATCACAAAAATAGCAACAAATCATTATTCTATTCTCTTATATTGTCTAAGTAACATTGCTCTTTCGTATTATCTATTATATTACATCACATACATCTATTTCTATTCATCACATACTATACTCCTCATTTTTTATTCAAATACAAATCCAATTCTAATTATAACCTATCTATTTATTTCCACATCATCATGCATTTCAAATGAAAACAACCATTTCAATAATACATATTAACCCAAAGTGAATGCACATCAACAACACATATATGATATATATATATATATATATATCATTAAAAATCACAAGTTACAAAATACAATAGCTAGGGAAAATCCCCATGCATCACTACAACATATATAATACATCATACATCATCCTCACTATCACTATATATAATCACAAGAGCTCTAGAACTAAAGGCTTTACCGCTCACTCTACGCCACTGATCTCGGCCTCTATACCTCTCTAATTGACTCTTGTAATATAGCAATATTGGCCATATTCTCTATAAATTGGCCCTATAACTCCACATATTTAGCAAAAACATACAGAGACGTGGCTTCTCCTCTTATGACCTAGGTAGCTCACTCAATCTTTGCACGATCCTCATCACAATCATTCAAAAAAATGGTAAATGTGTCTATTGTTATAGCCACTGGATCAAACAAATGGTAATTATCACCTATAATAGCATCCAATCTCTCTATTATATCACCTCCCATAAGCACATATAGAGGCATTTTTCGTGTCAACATACCTATCAATGAATCGAAAAATAAATGACTAATAGGCAACACCTACATTTGCAATATGCACCTTTAGCCACTATACACCTTTGAAATATCTAATAAAATAAAATAAAAACTAACACATATCAATGAACAATACTTATGTTCGGCTCATGCCACTGCTACACCATCTACATCGAGACAAGTTCTGTCACTCTACTCCTCGAACTATCAATCCACCCGCCACTTCCACCACTACTTGAAATAACAAGACCTATAAATGTTTCACCCACCTCTCACTATAGGCCTTGATGCACCCTACGTCATCAACCTATACAGGGTTCTATAGCCACATCTACTTCATCTGGACCAAGGTGCACTAGTTGTACTCCCCGTTGGGCTAGGCCTCACTCCTGGTCATCTCACTGCTCTAGTAGATCTCAACCATATATATCGCTCCAAAGGACCATCATCATCCATGCTAAACTACCTCAATACGCGCTTACCCTTGAATAACTCTTTCACCCCTAGGAAGTGATCCTCTAATCTAATGGTACAATGAATGCACCACAACTCCACAACATCCTCTACCTAGTCACCATAATCTTTGTACGGTCTCCATATAATGGCCTTAGAGCCCATTTTATCTAGCATCAACCTATAGGTGGTCATATCCATCCTCTTGCTATGAGTACCAATCCATCTCACTTAAAATATATTAGTTCTACCCCACTTGGCTCACGGCCCACTCAAAGGTGGTATCAATATAGCATTGTGCTCATATGCCCATACGTGTAACAAATTCATGGCTCCTAGTCCACCTCCATAATCCTCCTGAGTGAATCTATAAAATTCTCTATAAAAATGATCCAATACACACCGCACCCATGCATACTTGGTCCCATGATCCTCTATACTACAGAAAATATCATGCATCTTATAAAATATCTAAACTTGATCACCCTTCACTACAACTCGACAAAGGTAAAATCATTGTAATAAACTTCCATAACTGCAGTAACACTTGATCTCATTATTGCATCCAAGCTAATATGAGTCTCTTCATGTACTCATGTCCCTATAAAATACCACCTTAGTTCCCTCATCTTCCTCTCTGAGTATCACCTATAGTCATCACCTAAACTATCTCTCCTATAATAGGCAACCGCAATATCCTAGGTAAACATCCTTTAAGGTCATCGTCATTTCATGAGTAGGAAATCAAAATATACATGTATTTTCACACCACCGCTCACATTAAGAAGTCAACATAGGCATGTTATGAGGTTCCTTCCCCAAACTAGCAATGTGTCGCACACCGACACAACCTCCATTATATCCCAATCTACATCCGACAAGCCAAAGGTAAGTAATTTACTCAAATGACGGCCCACCCGAAACTATCTCGAGTGTATATCTCTTTTGCACAAAATAAAAATAAACCAAATTGTTTGATTATTACAGCATACATAGTAAAAAAATCATACATCATCGCATCATACTTGATCAACATATTAGAAGTACATCATACAATTCCCAATCCTCGCTTGTGGGACGCCAAAGCCTCAAGAAGCAGTCACAAAAGCCAAAGGAGGTCACTAAAGACTGGAACTAGGGACTAGTGACCCCAAGGATAAAACACCTTGGCCACTTCGCCTAAGTATAAAACACTGAAAAATATAATAAAGATTTTTTTCTAAAATTGACAAAAACATACATCATTAACAAAATGTTTCTAAATTAATCACACATACCAACTCATTGGTCATCTACAAAATCCACGACCGACGCTACTCTCTCTAATCTAGTCAAACTCATTGCTTTAACATGTGGCATCTTAAAATCTTGGATCTCTAAATATTAATCAATCTCGATATAAATGAACTACTATTCATTTTTCACTATTACTATATAGTAATTCCACTTTTTCGATACTATAGTTATTATTTCCAATCCTTCTTACAACAAAATACATGTTACATTGTTTCACTCATATCTTGAGCCTCATAACTCTATTTCAGATAATAATTTCCTCTAACACCATACCATATAAATTTTTACATCTCAAATTCACATGTGACACATATACTATTTAATATATATCCACACTACATTTATAATATCATTTAATATTTCTCTTTTACTATTACAACATCTTATACGACTTAATTTTTGATCGTGCTCATTTTTCTGCCCTTCACCCTTTCATGGAAAGTGGGGTATATAATTGGGATCATCTTGAAATCCCTCTCAGTTACAATACAGTCAATTGACACTCCTAGCATATTACTATTACAACTTGCTCGATCTCATTCAAACAAAGGAACAGCATTATATATGTAGTCAAAAAATCATGCACTAACTATTATAATTATACCACCAAGTATGTTGTTTTATATATGGATTTCATGTAATAAAATTACTCACTAATAATTCATCCCCTAGTCCTATTGTCACTTTGTCAATTGCCATCATTATTTTTCTTGCATAGTCATTAGTTTTTGACAGCTTCGGTCGTCTCTCAGGGAGTCTCAGGTGTCATTATTTTCTTGATTGTTGTTTCTAGTATTTAACTAGGGAGCTTAGGGTAGTACTAGGGAGCATGTCGAGACCAGTCCTTATTTTTGGCACTCTAGTCCCGAAAACACTTATATATTTAATATATTTGTTCAAGGTTAGTCTTTTTCATTTCCCCCTCATTCCTATAGGTAATAATTGGCATGTTGGGTCATTAGTGTTGAAATTTGAACAAGAGATCCCTATATAAACATAGCATACTCACTATCTTATGGGAATACTATCTATCACAAAGGGATAGCTATCTACTAAGGTAAGGACTATATTTCAGCATCATTCCATCACACACACTTCATGGGAAAGGGAAGTATATGTTATTCCATCCACCATTTTCATTTACATCTAGTTATTGTCCCACGATTATGCGTCATCGACGCTAGGGAACCCTAGACACACAATTGCACACACACAAAGCACACAGAACCACATTGTGTCGGGAATGTAGTGTAGCTCTTAGTTGTAAGTGCACCATTTTGAAAACTAAGGTTAGTTCGGCCCCTTGAGATGCATCTTTGCTTTTAGGGGTTCTTTGCTTTATATAGGGTTTTATAGGTAAATATTCATTGTAGATTTACAGAGTCATAGACAAAGATATTACGACACTCATGTGACAAGGATAAAAATATTTCAAAGATAAAGTGAAACTGTCAAATTCAGATCTGGAGCTATTATGAAGACTAAAGGTCCCAAACTACGAACAAGGAGCCCATAGGTGCCCTGGCCTCGGAAGAATCTTCAACCGACACAATTTCTTGGGTTGTAAATCATGTTATATTTTATCCACACATCATCTGGTTTAGTCCCGACACATAATGAGGTAGGTCATTTTCAGGTTGGTACCTTATCCTCATATCTCAATTATTTCATTTCATTCAAATATCAAAGTAAAAATATTTAACATCAACATTTTAGTTTATATTATGTATTGAATTTTCTCAGTACCTACTTAGATTAAATTAGATATAGACATAAATTTCATATTTTAGATAATCATTTTGTTGAACCCGAACTTTATAATATTTTTCCCTAGGATCCGTTCCAAACCATAATGGCTAAAGGTATTTTATCTTCTTCACCCATCATGTCTCATTTCATTGTTAATCCTATATATGACAAGGATGTCATTGCTAAGCTTACTGAGATCTATATGGTAATCCTATTCCTATGTCGGCCCATACTTAACAATAAATCTTATATGGTCAACAATATGTGCATACTCGCTTTAAAGACTCTCCCATATAAATTAGCATTGTTGAGCATCCTATAGCCTTCACTCATTACACAAAATGTTATACGCCTACTAGTGATCCTCCTCCCCATCTCTCTAAGGAAATTTTAGATGAATCTCTTATTTATTATTTGCTTGGTATTGATCATCATTCACATGTGCATATTGATTCTTCTCCTACTCAACATACTACTATAGTTCCATCTCATGATTCTCCTATATTGCTTCTCATCACCATCACGTACTAGCTCTCATTCACTTTTGTATTATGTTGATGATCCTACGGGGTTCATTTTAAGAAGCCTATGGTAAAATGGAGGTGAAAAATCCCCGATGAAGATACCTAGAACAACTTTTGCGTAAAGGTGAATTTTTCAATATTTGAGAAATAAATTTTTTCCTGCTATTATTTGAGAAAGAGTGAGCACCTTGAGGGAAATTTTTTGAGATGTAGGAAAAAAATATTGGTCATTATTAATGCATATTTGATGCGTGACAATAGCCCTTGCTATCACGTGTCAACAAAGTTTTTTGACACACGACAATAAGGGTTGTTGTCACGTGTCAAAAGTTTCAAATGAACGCACGATGGCTATCCCTTCTTGTCACACATCGGTGAAGCTTTTTGATGCATGGTAATAAGGCTTGTGTATTGCATCAAGAACACTTGTCGTCGTGCGTTAGAAAATTTGTGAGGCATGACAACAAAACTTGCCGTCACACATCAATAAGCTTCGTTTATGCACAACATCAAGGGTTATTTTCACGAGTCAAAGCAAGCTTACTAACGCATGATAAAAGGATTATTGTTACACATCAATAAAATTTTCCAACACGTGACATCAAGTCTTTTTGTCGCATGTCAGAAAAGTTTATTGATGCGTGAAAACAACACTTGCATTGATGCTCGTCAACAAGGTTTGCTTTGAAGTGCGACAACAGGTCTTGTCATGTCATGGGTCCAAACCTCGGGAAACCTTAATTTTTCCTATAAATACCCTCCTTCCCCTCATTTTCACTTTTACACTTCCCAACTCTTGAAATTTCTCCATTTTGGTACCACTTATAGCTATAAGAATTGTAAGCTAGGAAAAATGCACTACTAAAAAGGAAGTAAAATACCAAAAATCATACCTCCTCCTTCGTGTTCCATAGCAAACCTCAAAATGGGCTAGAAAAATTGGATTGACCTTTGATTGTGTGATATGTAGGTGTGTTTCTTTAAGACAGAGCAATGACTTCCTGCAACAACAATCCACTTACTTTGCACCAAATGGGTAAAAGGATTATGGATTTGGGGTGCTTCAAAATGAGGCTATTTGGGCATTAGGATGAGGTAGAAGGATGTTCTTTTCTCAAAGGATGCAAGAACTTAGACATGGCATTCAAGCTTATTCTCCGTGTCTTTAGAGGGGAGGGGTAAGGCTATATTTATAGCCTAGGGGAGTGATTAACTTAGAGTAATTTAAGTAATCATGGTTTGAAAATGTGGGCAAGATTAGGTGAGTGGGGACCATGAAGAATGGGTGAGGATTTGATTTTAAATTTTTAATTCATAAGTGGAGGATTTTAGGTGAGTGGGGACCACAAAGAGTGGGTGCGGATTTGATTTTGAATGTTTATTTCAATAGTAGAAAACATGGAGAATAATGACATGTGGTGAGGATTGGGTTAATTTTTGGATTTTGAAATGGATAATTAATCAAATTATATTTGATTAAGTCAAGTGTTTTTTTGTGGGAAATGAAGAAAGGGAATTAATTGATTTAGGAAAGATGTGAAATTAGGGTGTCTACATTTTCCCCTTTTTGGAAGGGTACTATGAAAGTAGTGTCCTTTCAAAGAAAGTCAAAGAAAGTAGATGAGATGGGGAAGAATTCAATCTAATTTTCTTAAGTAAAAAGTAGAGTGAATATTTTTTGGGAGAATAGAAAGTGGTGAGTGACAGATCTCATAAGTATCCTTTAAGAAAAAAATGTCATGAGAAGATGTGATTATGGATAGATATGATGATGCTCCCTTGAGAGGGCTGACGAGAATGGGATGTATGACGAGATCTCTCAAAAAGAGGAGAGATTAATTCTGTGGAGAAGAGGATGATAATGGAGTGGAAGAGACTGGAATGACCACACGATGCAAATGGAGAAAGGATTCAATTGGCCTTGAATGCTAGGTGTGAGGGTGTGTGGGAAAGAGAAAAGGGAATGGATAAGATTGGGGGTTGATTATGAGAGGAGTAAGAAAGGTGAAGAGTAATGGAGATAGGGGAGGGACAAAAAAGAATGAAAGAGGTAGAAAAAATAAGAGAGAGGGATGATAGGGGAAGAAGGGAATGATGAAAGACAAACAAGGAGAAAACAAGAATAATGATAGAAGAGAGGGTGAAGGGATGAAATAGAGAGATGTGCCAAATGAAGGAAGCAACAGAGATAATAAAGAGGGATGCATGAAAAGGAAAGAAATGATAGAGCTGAGAAAATAATGAAATGGGGAAGGATAAATAAGAAGGAGAAGACGAGGTGGGAGGAGGGGGTGAAATCGATGAAAATTGAAAGAGGATGAAAGAAGAAGTAGAACGGAGAAGAAAAAAGAAACCATGAGGGGCGAGGAAAGTGTGAAAAAGAGTAGAGAAAAGAAGAGAAATAGATACATGAATGAACGAAAAGGTAGGGGTTGTAGAGAAAAGGAGAAGTGGTAAGAAGAAATGTGAAAATTAGGGAGAGGAAAGGAAGATAGAGCGAATACAGGAGAAGAGTGAAGGAACCGTGTCATTGCGAGGAAGACCAAGGAAAAGATTATGGAGTAGACCATATGGAGATGCATGTGGAGGGTGGTATGATAAAAAGATAGGACAATGTAGAAGAGACATGTTATCAATGCGTAAGTAAGGAGGAAACGTGACGGAAAAAAAGGGAAGAAGATGATACAGGGGAAGGGAAATAAGATGAGGGGTAGGGAAGATAACAGGATAAAAAATAAAATGATGTAGAAGGAAGGGAATACAGAAAGGGGATAATAAGTGGAAAGGGAACAATATAAGGAATGTAAAGAGAAGAAAGAGGGGAGGAATGACATCAATTGGAAAAGATGCAGAGATGCATGAAATGAGGATATTAGGATTATGAGAAAATAGACAAAGGATGTATGATGAAGATAGTAAAGATATTGAAGAGGGTGAAGGGAAGATGGAGAGATGGGTAAGAAGTGAAAAGAAAGGGTGGGATTGGGGGAAAAGAATAGGAGAGAAAAGAGAATGGGGGATAGAAGAGGCAATGCCAATGAGGGGACGTTAGGGAAAGTCCACTAATAATGAGTGGTGAGGAAGGGTGAGAGAAAAAATGAAGAAAAGGAGAAAGGTAACAAGGATTGGAAAGGATAACAACAAAAAAAAGGGACATTGGGAAATCCCACTAATGACAATGAGTGGTGGACATAAAGGAGGGAAGGAATGAAGGGAAACTCTAGAAGGTCCAAAGAAGTGAATGAGGTCGTACGGAATGAGGATTGATGATTTTTAGGAAAGTCCACAAACAATTATTAGCATGGGAATAAAAGATGATGATGAAAGAATGATAAAAGAATGTTAATAATAATGACAAACATGTGTGTGGTTAGAAATGTGGGAGGATTTGAGAAGATGAAGTGGAAAGAGTAAAGAAAATGGGAGGGATGAGTTGGGACTAGGTGAAAGTGAGGAGAGGATGCGGGAGATGAGGATGAACAAGGTGAGGATGAAGCAACAAGACATGAAAATAATGGGAAGAAATGCTATGAAGGATGATGAATTAAGAAGGGGAGAATGGGGAAAAGAACATGATTGTATGGGAAGAGATTAGACGTATGTCATAAGATGATAGGTGGAGAAAGGATAATGGTAGGAGGAAAATGTGGTTGGTAGGAGAGACCAAGTGGAAGAAGCGATCAACAAAGTCAATGAAGAATGAGGCGAGGGAAATGTTCACAATGAAAAGTTTAGCGTAGGAGAGGAGCCCTGATGTAAAGGCATGTCATGCGATGGAAGTGGTTAAGTAAGATATCCAAATGAGTGAAACTAGAGATGAAAAGTTGAGAAGCGATAAGTGGTGTTTGCGAGAATGGAAAAGGAGGTGAAAGGATATGATAGTGGGGGAATACCGAGAAAAATTGAAGGGTGAAGGGTGTGTAGTGATGGGGAAAGGAAAGAAGATGATCATCCTTAAGAGGGACTCTTAAGTGAGATATCCATGCTAGGCGAGTGGTTAAGTAAGATTGCCAGTACGGGATGGTGATAGTGGTGGTAAAAATATGTGATGATGGGGAATGAAGATAAAAGATGGATGGTGAGAATGTAGAGTGATGGGCAAGTGTAAGATGACATGTCATACTTAAGATAATCTCTTAAGTAAGATTGTCATGCCACCGAGTGGTTTCATAAGATCACCTAACTGACAAGGATGATATGCAAGGAGAAAGAAAAAAAGTGTATTGGGTATAGGGGTGGAATGGTAGGTTGAAGAATATGATCACAATGAGAGGCGGGAGAGATAGGATGGTGGAAATATGATGGGATGGGCAAAGGCCATATGGAAGATCATCCTTGAGAGGAAGTCTTAAGTAAGATTGTCATGTGGACGTAGAGGAGGGAAGGAATGAAGGGAAACTTTAGAAGGTAGTGGACGTAGAGGAGGGAAGGAATGAAGGGAAACTCTAGAAGGTCCAAGGAGTGAACGAGGTCATACGGAATGAGGATTGACGATTTTTAGGGAAATTCCATAAACAATTATTAGCATGGGAATAAAAGATGATGATGAAAGAATGATAGAGGAATGTTAACAATAATGGCAAACATGTGTGTGGGTAGAAATGTGGGAGGATTTGAGAAGATGAAGTGGAAAGAGTAAATAAAATGGGAGGGATGAGTTGGGACTAGGTGAAAGTGAGGAGAGGATGCGGGAGATGAGGATGAACGAGGTGAGGATGAAGCAACAAGACATGAAAATAATGGGAAGAAATGATATGAAGGATGATGAATTAAGAAGGGGAAAATGGGGGAAAATAACATGATTGTATGTGGAAGAGATTAGACATATGTTATAAGATGATAGGTGGAGAAAGGATAATGGTAGGAGGAAAATGTGGTTGGTAGGAGAGACCAGGTGGAAGAAGTGATCAACAAAGTGAATGAAGAATGAGGTGAGGGAAAAGTTCACAATGACGAGTTTAGCGTAGGGAGGACCCCGATGTAAGGTGTCATGCAATGTAAGTGGTTAAAGAAGATATCCAAGTGAGAAAAACCTGGAGATGATAAGTTGAGAAGTGATAAGTGGTGTTTGTGAGAATGGAAAAGGAGGTGAAAGGATATGATAGTGGGGAATACCAAGAAAAAGTGAAGGGTGAAGGGTGTGTAGTGATGGGGAAAGGCAAGAAGAAAGATCATACTTAAGAGGGACTCTTAAGTGAGATATCCATGCCAAAGTAGTGGTTAAGTAAGATTGCAAGAAGAGGATGGTGATAGTGGTGGTAAAAGATGTGATGATGGGGAATGAAGAGAAAATATGGATGGTGAGAATGTAGAGTGATGGGCGAGTGTAAGATGACATGTCATACTTAAGAGAATCTCTTAAGTAAGATTGTCATGCCGGAGTGGTTTTATAAGATCACCTAACTGACAGGGATGATATGCAAGGAGAAAGACAAAATTGTATTGGGTATAGGGGTGGAATGGTAGGTTGAAGAATATGATCACGATGAGAGGCAGGAGAAATAAGATGGGGGAAATATGATGGGATGGGGGAAGGCCATAGGGCAGATCATCCTTAAGAGGAAGTCTTAAGTAAGATTGTCATGTGGCCGGAATGGTTAAGTAAGATCGCCAAGCTGAAGAAGAAGAAGAATGATGATAGAGTTGGTGGGAATAGGGTATGACAAAATGGATTGAAGGGGAACCCTCAAGTGAATTTTCCATACTATGAGAGCATGTAAGTAGGATGACTAGGCATAAGATGTGATTTGGGAAGGATGAGAAAAGAGTGAGTGATGTATGCCATGTAAGTAGGGTATGTAAGTAGGGGAAGGATGAGAAAAGAGTGAGGCATGTAAGTAGGGTATGTATTAGTATGGGTGAATGGATGTGGTGCAAAGTAAGATGTTGATCATGTAGAAAGATACTCTCATGATGAAAAGTATCTTAATTTTAATATAGCACATAACAGGATGCATCGTGATAAAAACATTAGGATGACTAGATTGTAATATGCGTGCTAGCATAGAGCACATTGGGGGTATAAAAAAAGGTTTGATGCCCCAAGTTATATGCAAATGGAAGAGAGCATAAACAGAGGCCATCAAGAAAGTATGATGCCCCAGTATGATATGCAATCAGATAACATAAGAATATTAGAGAGTACACACCAGGATACGTAGAATCAAGATGCCCCCTGTAATATATCAAGATACAAGAAAGCAATTAATAATTTATAATTAATAATGCAACACAAGAACCATAAACATGTCCCTAACGTGTTCCACGGTGAGGATTGATTGGATGTGCCCTTAAGCGGGGGTATGAGGACATAGTAATGTATTGGGTCATTGTCCTTAAACAAGGAAACAATAAAAGTGAGATTTTTCCCAAGCAAGGATTCACGTGAGGAGAAGTGGTTTGAATTTGGTAGTCATAAGGTGATTAAATCATTCGTTGGGGATAATAGTTCAAAGGTTGAAGTGTGTTGGTTATTTTAGTGTTTTTGCAATTTTGTGGAGTTTACAATATTTGTATTTTTGTTTATTATATAAATATAGATTTTCCAATGTTTTTGGAGTTTTTGGATTTTTTACGAGTGTTTCTAATGTTTTTTTGGATTTTTGACGATTGTTTCTAATTTTTTTGGTTTTTTCTTTTTTTTACGATTGTTTCTAAATTTTTGGTTTTTTTAACAGCTTTTCAACCTGTTTTGGATTTTTGGATTTTTTCTAATGCTTTTGGATATTTGATGAGTGTTTCTAATGTTTTTGGATTTTTGACAATTTTCAAATGTTTTTGGATTTTTGATTTTTTTAATGTTTTTGGATTTTTAGATTTTTTTTTCTAATGTTTTTGGATTTTTGGATTTTTTTCTAATGTTTTTGGATTTTTTAGATTTTTACACTGTTATTGGCAATTGATGGACTAGAATGCAAACTTATTTTGAGAGGTGATAAACCAAGATATTATCTACATGTACCGTGTTCCTCGTGGTAACTCATGCTTGGAATAACACAAAATCTCATTCCATTGGTGGGATATGGTGATGATGATATGATGAAAAGAAGTTTAGCTCCATTCTTGACTCCATACAACTAGTAAGATGCGTGGGCTCCTCACCGAGAATCAAGAAGGACGTAGGAGGTAGATAATGTGTATAGAGGCAAATGCTAACAATAATTCCTTTGGAAAATTGTGACTCAATTCTTCATAACGTTCTCAACCGGTTTGAAAATGGCCTTCACTTTATGAGTCACGTGCTAGAATTAGACAATTACATGACCTGTGATTAGTAAGATATGAGGCGAAGGGATAGTTCTCTCTTCACTTAGGCATATAAATTACTTCTTTAGGGATTCTATAATTGTAAGTACTATAAGATTTAGAATTTTTGAAATGACTCCATATGCCTTGCCCCGTACTACTAGTGACAAGAAAGGGCTCATCACCAAAGGAAAATCATAGGCGAGTGAATTCCCTTTTTGTCTTGTTTTTTTGAATGTTTTTGATTTTTGATTTTTATTTTTAAATGTCTTGCAATATTTTTATGCTTTTATGAGAATAACACTCTACGCTTTGCCCCATGCCACTTGTAAGAGGCAAGGGTTTATCACCGAAAACAATACGTAGATGAGTAAGGGAACATTTCTCCATTCCCAGTCTCACACTACCAAGAAGAAGTGTGGGCTCAACTCCAAAGATTATGAAGGAAGAAAGATGTTACAATGAATTATTCATAAGTTATTGAATTGGTGGAATTTTACAATAGTGATTTGTATTTGGGAAGGAACGTCTACCCCCAATCTCAACCCCACATGACTAGTAGGACGCGAGGGTTCAACACCAAAGACTGAGATGGATGATCAAACAAACTAGGTAAAGAAGTTTAGAGATTTGTTATGAAAGAGAGAATGTCTTTGAAGGGAATATATTACCATCAATAAGCTTCTAGGTATGACCATAGGTGAAAGCGACTAAAAATGGGAGATATTATAAGAAGTATGATACTCACAAACTTAATAGGATCTATATTAGCACCTATCTCATGATGATAAATATGAAGATGTGATTTTGATAAAGAAAATATCTCACAATGGAAATGAATAAATTTATATTATTCAAAGATAAGTAAGACGAAGGAATAATGTACACATTGTTGTTTTCTAGAATAGTGAACATATCGAGGGTAAAATTTCTTTAAATGAACTACATTCATTGGTTCATCAAGATCGTGACCATCTTCGATGGCCAACTTATAGGCTCAGGCCAAATTTAACTGTAATTACATAGGGTCCTAACCAATCAAGATCAAATTTTCCTTGTTTTTCTCTTTCTTTAGTGGTATTCTTTTGATTTTATTTTAAAACGAGGTCTCCAATTTCAAATTCTCTGGGTCTTACCTTTTTATGATAACTGCGTTGTAGTCGGGCTTTTGATAGACTTGAAGATGATTGAGAGCATTAAATCATTTTTCATCAAGAAGATCAAGCTCTTGAAAATTTGTGACTATCGGTATTCATCCTCATTAATTACATATTTAAGGGAGATCCTCAAGGATGGAGTTATATCTCAATAGGTAAAATTACTTCACAACAATAAACAAGGGAAAATGGGGTGGCTTCGATAGGCGTGCGGTAAGATGTATGGTAAGCCCAAAGAGCGGGAGGTAAATTTGAGTATGCCAATTATGTCCATGGGTGTTGAGAATATTTTCTATGATGGATTTTAAGGTCTTAGTGGTTGCTTCCACTTGACTGTTACTACGAGGGTAGTAGGGAGTGGACCACTTAAGTTTGATGCGAAAATGTTTGGCTAGGTCCTTTACATCCCGGTTTTTAAATGATTTTCCATTATCTCCGACCATACACGGATGGAATACCAAATCGATAGATGAGATTATTAAAAATGAGTTTTGATATTTGGCTACCAAGTAACATAAGTGAGAGGCATAGCTTCCAACCATTTAGTGAAGTAATCGAGCAGAATGATGAACTTATGTCCATCGGACGATCTTGGTCTGATTTTACCAATGAGGTCAAGTCCCCATTGAGAGAAGGGCCATGGTGTGGTTATTGATTGTAATGCTTGGGATTGTAATGCTTGGGAAGGTGCATGGATAATATTTCCATGCTTTTGACATCTTGACATTATTTGACAAAATATCAAGAGTCACTTTCCATGGTGGGCCAATAATATCCAACTCGTAGGATTTTATTAGCTAAGGCTATATCATTCGTGTGCGTTAAATAAATACAAGAATGGACTTTAGCTAGGACACTCGAGGCTTCTTCTGATTAATACATCAGAGAAAGGTGCCATCATATCCTTATTTATAAAGGGTTTCTTCTAAAATGGTGTAACGAGAGGCACGTTGTGCTAAAGCACGTTTATACATTAGTTTCATGTCGAAAGGAAATGTTTTATCACGAATTAAGGTATAAAAATAATTGTACAAGGGTTATTTAGACCCACGATATCACATACCATGGTGTTTTCAAGAATATCATAGCAGGCATTAAGAGATGTTCTAGGAGAAAATGTGTCTAGGGTTGACTAGATGTGATTTCTAATAGGGATCGATGGTTGCCATAGCGTCGACAGATTTATTATGAATTTTGGGGATTTGATCAAAGCTAATTAATCGAAAATAGCTTCAAATACTATCCACCATGCATTTATATGGGATAAGTTTTTCATCCTTGACCTGGTATTCATCAGTAACTTGCTTGATGATAAGTAAAGAATCACCAAATACAACTAATTCTGTAAGATTCCAAGATATAGCCAGTTTTAATCCTACGATTAGAGCTTCATATTCTATGATATTGTTGGTACATGGGAATGCTAAGTGAAATTATTTGGGGATAACGTGTCTGCTAGGTGTGACAAGAAAAATACTAGTCCTTTGAGCCATGTAGATTACAAGATCCATAAAAAAATAGAGTCCGAGATGGCACAATGTCTATGTGTAGAAGATCTTCATCGGAAAAGAAAAATTAAGTGGTTCTATGCCGAAAGGCGTGCCTCGGTAATTTGGTGCAAGAGGGCCTATCCTTCATTTCCTTATGCAGGAATAAATTTGACATCAAATTCACTAAGTAATACAACCCAACTAGAAATTCTTCCCATGATAATGGGTTTGGACAACAGATACTTGAGAGGATCAATCTTGGCAATCAACTTAGTTGTGTGATTGAGAAAGTAATGATGTAACTTATGGAATGCAAAGGTGACCGCTAAACATACTTTTTCGATTTGGGAATAACGTACTTCATGCTTAATAAGTGTTTGACTAAGGTAATATACAACATGTTCTTTTGCTTGATCATTATGTTGTGCTAATAAAGCTCCTATGGCATATTTAGTGGTAGATGTATAAAGCAACATGGGTTTATCGGTGACTAGTGACATAAGAATAGGTGGGCTAGAGAGGTATTCTTGTAACTTAGCAAAAGAGTTTTGGCAATCGTGGTTCTAGTGAAATTGTGCATATTTCTTGAGTAACTGATTAAAGTGATGGCACTTATCATCCAACCGTGATATGAAAATCCAAATAGATTGTATCTTTCCTGAAGACTTGCATAATTGTTTTAGGTTTTGAGGAGGAGGCATTACCATAATGGCTTTGACTTTTGCGGATCCACTTATATGCCTCTCTATGAGACAATAAAACCTAACAATTTACTAGAGGTCACTCCAAACACACATTTCTTTGGGTTAAGATGAACCTTATACTCGTGTAATCTATAAAAATGTGTCTCAACACACCCGGATGTCCTATTCATGTTCTTGATTTTGCTAATATATCATCAACATAATTTTCCATGATATCATGTAACATATCATAGAAGATGACATTCATTTCTTGTTGATAGGTGGCACCAACATTTTTCAAGCTGAAAGGCATGACCTTATAACATAAGGTGCCCTATAGTGTAGTAAATGTCATTTTATATTGATCTTCTTCAACAATACCTATTTGATTGTAACCAGAAAATCCATCCATTAAGGAAAGAATTTCATGGTCTGTCGTAGAATCAACAACCATGTCTATATTTGGAAAGGGTAATTAATCTTTGGGACAAGCCTTGTTGATGTTGTGGAAGTCATGTGCATATTATGATGTTAGGATTTTTCTTGGTGATGAGAACTATGTTATATATCCATGCCGAATAATCGATAGGTTTGATAAATTTGTCTTCCAAGAGTTTCTCAAGTTCGGATTTGACAAGCAATGCAAGTTGGGGATGCATTATGCATAGCTTTTGTTTCTGACAGGTTTGCATCTGGATGTACCAAAAGATGGTGCACTACAAGAGATGGTTCTAGGCTGTCATGTCCTTATATGTCCATGCAAATATATATTGGAATTCAATAAGGAGTGTTGTGAATTCCATGAATTCTTGGACATGACTAATGCCAAGTTGTAAAAATTTTGGTGTTCGAGTGATGCCAATGTTTATGTCTTTAGTTTCTTCTACAAGAATTTTAGATGTATCCTTTTTGGAGAATGATGC
The DNA here is from genome assembly GCA_018340775.1 of Taxus wallichiana var. yunnanensis. Classification (NCBI taxonomy): domain Eukaryota; kingdom Viridiplantae; phylum Streptophyta; class Pinopsida; order Cupressales; family Taxaceae; genus Taxus; species Taxus wallichiana. Next base: position 947,601,017 of record CM031239.1, on the reverse strand, counting down.
TAATGGTTGATGTAGGTCATTAGTGTCAGTGTTTTAGGGGGTTAGTTCAAGATTTTTGCGTGTAATGTTGGGAATTTTTATTGACATGTTTTTTGGATAGGGTGGCGGTGAGATTTTGGCTATGGGAAATCCTCTGTTTGCGTTTCTCGATCCAAATTTTATGAAGGTGAAGGATCTGAATATTTTATCTCTTCATCAAAATAGGTTGATTCATTTATATTGATTTCAAATCCTTTTCTGTGGTTAGAAGTAGGGATTTGGTTGCGAGTTCCAAGGAATTCTTTGATGGCTTCATCATTTTGGAACATGTCAATGGCCGTATGATGTGGTTGGCTATGGTCTATGAGAGTTGGATGTGTAGGTTCAAAATTGATGACATTAATGTATAAATATTTACAACAAATATGTGTTTCAAATGAGGTCCTCAAAAAGGCTATGTGGAGACCTCATGTCATAACATGGAGAAAAGTCGCCATTATATAACCAAGATCCTAAAGAACTTGGAATATGTTTTTGTCAAGATAACCTAACTTTTCCAAACCGACTATCCCATTTGGTAAGTGGGATGGATTCTCATATGTGGAGCATTAGGTTTTCCATAGCTATGTGGGGATTTTTGATATAAAAGGAGTGTTCCATCTTTTGAAATTGATATTCACCACATCCTATGTCAATGATTTTAAATGTGTGGGATGGGGGACCAATAGGTACCTCATGTGGTGGGGAAGTCGGTTTGGTAGTTTTAAAAGATGAAGAGAATGGGTTATAAGCGTAAGGGGGTGGATTGAAGGATGAAGTTTTGTTATTTACAAGAGAAGGGATCTTAATAGGAGAGGTTGTGTTGGATGAAGAAGGTTGGTTAGGAAAGGAAGAAGATGGTGTGGAGGAAGAATAATTGTTGCTAGAAGAAGAAACTTGATTAGTGGAAGAAGATGATTGATTGGTGGGAGGAGGACTGCTAAAGATTATTGACTAACGAAAGATAATGGATTGGAAAATGTGTTTTGGTTAGAAGATGATGGTTTCGATTAGTGTTAGAGAATGTATTTGGATTGATGTGTGTTTCATTAGGGATTATGCGAGGTGGAACATACTTATCTGTGAGGGACAATAGTGATCATGTCAATACCGTCCTTCGAGGAATCGACAAGACTCCAATGGTTGGGGATCTGCACATAACGTAAATTCCTTGTCCAAATGAGGAAATTTAATACATTGGTGGAATGTCGATGGGATAGATTTCATGGCATGAATTCATGTTTGACTGACAAGAATGTTACAACTTCTACATCCACCACATGATAGACCATGTCTAAGGTGATGGGCCCAACTTTGGAGAGGTAACATGATTTTTCCTTCAAAATTTCTCTCACTATTATCATACCCACGAATGGTTATGATATTGTTTTGTAAATCATTTTCAAGTGTAACCTAGACAAAATAAAATTTTCATGGAACAAATATTCAATGGGATCCATGGTCAATTAAGACGTGCTTGATCTTACAATGAGTTATATAACCCTCGATGTATAAAGAATGATTACTAGCGATGTTGGGATTAAGAAGGTCATGGGACCAAAATATAAAATAGGATTGGGGACTATAAGATGTGAAATTAAAGCCTAGAATTGTTGTGAATTGATTTCCTCAGGGAGACGAGTGTTATTTAATGTTTGCATAAGGATGCATTGTAGTGCGGGAGAAGAATTAAGTAGTTCCATGATGGAAATTTGTGTTGTAGTCTTCTCCAATTGTTTGACAATATTGAATGATGGCGTAGGTTGTGGAGAGGAATTGGTGGCAGAATTAGATGGTGGATTAGGAGGTGATGTGGGGACAAAGTGGTAGATTGTTTTGTTGTAGGGACCCATTTTTTTCTCGTCTAGTGTTGTTCGCACAATCGGTTCTAATATTTATAGTTTGCATTAAGTCTTGGTCATAGTCTATGGTCAAGATAACCGAGTCATACTCAAAATTTCTTAATGATTGAACCTTAACTTTTGAATTTTTATTGTAGTTAGGGAAGGGATTTTGAACATGTGAAGTTTTTCACTAGGTGTTTTTGTCTCGAAGTATTTTCAACTTCTATGTCCCCACATTCAATCGGTCTTGGACGTAATGGCGAGTTTCATGCATCAATCCATGAGAGTGCCCTTTTATATGATGGTAATCAAAATATTCATTGTCCTTATACCAATTTTGTTTGTGTTGTCCTTCTTCAAAGGGTTTGATGATGGGATATATAATCATATTGGCATTTTCCAAATGACGAAAGACACTAGATAAACTTACTCGAGAGGAGTGAACTGTCTTCTTTGTCCCTCGAGAAGGAACTTCATTTCTAGGGATAATGATTGGTTCTTTAGATTTTAATGTATTGATGGGATGGTTTTGAACATTTTAGACATGGCAGGAATCATAACGCCATCATTGACTATATTTCGATTCCGATTAAATAATTTAGATTTTCCTAGTTCAAGGGGTGTCTCTATAAGGTTGGTCTCTAAAGGGTGCTTTGAGTAATCCCTTAGAAATGAGGAATTTTTCGATTTGTGTTCCTTTTTCGATGACTTATTTGAAAATATTCGGACAATGCATTTACATGTGGAATGATAATTCGGCATTGAGATTAGGAAAAAAATGATAACTAGTTGTCTCTTAGGTACCTGAGTAGGAAATCAGCTTGCAAGTCATCACCATCATTGTAAAAAGGAGGCAAAGTTTTCATTTTGCCTTTGCCTAGTGTTACGTAGATTAAGCATGGTTATTTTGAGTCTAAGTTATAGGAAATATGTTTGACGAATTTCTCCGATAAGTCTGCGAATGTCATGACCGACCCTTTAGGAAGATGGAAAACTAGTCTAAAGCCTCCTCCTAAAATTTGGGGGAATAATCATAAAAGGTACGTGTTTCGATAGGTAACTTCCTAAAATTGCATGTAAAATTCTTTGACATGTTCACGGGGTCACCTATGCTTTTGTATTTAACAAACTTTGGGATTTCAAAGGATGACGGAAATGGTAAGTGTGATATCTTTGTATCAAATGGATAAGGACACAATTATTCAAAGTTGAATTGTTTTGATTGTTTTTGTAGTCCTTGAATGGTGTCTTTCATATGTTTCCATTCTTGTGTGAATGGAGAGGCAAGGGACGGTTTATCAAAAAAATGTCGTGAGTATTGGAGTCTAGATTGGGGTCTTTTAATCTTTCAAATAGATAGTCGTTGCTTGCTCAAGTTTCTTTGTTAAGTCTTGGATTTTCGTGAATAACTCATCGGCCCGAAGTGCCATTTGGATTGTTTGGTATTTTGTTGTGATAACTTGATTCACCATTGTTGATAATTTTGTTTAAATTTTCCATCTCAAGTCAAGGGGTAATTTTTCCCCATGGATAGGATTCATAATGTGATATTCATTTTTGTTTTGTTCTATCACCCGATTGACTTGTTCTTGTTCTTCATTGGTGATTTCTAGTTTTGTGAATTCTTCATCATGATTTTCATGATTGTGACTACATGTGAATACCATGATGAAATGTGTCCGATTAAGCTGAAAAGTGGGTAGGAATTTTAAGCAAGTTTGATTAAATGAGAACTTAATTACTTTGGATTTAGCTCAATAAGCTCACAATGACGGATAAGGAGAGTAACTCAAAAAATCTATCTCAATATGATGGTGATGCAACTCAAGATGAGTTATTAGGGAATTTGTTGCACGTTGTGTAGATTTGGCTTGAACAAGCTTTGAATTGTTGTTGGACAGGAAAGTAACCCATATAGGTTAATCTCAATATGGTTGTGATATAACTCAAAATGAGTTATGAAAGGATTTGTGTTGGCTATGATTTGGATAAATGTGATGGTGGAAAAAATAATGATTGAACTCAAAAAGTTACCCAATATGAGTTTGATATAGCTAGAAACAAGCTATGAATGATGTTTTGACAATTGATGATATGGGGAGTGAATGCTAGTCACTCAATATCGTTGGATATAGCTAAAGATGAGCTATGGTGGATTGTAATGTTGGCTGAAGCAAGCTAATGAAATTGGTGTGATGGTTTGATCTACTTTGTTGGATTGTTTGGATGTTTTCACTTGGTATTGAATTGGTCGAGAATTGATTTTTTTGTGGAACACAACTAGGGTTTAAACTTTTATAATGAACACATTGATATCAACCAAGTTTTATGATAAAAAATGCTAAACTATTTTGTTTTCAAACAACAAGCAATCATGTGGATCCAATTGTTTTGGCTTAGGAGGTAAATTCTTCAGAATGATCATTGTTTCATGCAATCACACAAGTATGTTGTTGAATGATGGATGCAAGCTCTTATTACTCCAAAAATATGTGTCCTCTGATATACCCTAGTCCTGATATACCTAATTCTGTATGGGGACAAAATTGGTACGGGGAACCCTTAGCGCACTAGAGGAGACTCACCAATTCTTACTTGCCTATTTCGGAGTGAATCAACACGTCTAGAATAGGTTTTGTGAAAAGGTGGAAGGTGATGGGGAGATGAATGTGTATGGTTTCCTTATAAATCCTCGAAGATTTATAGGGACGATGCCCATGATTCATTGTTACAGCTATTTAGGTGTGACTCGCATGCGCCGCACGACAATATTACATGTAAGTGAAGAGAAGGGGTGAGGTAAAGACCAAATGATGTGATGAGACTATGTCTAAAAGAGCAATGTAGATGTGAATGTTGTTGGTGCATGGTAGTGTTGGCGGTGATTAAATCCACCTCTACTACGTGAAAAAAAAAAAAATGATGATGTGATTATACACAAGGTTCTTTCCAACTTGAAACAAATTACTCAGGTGGAAAATGGTAAGCGTACGAGGGTGCTAAAAAAATTTGGTTTCAACAATTTTATTTTAATTATGGTACTTTTGTGGGATTTTTTATTTTCGTTTGTTTTTTTTGACAATATTCTAACGACGTGGTCCTCCAAAAAATAAATTAGTAGTTATCCTATAGACAAAATGTTAGAAAAGTGATTGTGCTTATTTTTTATTTTCTAGATCACTTGAAGGTGCAGGAAAAGAGCATACACATCCAAAAATTGATCAAAAATAGAGCTAATTTAAATTATTTTAATTAAGCTACAAAATTCCTCACTAGTATGAATTGTTGATTTAAATTTGACGATTTGATTGGGGTTCGTGTAATGTTATAAAAAGAACTAAATAATCACGAATTTTTCTAATTTTCCATATCACTTGTAGGTGCAGGGAAAATATGCTTACGCGAATACAATTGAGATAGACTTTGGAAAAAATGTGGATAATTATTGCACTTAATCGTGATTGTGAAATAGTGATAAATACCACACCACTGCGTTTCTGGTTCTCAAGGTCACTTTATTAAGTGCGAGAGAAGAGCATACTTGCAGGGGGTTATGATTAGCAACTAACTTCACAAAAAAAAGAAAAACGACAACTAGATTTATCCAAAAGCATTAGATAAGTAGGCAAGGTGTGGAGATAATGTCAAAATTATGGAAATAGGACACTGAGGTGAAACGTCTAGGGACCCTAATTTCACAACATTCATGATTGGAAAATGGTTAGCAAGATCTCACGAACTGGGAATGGTTCGTGTATTAGTTGTAAAAATTAATCTTTGGCAGCGTATGAAAGAATTCAAAGTGTCGTAATATCCTTCAAAAATTAAACACTACGATTAGTCACATAGATAGAAAATATGATAAGCGAAAATTAAAATGTCTGGTCGTTTTGGTGGTTGTGAGAATTAACTGATTGCTGAAAAACTAGAAGACAATGCTCGACCATAAATTAAGTGGTTAACAACAGGGACGTAATGAAATATGGATAAAGAGAAAATAATCAAGAAAAATAACTCGAATAGATAAATGGATGGGAGTGCAATATACTTTTAAGATGAAAAGGCAGACTTAGATGACAATAATGTGGACTTTAAGGAGGATAAAAGCAATTGGATTTGAAATTGTTAACGGAGATCTAGTATGGGATATTGAATAAGCGGACTTAATGGAACACGATAATTACATTTGAGAATGAAATGGAAAATATGGGTGAGGGACCTAAGTTTTATAAGAAATCTAAGTGGGAACGTTGAAATATGGTATGTAGAAAAGAGGAATCAACAATCACCATGTATGGCATCATTCAACGATGGAATGAATGAACATGGATGGAAGATTAGGTGACAAATGTCACCGAGAACATGCAAGGCCAAGTGGAAAAAGGATCCATGTGTATTTGAGAAGATTGTCAGCCAAGTTTAGACCATTCATAGAAAATAAATACGGCTGGTGTAAAGTAGTTAGGTGATATATTGGCGAGCTGAGTTTGGTGTGGAAAATGAGCTAGGGCAGGATGATTAAAAACCAAGACTTTGAGCTAGTGCGAGAATCAAAGAAAGAAAAATGGGTTATCAAGGAGGCATCATATTACAACAAAGAAAATGGTGCATAGTAACGCATATAAAACACACAACTAGCAATATCGTGGAAAGTTAATTTTTTTAAAAAATGTTGTGCGGTGTAACGACGAGTAGGGAAAGGAATTATTTTATAGAGCCAAGTGGGGATCGGGGGTTTCCATGGGGATGGGTTTGGGGATGAGCAAGGGTCGAGGAGATGGGATGTGAGTTGGGATGAGGGGAGTGAGTGGCGAAGTGGGGATGGAGATGAGTTGAGAGATAGAGCTTGCAATGGGAGCTTAGATGGAGAGAGGGATGGACAAGAAGGGAAGGGATGGTGGTGTTGGAAGGAAGGAGTGGGGAGAAAAGGTCGGCGTGGAAGGGAGGATACGGGGAGATGGGAGATGAGTTGGCATAGATGTTGGAGAGGGCTATGTGGGAATCCGAGGAGGGATAAATGGGGAGATGAATTATGTGGGATGGCTAAGTAGCCGAGGTGTGGGTAGTTAGGTTAGGATGACAGAGAGTGGTGCCAAGTGGGAAGGAACAGATTTTTCGGGAAGGGAGATCAAGGGCGAGAACATGGCTTGTGTAGTGGGAAGTTAGGATGAATGGTGTGAGGTCGGGCTTGGGTTGGCATTGCAAGGAGGGGGACAAGAAGCTTGGCTAAGAGCTTGGGGATAATGATGAGTTGGGAGATGGGAGAAAGGGAGAAAGGGAGAATGGGTGACGAGGGGAAGGGAGGAGATAGGGTGGGTGGATGGGGAACCGAGAGATGAAGTGGCGTGGAAGTTAGGTAGTTGGGGGTGATAGAAAATGAGATGTAGGATAAATTTGGGCGGGGATTTATGGGTAGGTGTAGTTAGGATATGTATAATGTGCTTTTATTTAAATATATATATATATATATATATATATATATATCTGTGTGTGTGTGTGTGTGTGTGTGTGTGTGTGTGTGTTTATATCATAAACATGAAAAGCTATATAGATTTGAGATTGAAATGAATATACGGGCTAAGCAAAATACTAAATATATATTTTTTTGTATTATTTTGATTTTTTTAATAATAATAATCTTTGTTTGTTTTGTTTTGTGTGTAGGTTTTAGACAGAGAAGACCATACTAAAGTAAAAGAAATTAGAAAACTAAAGGGAATATTAAATTCGTATAATAAGAGTATACACTACAAATTTTGAGTATCAAATTAAATTGACCAGAGGCAACTTCAAAATGACTTTCCGGATTGGTTTCCCATACCAATGTTTTTATCCACGGTGACCCACGAGTATCTAGAGCAAGTGATGAATGTTCATTCTGCTAGACACTGAGCACCGAGGAGATCAAAGAGATGATGAGCACCATAATGTCATTGTTAATACAACTGCAGTGCAAGACAAGACACCACACAACAAAAACACCACCCACAACATGAATGAATGTTAACCAAAGAAGGCCATAAGGCATGGAAAATGACATAATAACGAACAATAATAAACAAATAACATATAAAACTACTAATTGGGAAATTAATGGTAATGAGAACAAAAGTCCCACTAAAAGTGCGTGCTGAGAATGTAAGCTAGGAAAAATACACTACTAACAAGGAAGTAAAATACCAACAATTATACCTCTTCTTCCTTCACATTCCGTGCAAACCTCGGAATGGGCTAGAAACTTAGATTGAGCCCTTGCTTGTGTGATATGTAGGTGCTTTTCTTTAAGACGGAGAAATGACTTCCAGAATAATGATCCACTTTCTTTGCACCAAATGGGTAAAAGGACTATGGATTTCGGTGCTTCTGTAATGATTCTATTTGGGCATTAGGATGAGGTAGAAGGATGTTCTTTTCTCAAAGGATGTAATAACTTAGACATGGCATTCAAGATTATTCTCCGTGTCGTTAGAGGGAAGGGGTAAGGTTGTATTTATAGCCTAGGGAGTGATTAACATAGAGTAATTTAAGTAATCATATTTTGAAAATGTGTGCAAGATTAGGTGAGTGGGGACCATGAAGAACAATGTGAGGATTTGATTTTGAATTTTGAATTTGTAAGTGGGGATTTTAGGTGAGTGGGGACCACGAAGAGTGGGTGAGGATTTTATTTTCAATTTTTATTTCAATAGTATAAAAACATGGAGAATAATGACATGTGGTGAGGATTGGGTTAATTTTTGGATTTTGAAATGGATAATTAATCAAATTATATTTGATTAATTCGAATTTTATTTTTTTGGGAAATGAGGAACGGGGAATTAATTGATTTAGGACAGATGTGAAATTAAGGTGTTTACGGAATCAAGCTTAGGTACAATCAAGTGGCTCAAGTCAAGCACAAGTAAAATAAAACTTCTCCAATCAAGCTCAAGTATAATGAAAAATACAAGTGCAAACCAAGCTCAAGACCAGGATCAAATGGAAAATCCACTCAACCCACAAGACCTATCCAAGGACAAGATACAATACAGAACTTGTTGTACCCCCACCTTCTGATAACAATTTTGCAAATGAATACAGAATACAAGGATTTACTAGATGCATGTGATTTTGATGGGATTGTTAAGATGCCATAGTTTGAGATTGATCATGACATTCTAAATTACCTTCTCTCCTCGTACAATACGAGAGGATGGTATTTTTACTCTTACTATTTATGATGGTCATATGTTTCAATTAAGTTTCCATCCAACTGATATCCTTTGGTTGAAAATCCTTCGTATAAAAATTCCCCCATAGTTACAACAAAAGAAACCCTTGTTGAAAATGATAAGAAGTACCTCGAATCTACTTTTGAGTTTCCATGTTGATTATACATGTAATATGTTTTCAATTTTCATTTGATATTTTTAGTTTTTTATTTTGATACAATTCAAATTGATATTAATTCCAATGACTTTTTGCAGCTCACGTCAATAAATCAAGATGAGGTGTGGATACACAAGGAATTGCACACCACTTTCTTGCTACCATGATTTATTTCTTTCAAGCCAAAATTGTTTTGTAGGGTTGGCAAATGGATATACCAAATTGGGCTATTACATACATTCTTACAACTATCGAAAAGCTAAAATTTGATTGGTGCACCTTTTTATCCAATAAAATAAAAATGACATTACAAATGCATTACTTTCGAAAAACTAGTTATTCACTCCACAAACTATCTCCTTGGCCTTTATTACAAGGCTCTTTTTAATTTAAAAGACAAACCAATTCCTACTTGCATGATGAGACAATGAAGAATTTGTCAATTCCATTTGAAGAACAACAGTATATAGTTTATATTTCAACATTAGACTTTAGTATGGTTATTGTCTTGATTATGTACTTCTGATTGAATCTTTATGCAGTACTAACATTATGTTCTTCTAGAATCTGATTAAATATTGACCGTTTGCAGAGAATATTTTTGAGGCCCTTCCACAAAAAAGTGGCATCAAGAGGAAGAGGCCAATAACACGCTGAGGCGTCGAAAATTCACAATATGAAATGGAAGTTCACTCATCGCTCCAAACCACCAAGTGTTTGCATTAGTTAAATGCCAGAGTCATAATACCCTAACATTTACTATTTACAAATTACCATTTTCTATTTACAATTTACCATATTGAATTGACATGCAATCGATTGTTGTTGCACTTGTAGGGACTTTGGACAATACTCGTGCTTCTCAACCATCTTTGCCAACTCACTTAGTTCAATCACATGCAATTGTCTCTTCTCAACACTTGCTTAGCAATCCCAACCACACACAACTCAAACACAACCAATTACTACTCCAACATGGCCACCTCAAGTACCATGACAGGTTACCCCTCAACAACAAGGTATGATTTTATTTCTTTAGTATAAGTTTTGAATAGTTTTTCATATAATTTCATAGTTTTGCATAGTTTAACATTTTTCATATGATTTAGTAATGATTTTGTTGATTTTTCTTGGAATTTTCAGTACATTTCAGTCCTTTTTGACATCTGTACAAATAATGACACCACCACCTCCTCCACCATTATGATTCAAAATGCCAACCAGAGGTTCAGGAAAAAAGAACATTGGTAAACGCATGCCAATTCCTCTAGCCCCTAGTGGGACACTAAACATTACCTCCTCATTTCAATTCCAACCCTCTCTCTCGGTGGCTTGCCCAACGCAATGGCATATCAGTTTTAAATAATATAACTTTAGATGAAGATTACTTGGGCATTGATAGCAATGACCCAACATGATTTTTCAATACATGTGAGATGATTCAAGGCCAACAGGTATACTTATATTTCAATGTAATTTATTCAACTTTCTTTACATTTCACTTTCAATTTCAATATTTGAATATTGATTTATTTTATCACAAATAGGATTAGGCCACCCAAAGGCAAAAAGAGGTAGCAGATGATGATCAACCAACCCGAAAGCCCCCATACCTCTCCAACAACATCATCTTCTTTAGATACAGATGGTGAACAATTGGTACCATTTCCTTTAGATAACTTGATTGGTTATGATTGTCAATCCCATGTCCAAGAGTTTATTGTACCTCATATTAGTCAGCTCATAGAATGGGAGAGAAGGGAAAAATTACTAATCAATGAGATAATAAGTCATTTTGAAAATTATTGGCAAAGGGATAGATTAATATGCTAGAGTCCAAAATCAACCTGCGAAGATGGATGCCTTACTTACCCAAGCAAGAAGTGGGACTATCACATATAACAACAATTTTAAAGATGATATTTTAGATAAAGTATTAAACAAAATGGGAAAATATTAGTTATATTTTAAATGGTCTAAGGATAAGGATCTGGTGGCAATTGCAAATGCCGAGAGAGATAGAGTGGTTGTAAGTATTATCACTTTGAAACAATATTTTTGTTAATTTGAAATTTTATTATTTTAGTAATATGTTTAATTGAGATCACTTTTTTTTATGTTTTTGAAATATGAAAATTTGAAGAGTCAAGCAAAGGTGTTCCAAGTTCACTTGGAAACCATGAAGAATAGTTTATCTGCAACAATGAATTTGAAAGAAAATATTGTTTTAGTTAACAAACAAAATAATACACTAAAGTGGATAATTAAAGAGAATGGCTTCGACCTTGAAATTTTATTCAAAACTAAGGTAGTTACAGATGCTAGTTTGTTATCCCATGGAGATGCGACAAAGGAAGAACAAAGAATCGTAAAGAATCTAAATAGTGATGTGGAAGATCTGATTAGTTCTGGGATTATTCAAGCCATTGGGGAAAGGGGTATAGGAGGGGAAGCTATTGGGGAAAGGAGTACAGGAGGGGAAACCCATTAGGAAAAGGGGTACAAAGATGCCGGTTTTCTTGATAAATTTCATGATTGAGGGTTGAAAAATTGAAACTTTAAATTTGAAAATTTGAAATACTTTATAATCTATATTTTTATATCTTGTTATATATTATATATATATATATTATAATTTATAGATTGTATATATAATTTATAGATTGTATATGGTGTTTATGTTTGATTTGAATGTGATGGCATTATGATAATGGTTAATTATTTGATTTAAGAAAATTTGGAATGTGGTATGACAGAGATATCTTAATACTAATAGAGTTAAATCTTCTTCTCTCTACTTGTAAAATTCAAACTCTGTATCAAGTTTCTTCACATTTAAACCTTCTCAGAATCTTCTCTCTACTTGTAATGATGATTGCATTAGATGTGGATGATGACATTAGAATAGATATGGATTATGATGAATTGTATGTGGACATAGATTTAGCTTCAAGCATGATCATGGAATCTGGATGATGATAATGGATAATTGTTTTAAGAAAATTTTGAATGTGGTACAACAAAGACATTTAAACCTTCTCAAAATATTCTTCTCTCTACTTGTAATGATATGATGACATTAGAATGGATATAGATGATGATGAATGATGATAATGGATAATTGTTTTAAGAAAAATTGGAATGTGTTAGGATAGAGACATCTTAATACAGTAAAATCTTCTTCTCTCTACTTGTAAAATTTGAACTTTGTATCAGGTTTCTTCACATTTAAACCTTCTCAAAATATTATTCTCTCTACTTGTAATGATATGATGACATGAGAATGGATATAGATGATGATGAATGATGATAATGGATAATTGTTTTAAGAAAAATTGGAATGTGTTAGGACAGAGACATCTTCTCTATACTTGTAAAATTTGAACTCTGTATCAGGTTTTTACGCACATTTAAAACTTCTCAAAATCTTCTTCTCTCTACTTGTAATGAATCAATGATATGATGACATTAGATGTGGATGATGACATTAAAATAGATATGGATGATGATGAATTGTGTGGACATAGATTTAGCTTCAAGCACGATCATGGATGATGATAATGGATAATTATTTTAAGAAAATTTGGAATGTCTTAGGATAGAGACATCTTAATATAGTAAAATCTTCTTCTCTCTACTTATAAAATTAGAACTCTATATCAAGTTTCTTCTCATTTAAACCTTCTCAAAATATTATTCTCTACTTGTAATGATGATATGATGACATGAGAATGGATATAGATGATGATGAATGATGAATGATATAATGGATAATTGTTTTGAGAAAAAATATGTTATAGGAATTTGTAAGGATAGAACATCTTCTCTATACTTGTAAAATTTAAACTTTGTATCAGGTTTCTACACATTTAAACCTTCTCAAAATCTTCTTCTCTCTACTTGTAATGAATCAATGATATGATGACATTAAAATAGATATGGATGATGATGAATTGTGTGGATGTAGATTTAGCTTCAAGCATGATCATGGATGATGATAATGGATAATTGTTTTAAGAAAAATTGAGTGTGTTAGAGGATCTTGGATGAGAGACATATTCTCTATACTTGTAAAATTTGAACTTTGTATCAGATGGTTTCTACACGTTTAAAACTTCTCAAGATATTATTCTTTCTATGAATATTGAATCAATGATATGATGACATTAGATGTGCATGATGGCATTAAAATAGATATCGATGATGATGAATTGTGTGGACGTAGATTTAGCTTCAATCATGATCATGGATGATGGATGATGATAATGGATAATTTTTTTACAAAAACATGGAGTGTGTTAGGAGTATAGAAAAATACATCTTCTCTCTAATTGTAAAATTTGAAACTCTTTATCAGGTTTCTACACATTTAAAACTTCTCAAAATCTTCTTCTCTCTACTTGTAATGAATCAATGATATGATGACATTAGATATGGATGATGACATTAAAATAGATATGGATTATGATGAATTGTGTGGAAATAGATTTAGCTTCAAGCATAGGATCATGGATGATGATAATGGATAATTGTTTTAAGAAAATTGGAATGTGTTAGGATAGATACATCTTAATATAGTAAAATCTTCTTCTCTCTACTTGTAAAATTAGAACTTTGTATCAAGTTTCTTTGCATTTAAACCTTCTCAAATATTCTTCTCTCTACTTGAAATGATATGATGACATGAGAATGGATATAGATGATGATGAATGATGATAATGGATAATTATTTTAAGAAAAAATAAAATGTTTTAGGACAGAGAAAACTTCTCTCTACTTGTAAAATTTGAACTTTGTATCAGGTTTCTACACATTTAAACCTTCTCAAAATATTCTTCTCTCTACTTGTAATGAATCAATGATATGATGACATTAGATGTGGATGATGACATTAAAATAGATATGGATTATGATGAATTGTGTGGACATAGATTTAGCTTCAAGCATGATCATGGATGATGATAATGGATAATTGTTTTAAGAAAATTTGGAATGTCTTAGGACAAAGACATCTTAATATGGAAAAATATTCTTCTCTCTACTTGTAAAATTAGAATGTGTGATTTTATCCCACAAAGTTTAAACACTTTATCAAAGCATTTTACAAATACAAAAATAAATTAAACATAATTGTAAAAACTCAAGCAATGTCATATGATAGGGTTTAAGCTACCTCTTGTCTTTTAGATGGTTGTGATAAAGCATATGGAAGGAAAATGAGAAATCATCCTTCGTAGCATGCTAGAAGATCTTTGATTCAAGAAAACTCAACACAAAAATGGATTAGTATATAGATGGGTGAGTTTCCTGACATTTTCAGTCCCGAGAAGTGAGAGCTTCCTCGGATGGATGTCAACCCACGTTTTCAAGAAAAAAAGATGAAATAATGATTGAGCGGATTAAGGAAGAAACATAAAGATTAAAGAAAATGCAAATGATAACATATACATGTCTGGATAGTAGAAGTCTGGAAGTATGGAAGAGTATAACAATGGAAGAATATGTAGATATGAACTCTAAAGGCCTTGCAAATTAGTATTTGACAAATGCATGTAACAAACAAATTTTTAAAATAGAAATTGGTATTCGACAAATCCAAAATAGTAATTATATAAAACAATTTTTTTATAAATAATTGTATTTAAATAAATGTAAATATATATACCTGTAACATCTTTAATGATAACAAGAGTTGAAAAAAAAATATGATAAAAAGCCTCCTCAGTCAATATTTGCATCTGTAGAGTTAATATGAAATTGAATAAATAACCACAATTAAAATGTAAGGTGAAAAACAATAAAAGTAAGGTCAAGGAGATACCTATTTAAAGATGAAACAATCCATTATCAATAGCTTCTTCAAATTTGATGTTCTCTTCTGTACAGTGTGACGATGCACCAATTCTAGTCTCATTGTAAAAACTCAAGCAATGTCATATGATAGGGTTTAAGCTACCTCTTGTCTTTTAGATGGCTATGACAAAGCATATGGAAGGAAAATGAGAAATCATCCTTTGTAGCATGCTAGAAGATCTTTGATTCAAGAAAAATCAACACGAAAAATGGATTAGTATATAGATGGGTGAGTTTCCTAACATTGTCAATCCTGAGAAGTGAGAGCTTCCTCGGATGGATGTCAACCCACATTTTCAAGAAAAAATATGAAATAATGATTGAGCTGGATTAAGGAAGAAACAAAAAGATTAAAGAAAATGCAAATGATAACTTGTACATGTTTGGACAATAGAAGTTCTAGAAGTCTTGGAAGAGTATAATAGTGGAAGAATATGTAGATCTGAACTCTGAAGGCCTTACAAATTAGTATTCAAAAATGCATGTAACAAACAAATTTTTAAAAATAAATTGGTATTTGAAAAATCCAAAATAGTAATTATATAAAACAAATTTTTTATAAATAATTGTATTTAAATAAATGTAAATATATATATACTTATATATATCTTTAATAATATACAACACATGTAACATGAATAAAAAAATATGATAAAAAGTCCTCAGTCAATATTTGCATCTGTAGAGTTAATATGAAATTGAATAAATAACCATAGTTAAAATGTAAGGTGATAAAAAATAAAAGTAAGGTCAAGGAGATACCTATTTAAATCTGAAAACAATCCATTATCAATAGCTTCTTCAAAGTCGATGTTCTCTTCTATAGAGTGTGACGATGCACCAATTCTAGTCTCATCATTGGGAATAGTTGTACTTGTAGCTATATTATTTACACCTCTTCTTTTGGAAAGGAATTCAAATGTAAAATTTTCTCTTGAAAGGAAACGTTTCCATGGAGTAGCGAGAAACATAACACCTCATGTAAACTTTCTAATTTTTATCCAACTTGTTTCTTAGTTTTGATTTTATAAATGATAAATCACTGAAAACCCTTTCATCCTCCACAGACCCCAAAATCATTGTTTGGCATAACTCATATAATCTAAAATATTCACTGATGTCTTCTTGTAAGACAATACTTTGATAGATTCCTCACCAGAGCCTTGTAATAACACCACTCTCAGAAGGTTCATCTAAATTTTTATATTGGTTCCTCATTGTTGTTGCAAAATTTGTTGATTGAGACTTTAATAAATCAACATTCAATATACCTTTGATTTCCATACCCTTGACCTCTGAAGTCTTTGTGAAATGTTCCATTATTGTACCCATGGATTTATGGAAATGCTTTCTTACAAATTCTGCACGAGCACCTTCAGTATTCCAAAAATTAGGATTCATCACACCCATTGCTTCAAGAATTTTATCTTTGGAGAAACGTTCTCTAATTTCTGATGATAAGGATTCTGAAAAAAATTTAAGCTTTATTCTTGTTTCAATTGTAAATCAAAGAGATTACGTGTCACAGAACATCTTCTCTTTTCGATCTTGTAATATCTTGATGTTTTTAAAATGTGCAGTGGTATGTCCCTCCCATTAACATTGATGCAGAGGTGATCATGGATATTAAATCTCAAATAGTTACTGGGATTCTTAAGATCTAATAAAGATTTCCAATTCTTGAAAAAAGGTGTATCAAAACTATCTTAGGAATAGTACAAGCTATCAAGACTCTGACATACCATTTTTATCATCTCGTATAAAATCCAATAATATATTAATCTCCCTTTGCATGCTTCATCATTGTATTGATCCCTTGCAACATTGGAATAATACCAACCAATGTAAGAAATGTCTCCAAATAAGTTAAATGAACAACAAGTCACTCACTCTGTCAACTTCATGATGATATTTGTGCATGAAACCAACCAACAAAGGATACTCCTCATGAACTCTGCATGCAGGTTCATACAAAGAAATCCATCTCATCTCAACATCCTTCAGAAGTTTTTTTCCATCTGTAATTCCAATTGTGAATTTCTGGAACTCAAGAAATCACTTTGGGTTGCTTTCCATATAGGCATGAAGTTCTCTTATAAGGTCTTCTACTTTAGCAACATTTTTGTATTTTCTTACCATTTATATGCTAAATTCATTTTGTGATCCATACAATGAATTTCTAGCATATAAGGGGCCATTATTGTTTGCAATCTAACACACAATCCCTATTCGGTGACCTTGCATGACTGATGCAACATCTTCTCCAACGCATACCAACTTATAGAATTTCATAATCATCATTCCAAATATATTTCAAATGAGAAACAACTATTTTATGTAGGTTTTCGGCATTACAGTTTTCAACCATTTTCATAACACCTAACAAATGAGGTGTCCTTATATGATTTTCTAAAGTATAGACGTGGATACATACCCATGTAATGTTGTCGACTATTGTCACTTCATCAATTGAAAGAGAGATAAACTTTTCTTTTTTACATTCTCTTTCAAATCTTCCTTCTCTATCATTGAAGGAATTTTTCCATTTCCCATGCACTACTATCAGACCAATGAGATTGAGGAACATTGGGCATTCCATTATATTGATACAAAAATTTGAAATCAAGGAAATCTGAAATCGGTCTTCCTTTCTTTAGTATGTGAAATAAAGTAGAGAACTATATGAGTTTTGCATGCAGATTTGATTGATTCATCTTACCAATTTGTGATGTGATCATTCCTCCCTTTTCCATGAGATGTTTGTGTTTTTTCTACTCTGCTTCATACTTTGCTATGTATTTAACATGCATGCATTCTTTTTAGTTTTCCACCTATGTGTTTTGATTTTCTAGCCATCCTCCCCCATTACAGATCAAATATTGTTTTCCACAATGTTTTTCTATAGTGTCCAACTTCAGTTGCATTTTTTCTTCCTTCCCAATTTCCACGTACATATTGTACATGTACATTCAAATGGGATCTCTTCTAAATTAGATGGTTGTATAGGTTCAATAAATAGAAATTTGGCAGCCCAATCAAACTTGTATGTCCTCCCAATTGTCCACATATTCTTGTTTGTTTTCAATGTTTTACTTTTTTAGTAGAATTTTGAGCATTATCACAATCACCTGGTTTCCTCTTTCATGAACCAGAATTTGAATTTATTTTGTGTTCCATTTTTACTAGTATTTTTATGTGCAATATCTTGATGCACTAGTGGTTTCACACCCAACAGGAAGAATATCTTCGATCGACATCTCAAAGGTATATATTAAGATCTAACATGGTATCATCATAGGTGTCATTTGGTTGATATTGTGTAGAATGCATGTCCACCTCAATATTACCTTCCACATAGTTTATACTCTGATTCATTCTAGTGGAAGCTATATGGGTGCTAGTGGTTGTGGTATCTGTAGTAGAAAAGTTTCCAAAATACTTGAATAAGGACTTTTGAGATTTCTTAGTTAATTTTTGGGTCTTCTCATTCTGAGCACTAGCACCTTCCATTATTCTAAACGATAAGTTGAAATGTTTTTTTATGTCAATAGGTCACTCTAAGTCATGTGTGCAAACAACAACATGGCATCACGCATCAATAGTAAGTTTTTGCGTATGTAAAAAAGGACCTTTCACATCGAGTAAGGATTTGTCATGAGACATCTAATAGGATATTTGTTTTTCATCAACAAGATAATTGTCTCCATGTCGGGCACAAATAGTTGGTGTCACACATCATACAATAAGTCACACATCAATAAATATCGTTTCACACATAAGAGAAAATTTGTCAAATTCGTCAAAAAATAGTTTCAGTGGTGCATCAACAAAAAAGAATAATTTCGGGCATCAACAAGTAAACCCTAGTTAAACACCAACAATATCTCCTTGTTTCCGTCCACATAAAAACCTTTTTCATGTGTCAAAAAAATGTAATAAGTTGTGCCTCAACAAATATCGTTGTCTCGCATTAGAGAAAAACTCTATTGTGCATCAATAATAGTGTAGTCATGTTTATTAGTGTCGTCAAAGCAATACACACAAACCCTTGTCATGCATCAGCCAAGATCCCTTTATCATCCATCCCGAAAAAAAATTGTCACACATCATAAAATATTACTCTTTACTCAAATCAAAAATAACACCTGCTTTTTGTTGACATGTAACTACTAAAAATAAACAAATATGCATTATGCTCTGGTGCTTAGAGTTATGCTAGTTCATAGATATTGGTAAGGTATCTTGGTGGTAGTATACTACCCAGAGTGAAACACTTACATTTTTATAGGAATGTTTTCAAATGTAGGTGAAGCCGAACCTAAACAAATAGACTTTGTAAATTTTAGGCGAACAAGACACTGACCTACTCCAAAAAATTCACCTTTTCAAATTTTCCTAAAATGAAATTTTTGCCATATTATGAATATTTGCCACTAAAATTATCCCCGTGATCATATTGATATCACACCTTGTGACATTCTCCTCTCTCGATTCTTTATCCGATCATGATGAAGCCATTGATAGCCTTGGTTCTCCTTTTTTCATACTACCAAGTCTTAATCTCATATTCCATTATTATCTTCTCTTAATATTACATCTATAAGCACCGTGTGAGTCACCCTCATCTATCACTTCTTCTTCTCCTACTGCTCATCTCCTCTTATCATATCATCTATGCCCATTAGTTCATATTATTCTACAATTGTATCTCCATTTGTCACTTCACCTCATAGGGATGTTCCCGATGCTAGTCCTACCATCACTATGGTTATTCCATCTACATCATCTACTATAGCTCCTTCAAGTTACCTACTACTAGTGTGACCTTATTTGGGGTTAGAAACACACTAGTGTTTTACAGATCTATATTCAATTGTAGCATACAATCAATAAACACGGAAATTATGACAGAAGAAAAAATACACAAGATATAACGTGGTTCACCTAGTGTGGGCTACATCCACCAAGAAACAAATAATCTATTATTCTTTTATTTACAGAGAAAATATAATGAAGACTTATGAACCTTACACACCTCTCACGTGGATGTATAATACTTTTTGTTCTCAAGATTCTCTTTTCTTTCTCAAAGAATTCCTTCATAAAATTCTCTCTTCTAACCCTATTTTTCTAGCTTATAAGCATATACAAACATTAGGGCAACTTAGCTATGCATTTACAACCATCTAATCACCTTTATAACCAAGGGTCAGATTAAAACCCGCATTTAAAATAAAAACATTCACACACAGAAACTAATGTCAGTTTTCCTAGGAGTGTGACCGACGCCGTCACTATGCAAACCTACAATTTTGTAAAGCATGCTATTTGTGAAGCCATTTAGCTCCACAACTCAACAATCTCCCACTTCAAGATAAATTGTTGCACTATACCATATAAATCCATCCTTAGATCTCTTCGTTGGCTTGTTTTCCTCTTCAAATCTCAAACTCGAAGACCAACATAAGTTGAGTGAATCTCCAAGTTATCCTTTTCCAATGTCTTCGTTAGCATATCCACAAGATTCTCTCTCGTATGAATTTTCTCTCCAGCTTCAACTACCCATCTTTCAACACCTACCATATGAAGTGATATCTCAACTTAATGTGTTTAATTCTTGAATGAAATGTTGATTTATTTTCAAGATGAATCACACTTTGACTATCAATGTACAATCTACAATCCTCTTACTCCTTTCCAAACTCTTCCATGAACATACTCATCCATATCATCTCTTTCTAGCCTCTCAGTAGCTACAACATATTTTCCTCCGTAGTAAACAAGGCCACAAACTTCGTAATCTCAAAGTCTAACTAATCTGTCATGCCACCTACTTTGAATACATATCCAAAGTGGTGTTTTTCTACCATTCAAATATCCATCGATATCTGAATAAAAATAGCCACATAAAGAAGTATCTCACACCCCATAACATAAATTCATGTTGGATTTCCCTCTCAAATATATGAGTATCCATTGGACTTTTTCCAATGCTCTTTACCTGGATTGGCCATAAATCTGATCACAACCATTGTTTGTGTAATATTTAGTCTGGTACAAACCATTACATACATAAGGCTTCTAATTGGTGAAGCATATGGAACTTGTGCCATGTACTCAACCTCCTCATGTGATGTAGGACACTGATATTTGCTTAATTTAAAGTTTCCAGCCATAGGTGTACTAACAAGTTTTTAACTTTGCATGATTTTAAACCTTTCCAACACCTTATTGATATAATATTCTGAGACAAATAAAATTTCATGTTCTTCCTGTCTCTACATGAATTTGCATGCCAAGAATTTTACTTGAAACTCATAAATCCTTCATTGCAATGTACGAGCTAAATTTTCTTTCACCACAATAATGTAAAGCATATAATATACTATAATAAACATATCATCTATGTACAAAGTAACAAAATAATATAGCTTCCATTTTCAAGCTTCTTGAAATAAAGAGAATGATCAGATTCACATCTCATACAACCATGCTCATGTATTAAAATTTCAAATCTCATTTACCATTACCTTGGAGCTTGCTTGAGTCCATACAAGCTCTTTTACCTTCTGCACACAACTTCATAACCAAGTGGTTGTTGTATATATATCTTTTCCTCTAAATTACCATGAAGGAAATTCGTCTTAACATAAAATTGTTCTAAGTGTAAATCTTCTATTACAACTAAACTAAAAATAACATTAATGGAATTCATATTTACTACGGAGAAAAAATCTCACCAAAATCAATACCTTATTTTTATGCAAACCATTTTACCACAAGCCTTACCTTGTATCTTTTTTTCCACCCTCTTCTTCCTTGATCTTGTAAAACCATTTCTTCGCAATGTTCTCTTACCCGCTGAAGCTTAACCAAATCCCATGTCTATTTTTGTTTCAAGGAGTCCATCTCCTCATCCATGTCATGCTTTCACTTCTTGTGGGTATCCTCTTACATTTCTTCTTCAAAACGTTCGGGCTTACCACTATCAGTCAATACTAGATAAATTAAGGAAGGTGTAAATATTTATGGAGGTTTACATACCCATTGTGACCTTCTTACGAAATATGGGGTTTCGGAGGTTCATTTTGTACACCATGTACATTCGTATTAACCTCGACAATGACCAATAATGGTCACCTATAGCCAATGTTGGTTCTAGCAATCGACACTCCCCTCTCTCTTCGAAGTCACCCTGGTTCTACTCACATCGGTTCCTCACACTGCCAATGTTGGTTCTTGAATAACACTGTACTTGTATGTGTCAATTTTTAAATCGAGAATGAATATTCTTCCAAAAATATTCCACCGGTTCATCCTTAGACATGAAAATATGATCCATGTAAATTCTCTTTTCATTCCATTCAATATCATGACTCCTAACAATCTTAGCATCATCTAAATCCCAAAAATAGAACCCAAAATCACCTAGAGCCATAACCAATAAAAGTGCATCTCTTAGATTTAACATCTAACTTCTTCCTATTTTCTTTATCAATATGTATAAAAGCTTATGAAACAAATACTCTAAGAAAAGAAAGATTTTCCTCTTTTCTAGTCCAATATTCTTCTATTCTTCCACCATCTAGTACACTTGAAGGCCCACAGATTGATTAAATATAATGTCTTGTTTACTACTTCTTCCTATAATTTTAGGGTAATCCAGCATGTATCCTCATGCTTCTTTCACATTCCATGATGGTCATGTTCATTCTTTCAGCCACACCATTTTCTTGTGGTGTTCGAGAACCGTTTTTCTTTGTGTATTCCATTCATCGAACAATAATCATTGCAAGTCTTTACGCATTACTCACCATCATTGTCGATCTAAGGCATTTTAACTTTAATTTTTTTCATTTTCCACAATGTATTTCCATTTTTAAAAGTATCAAAAACATCATATTTGCACTTTATACAATTAACCCATACCTTTCTTATGACATCATCAATAAAAGTCACATAATATTGGAATCCTAAATGAGAAGCTACCTAGGCTGGTCCTCACACATCTAAGTGGACAAGATCCAATTTATGATCCTTCTTTATCACCCAACCTTTAAGAAATATCACTTTCTTTTTCTTTTCAAATATGCAATGCTCACAAAAATCAAGATCTACATTTTTCAAATTTGATAACTTACCCTTTACATTTAATATCTAGATTCCCTTTTTACTCATAGAGCCTACCCAATTATGCCACATGCTTACATCTGAATCTGAAGTAGATAGAACAAAAAAGAATCATTAATACAGATAGATGAATATATTGTTCTTACCTTTTTCCTCTTTCCACAATAAGAACTCCCTTGGTAAATTTCCAAGAGTCAGTTGTAAATGTAACCATGCGCACCAACTTCACCTAATTATCCTCAGTAGAAATTAGATTTTTCCGAGGCTTGATACATGCCTCACATCTTTCAATATCCATGTATTTCCATTCTACAATTTTAGATGAACTTCCCTATACTAGTAGTATTTCATGGTTCATCATCTCCTAAATAAACATGTCCAAAATTACCTTGGACATAATTTCTAAATAACCCTTATTAGGAGTAGCATGGAAAGAAGATCCTTAATCTAAAACCCATGATTATATTTTACTATCCAAAGAGAGAATAAGGGAATCTTGCATTACCTTAGTTACGAAATTTGCCTCTTTACCTTTGCCTAGTATATTCTATTTTGTTTTCCTTGAACCAATAATCGTTCTTAGCATGTCCTTTCTTTCCACAATTCCAGCAAGTTATTCCTCTACCTCTAGATTTAGATCTTCCATTCTTTGACTTTGAGTTCCCATTATTCTTGATCTTATATCTCTCCTTCTACCTTCCCTTATTTATACATTCAAAGCATTTCCAGATGATGATTCTCCCATACTTTTCCTACGTATTTCTTCATTCAAGATTATACTAATTAGATCATCAAACTTTAAAACATGAATAGGAGACATTCAATCACTAACAACCATTACCAAGTTATCCCCTTTATCGGTAAAGAGAATAAGAATAAAAGTGCTTTGACTTCATCATGAAATGGGATATTAATCAATTTTAACCGATTCACAATGGAACGGAAATAATTCAAATGGATTGATAAAGATCCACCTTCTTGCATTTTTGAATTAAATAATTTCTTTATCAAATAAACTTTATTTGAATCACTTTCTTTTTCATATAAATTAGCTAAATATTTCATCAAATATACTTTTTTTTTTGCTTCAAAGTAATATTTGAAGCTACAATGTTGTCGCTCAATCCTATAGATCACAGAGCCTTTCTGTCAAGAATCTTTCGCTCTTCATTTGTCATCTTTGTAGGCTTTTCATTGACATCCAATGGTAAGTATAAATATTTATGATATAGATAATTTTCTACCTACATATCCCATAATTTATAATTATGGCCATCCAATTTCTCCACTTTGTATTTTCTATCTACTATCATTTTTGTGCTCCCACTCAATCAAAAATCTCATTTTGAGTAAATCTCTCAACACAAAAACCCTCAAACAAAAAAATCTCTGATACCGCTTATTAGGTTTAAACACACAACAAGTGTTGTACATATCTATATTCAATCAAGCATACAAGAAATAAACACATAAATTATACCGAAGAAAAAATAGACAAGATATAACTTGGTTCACACAAAGGTGGGCTACATCCACTAAGAAACAACTAATCTATTATTATTTTCTTTACAATGAAAATACAATGATTATTTACAATATTCCACACCTCTCACAAATATCCAATAATTTTCCTTCACAATATTCTCTTTGCTTTCTCCAAGAATTTCTTCTTACAATTCTCTCAATTCTCTCTTCTAACCCTAGTTTTCCAGCTTATACGCATATACAAACATTAGGGAAACTTATCTATGTATTTACAACCATCCGATCACATTTATAACCAAGGGTTGGATTAAAAACCATTTTTAAAATAAAAACATTCATGTAGTGCCCGATGTTGGTTTCTCTCAGTGACCAACATCGTTTCTCGTAAAAACGCAAGTTTGTAAAGCATGCTATTTGTGAAGCCATTTAGCTCCACAAATCAACACCCTTAGCATGGGATTCTCCTCTCTCATCTCTTGATATCCTGTCATCACACACATGGAAAGTTATAACCTGTTAATACATTATTTCCATCTTCCACTCTTCCTTCATAGGCTATCATATCTCTTATGCATGTCATAGGTAAATTAAAATCTCGGATTCAACTTCTTACTATAGAAAGTAAGGATTACTATGCTTATATTGATAATAACTCATTACATGGTAACCATATCCTAAAGAGGATTCATAATTTAGAATTTTAGTTGGAATTTATCATGCCTAACTTTTCCTAATTTTATGGCATTGGTGATCCTCATGCTCATATCTTACATTACTACATAGCTATGAACTCTTATTCTAATGATAGGTTATTACTTAGGGATTTTATACATAGTCTCATCAATGAGGTGTTACAATGGTACACTCATCTTCCTTTTGGGTCCATTAGTACCTCTGATGATATGGATGATGCTTTCCTCCATCGCTTTCATCATAAAAATGGCCATATAGTCACTTATGATTGCATACGTACTCTAAATCAAGGCTCATAAAAATATGTTAAGGATAAAATCTTATGATTTAATTCATGTATGCATCAACTAGTGTTCCAAACTATAGACTTCACAAAGAAATTCATTTTCTGTCATGGTTTTATTCATGTGCTCAAGCAATGATTTCAGTATGATACATGTGAGTCATTCATTCTTCTATGTTACAAAGTCCTAAACCTAGAGTAAAATTTCCTTTAAGCAAATGTCATTGATCCTCCACATACATCTACTTCTATTATGGCATCTATTCCTCCTCCATTAAAATTGGTTGATCATCTTACATAGTCTCCACCTTTTCCTCACAAGAAAAGCAAACATGCTCAACCTACTCCACCACCACAACATACTCCTCCTCCTTCGTAATGTGCTACTTCTCCTTCCACTCCACCTCACTCGCATGAACCTTTTAATTTTTCTCATCATGATAGACCTCATGATGTGATGTTTTCCTTACTTGAAAAACATCTCACTCGCCTACCCTCTAACAAGCACCATCCACAACATCGTTTACACACCACCAAGACGTGACCAACCATATTGTAATTATCATAACATAAATGGCCATAGGGATAATGATTATCTTGGCCTTCATGATTGACTACAAACATTAGAGGAAAATGACATCATATCCTTTGGCTCTCGCCACATAGGTGGTCTAGTTCTCCTCTACCTCGTCAAAGATTCTATACTATATTTGAGTGCTCTTCTCCATCAGTTATTAGGCTATAGGTAATTCATCACCATCATATGTCACTTACACACTCGTCCACCACATTCATCCATCTCTCCACCATCACATTCATTGCATCCATCGCATTCACACTATCAACCACATCATGTTGCTACTTTTCTTCCACATCCCTCTACGCACCCCACCGTAGATCCACATGACATTCAAAGATGGAAAATATTCACATGCTTCTTATATTCCACATGCTTCCACTACTTGATCTCATCGTGATCTTTTTAGGTGATTACTATCACCTTACCCCCCGATGATGCACTTGTGTTCTTATGGATCTTACACGACTATTGAGGATTTTTCTAAGAGCCTTTCATCACACAATTCGTCATTTCATCCAACGCATTCAATCTTTTCCTAATGAAATTCTCTTGCTTACGTGGCTCATCTTTGACTACCGAGGGGTATTTGTTACATGGTCCTATTAATTCACACGTTAGGGGCATATATAATCTCCCCACTAGTTTCATCATACTAACATTTCACGATCACATCACACCACATTAGTTTTGCAATTATACATTTTTACATCTATATAGCTATAGACATCATACTAATTACATGTTATGAGTTACATTTCATTTAAATAATCAATCACATTACATTATCTCTCTATACTCATTCACATTAAAAAAATTATACAATCATACTCCATGTTTACATCAATTAAACATGCACAATATATAATACATGACATACAATGCACTAATAAACATCAAACCTTACCTCATCAATCACATTGCGACATATATCCACAACAAAATAAGATCATCATATCAATATAATGTGTTCATACATATCTAGCGAATACAATCATTGTTCCAAAACCATTTCATCGCTGTGGGGAAATGCCCTACATCATATACATTAGTACAAATAGGATTTCATCATATATATTGCTCTCGAGTACTGTGAGAGATCTCAAACTAGATGCCTCACCACCAACGCGATGTCATTGTTTGCAGCCTTGATACCTCTCAACTTGCCTCCGCAATAGGTAAATCTCTTTGACTCGCTTTAAAACTAACGTTGTAAGTCCATGTATCATGCAAACACATCTTGCGCCAAGGGACCACCACCTACCACCTCTTTGGCTTGTCGAGTCTCCTCATGTGCCTTGTCCCTATTGACTAACAAAATAGTGCATGTTACTTCTACTATGGACAATAGCTCAAATAATTGGGCATAACCGCCTGCTATATCATCCACTCGCTCAAGTATACCTCCACCAAGTACATCGATTGAAACATTCCACATCAATGTGCAGATGGATGTGTCTACTATCAGGGACCAATACACATCACCTACAAAATAAATAATGTAAAATGATAGATAATAATCGATAACACATATGCCAACCAGAAAATGCATAACGTAACTATATAGATATTTACACTCGCCACGGATATGACTACACCATCATGGGCTTGGGCTTACCCCACTCCTTCTCCTACATGTGGTAACTTTGTTAGATCTCAAAATAATGGGAACAACAATACCCACCGATGTGCCACCCACCATACATGGTACTCCTCAGTCAACCCGCATCATATGAGTCTATCACCTCTATCGTCACATATACCTCATATAAACGTAGTGGCAATAGCTACTCTATAATGGGCCCTAGTCTAGCTATGGCCCTCCTAGGTGCTCTGATAGCTCTCAACCATATATATTGCTCTAAATGTACATCCCGATCCATGTCAAACTATCGCGATACTTTCTCTACCTGAAAAATCTTAGCCACACCTAGAAATCAATCCTTTAGCCACATATCCCTCCTGAATACATAGAAACTCCATAAGCATCCTTGTGCCATCCCCATAGTCGCGGTATGGCCTCTATGTAACTACCTTAAGCCCCATTCTATCTATTAGTGCCCTATATGTCTCGTGTCCATCCTACGCCCAAAATTATTAATCTACCTCCTCACATTATCTCCACCTAGCCAAATCTCCTCGTTAACCTCTAAATGGTCTCAACACGGCTATATGCTCATAATACCATACGTCCTATCCCACCACCATGTTTATCATGAATAAATCGGTTTAGATCCTTGTATGGCCGGCCAACACACACCGTGCACATGAATATCTAGTGCTCTCCTCCTCTATCTCGATGACATATCTCATGCATCTTATATAATATGCCTACTCTTTCTCCCTCCATTGTGATATATGAAGAAATCACAAGTACTATGAACTTCTGAAATGTGAAACCCTAGACCGCAAGATAGTGTCCAGATTATATGGGCCTTGGTAGGTACTCGAGTCCCCATAAAATATTATCTAGTAGCTCACATTTGTCTCTCCATGTCCTCCAATGGAATAACATGTACTTTCTCCCTAACAATCGGAAACCACAATATACACTACACATCCTCCAACATAACAATCCTCTCTTGTAGGCAAGAAAAATGTACACGTGTCCACACACCATCTCTTGTATAATGTAGTCAACATGGGCATATTATGGGGCATATCCCCCATCCATGTTATGTTCCGTGAATACGACACGGTGCATGACATCTCAATCACCATCTAATAGCCCCAATCCAAGAAAATTAATAATTTTTCTCACTCTACTGAGCTCCCTCGAGTGAATATCCCTCTCGCACATCACAAAATGATAATAAACCTAGCGTTAGAAAACCTTACTAGACCAAATACACTCATTTATCACATTCTTATACACTAGAAACCTATTTTTTACCATTATAAACCAAATACACATATTCTAGACCAGGGCTCACGGATGTAGGACTAGAGTGCCTAGGAGCTGGACACCAATGCCCAGCCTAAGGTACTCCTATCTTATGGGTCACTAGCGCTCTCACCTCTCTATTTCTAGGTCCAAACGCCGAGAAACTTAAAATTTTTTAAATTGCGAAAATTTAATGAAAAAATATTACACCATACATTTTACGAAAAACAATCCACTTATCAACTCCGGTTGTGTGTGACGCCACGACGGTCGCTACCATCTCAAACTAACTAGGATGCAAAGGTTTCACTTCGCGGCATTTTGACTTCCTTCACACTCAATCTCACACTCACGTAAACAACTTATAGTTACATTTCATCACCTACTTTACTATAGTCATTATTTCACACTTATTATTATAACTAATATATACAACACCATTTTTGTCATATCTTAAACATTTCTACTTTGATCTCTCGCCTCATTTGTAGTGTTATTTTTAGAATTCCTCCTACCACCATACTATACACCTTTCATGTGTGTTATCTCTCCCCGATGTTGTCTCCCATTTCATTTTTACACATCTTCATGATATTAAAACACTTTCTATTTATATCATGCTTACTTTCACTTAGTGTTCATTTTTTCTCATCACTTCCCCTTTTGCCGAAAAGGGGAAGCATATCATAGCGGGTCATCCTATAAATCCTGTTATATTAGATTGTGATTAATAAAAACTACCAATTCATTATTTTCAAACATTTACTAACTCACCACGTGACATTTTCATCATTAATTCCCCTAATGACCTAATATGGGGGCAACAAACATATAATTTTTCTATGTGATATTTCATCACTTCCCCCTAACGACCTAACCTAGAGGAAACAAGATTTAGAATATTTTCATACAATTATTCACTAATTTTTATCTATTCCCCCGATGACCTAACATGGGGGTAAATAGCATAAAAATATCTCCATGAGTAACCATCCATTCAATCAACCAATTAACGTGTTCAAATCTCTAACAATCAAAATCATATCATTAACACAAATTCAACACAATTGGCCTCCCAGATGAGCTAACTTGGGAGTTACATGCATTACTTTCCCGTGATGACCTAACTTGGTAATTTATTCTAAATTTTACACTTATTTCAAGATGACCTAACTTGAATCCATCATAAACTTCGTGTCTACTTCGTGATGAACTAACTTAGAAGCTATCATGTCATTTGCAACAACACCCATGGAGTGGAGGAAAGAGTGTTTTTACTATAGCACTTCTATATGGGTCAACTATTAGATAAAAAGTATTTGGATCCAAAAACCACAAGATTGGATTTGATTCCATCTGCAGCTAGGCTAGATCTTGAGGATGTAGTTAGATATTGATAATAACATACTTTTCTCCCTACACTCTTCCTCTGGTGGTAGGATGCGCAAATCATCCTCCGGTAGATTATTCATATACGCTAAAATATGTTATGAACTCGATCAATCTATGCCCCATCTCATCATCAACATACACATTCGAAATCATCAATAATATATCATTACAATCATTGCTCTTATTTAGTGCATTTCATCATGAATTTACATTTCTCACTACATTGCATAGATCAACACTTTGATCCATGGTTTAAAAAGCTATATGGTTCTTCCGACACACTTTTACTATCACATTTGTGCGTTCTACTACAGCTTGGGATTCTACGACTTCTCTCATTTATGCATCTCTATCTACTTTAAGTTACCGATATTTTTTTCTCACCAACATAAAGTGGGGAAAATGTAGTCACAAAATAACACACTTAATATTATAATTATACCGCCAAGTATGTTGTTTTATATATGAATCTCACATAATACAATATTCACTTATGATTTCATTGCCTAATCGTGCCCTCGCTTAGTCGGTTGTCATTGTTATTTTTCTTGCAAAGTCATCATTTGTTTGCACAATTTTGGTCATCTCTCGTGGATTTTCAGTGTTGTTATTTTTTTTTATTTTCATCTCTAGTCTTTGACTAAGTCGCTTGGGTAGTGCTTGGGTGCCCGCACCTCCTCGTCCTTATTTTAGGAACCCCGGTCCCAGAAGATATTACATTTAATTTATTTTTTCAAGTTCGTGTTTTTCATTTCCCCCATTCCCCTAGGTACTATTCGACATGTCGTGTCGGTAGTGTCAAAATTAGAACAAGATATCCCTATATAAACATAACATACTCACTATCTTATGGATAGACTATTTACCACCAATGGCTAGCTATCTACTAATGCAAGGGACTACATTTGGGAATCGCTTCCATCACACACACTACATAGGAAAGGGAAGTCTATTCTATTCCATCCACCATTTGCATTCACATCTAGCTATTGCCCCCTACTTCTACGTCATTGATGCTTTAGGGCACCCTAGAAACTCAATTTCACACAAAATCACATATAACTACATTGGGTTTGGAATATGTGGCAACACTTAGTTGTAAGTCCACCATAGTGGCAGCTAAGATCTGATCTAAACCCTTATGCATATTTCTTCTTAGGGATTTGATGCTTTATATGGGGTTTTCTAGGTAAAAATTCATCAGAGATTTACAACGTCATTTGTGAATATATTGCAACACTCACATGATAAGGATCACAATATTGTGAAGATATAGAGACATTTTTGAATTCATATCCCAAGCAATTTGGTAAATCGATTGACCATAATATAGAATAGAGGCACCGATAGGCACCACGGTCCTCCTCCAGTGCCCCGGGCCGATGAATATTGAACTGTTGTGATTTTTGGGCTATACTATCACATTTTTGTTTCATCCACATTATCTGGTTTAGTCCTAGCACACATCGAGGTAAGTCATTTTCAGTTTGGTACCTTATCCCTCTTATTTCAATTATTTCATTTCATTCAAATATCAAAGTAAAAATATTTAGCATCGGCATTTCAGGTTTATATTATTTATTACATTTTCTATACCTTATTAGATTAACTTAGATATAGATATAAATTTCATATTTTAGTTAATCAGTATACTACAAGCAATACTCTATACTATTTCAAATCTATTCCCCCAAATGACCTAATCGGGAGGAAATAACAAAAACCTCTCTCGTGAGTGATTTACTAAGCACAATCGTAAAGCAATTTATATCATTCAAAACAAATCAATTAATCATATTAAATAAGCATTACTTTATTATCTCTCTAGATAACCTAATTTGCGAGCAAAATTACATTACTATCACTTCTAAATGACCTAACTTGGAAGCCATATAACATTATTCCCATTAGAATACCCATTACTATAGGAGTTAGGGAAATTATACGTCATTACCTTTCCTATTTAATTCTCCTTTATTGGGTTCTTCAACACGAAACAATACGGAACATCACGAAACTAAATTTGGTCTTTATCTGTCTATAGTGGTTGGACCTTTTAGGGATGTAGTCATGGATGGAGATTAAAACTAAACCTCTCTCCCCAACACTCTTCTGTGGTGGGAGAATTCCCAAATCCTCCCATTTACAAACAAAATTGGGTTGGGAATTGATCACTCCCTACCTCTTCAATCTCCTTTGAAAAAATTAAAAATATCCAAAGTCTCCAAATCATTTCAACTATTTCTCCAAGTGCTCCTTACGATGGTTTTCTATCTCTATTTATGCCACATGGGTCAAAACGTTGATCCATGGTTCACCACGCTACAAGTTTCTACATTCTACACGCACTTTGCAACATGGCTTCTTTGGACTCTATACAAGTATGTTCCTTACTTCCTTTACACTACTTGAATTTCATTCAAATAACATAAAGGGGGAAATGTAGACACAAAATCATGCACATATTACTATTTTACTATGTCATCAAGTATGTTATTATATGCATGGATCTTAAGTAAGAAAAGTATTCACTGGTGACACAATCCTTTGCTATCCACCTACTTTGATTGTTTCTATTTTATATTTATTCCACATCCGTAATTTCTATACCCTTCTTTTGTTAGGTCACAATGATCCCTATCTATTAGTATTTTCACATATTTCGTCATTTATCTCTAGACACTAGAGCCTAAGTGCTCATGTCCATTCCGGGCACTCCTATCCTCCTTATTCTTTTTACACTTTTTGACATTTGTAGTTTCCACGCTTTCTAGTTTTATTAACCTTATCTTGAGCTCATAGGTAGCCTTTTGGGTCACTAGTGTTGAAATTAAAATTAAAAATACATATATATGCACAACATACACACTATTATTATTCTGCTGGAAATTCTAAGGGTCAATCTTATCTACATATTATCACTACCATTTCAAGGGACTACCTTTTTTGGCTAAATACATTGCATAGGAAGGGGGGAAGTGCTCAATTCCATATAACACATTTGTGTCTTATATAGCCATAGACCACTATCTTGGCATAATTGATGTGAGGGAAACCTAAGGACACTATTACACACACAAGCACAAATAACTACATGGATTCTAGAATGTAGTACAACACTTGGTCATAAGTTCACTCATCGGGCAACTTTCTAGTAAGTCCGACTTAACATATTTCATTTTCATTCCAATTTGATGTGTTTGTGAGCTTGTAGCAGTAGCTAGGGTTTTTTTTGCAAGTTACAAGTACCCTTAGTGATCAAAGAATGAATATTAGGTGATCAACAAGAAGTGATAGTGAAACCCTAGTGACAGAAGAAGAAAGCATATTTTGAAATTTTATGCGGTCATTGGCGCCAAAGAACAATCACCAATGCCCCAACACCCCTTTCCAGCACTTTCAGGATATCCATGTCTCGATATTATTCTCGAATCTAGATTTTACAGAGAGTATTTGTAACACATTTCCAGCCTTGTTCAACACTTTAAACCACTCGGATCATTCTGAGAATGCACATGATTTAGCTAAGTCATCTCTCTCTCCTATTTACTTATAGTGTCACATTGCTTGAGTGCTTAGAATTTGTATATCTATTATATTTTATCATATACGTTACTTTGAAATTATATTAAATTCAATTTTTATTAAATCATAGACAACTAAATGTGGTTTTTGACTCAAGGATATTTCAATTTTGGAACTCTTTTCGCAACACTTTCAAAAATTGACATACAAAATAACTCTTTATGACACTACCCACACATCATCTTATCCACCTCTATATATTAGTTATATTTATTCAGATCATCTTAGTCTATGATTTATGATAGATATTTTATACAAATGTGGTCCATCTCACATAACCTTCCTTTTTACCTTTGGACAATATCATCTATCATAGACATTTTTGTGCAATAGTTTTCTTTTTTTTTAAGTTTTTGTTTTGGTACATGAAACTAATATTTTTCAAATTCAAAAACTTGTTTTAGGTCATCTTAGGCTTGATTCATGGATTGGAAATTGTAGGGAAAAAAATTAAGTCACGTCTATATTACAATGACCATATAAGTCATTATCTCCTCTCACACTTGAGAGACACATCGAATGTCATTTTACTAAAGGAATATGTACATGTCAAATGTTCCAAGAGAATCCCTATATAGTTGTTCACTAATATAATATTTGAAATAGGAAGGGTCAAAGTTGCATGGTTTCATGTTTCAAAGATGAAACAAAGGATCATTTTATGGATTGAATATCATTATTCTAGTGATAGAATTCACATAGCAAGTAAAGTAACCATATTAGGTTTAATACCCTTTCATGCTATTTGTACATAGTGAAAAACTTACCCGCATTGGGGAAACGAAAAGGTTGGTCCAACCTAATGGATCCTAAGCATTTTACCATGCATTGGTTTAGATTTGAGTGCACTATTAGGCAAAGGAACAAAGGAAAAATTACACAATCTTTGTCACATTAGATCGCAATGCTTAAGTTCCCTAATTATTCAAATTATAGACACAAGTGTGATATTCCAAGAATTTATAGACCCAAAGAGATCTCTCCAAAGACAAAAAAATTTCCATATAAATTCCCTTCATATGGTACTCTCTTTATTTGATGACATTGTCTAAAAATATCTTTATCGTTATTTTCAAGTATAAACTTTAACTAGACTCTCGTGAGTTGGTTCCAATCCATTTTTGTAATGTACACCCCCATATGTAGCAAAGATTGAATCCATTTTTGCAATGTACACCCTCATATAGCGAAGATTGGCTTGTATCTATCTACTATGTAATTTACAACTACATGTCTCTACTTTCTCTCTATAATTTATTCAATTAACCATAATTTAAATTATATTTACAATATTTACTATACTTATTTATTAGTCTAAGGAAAGCAAGTAAAATTTATCCATTTTTTAATTTTGGTTTGGAATAGTTAAAATAATTTAATAAAGAATATAACTTTCTGCGCTTACAAGAATTTTGGTTTTTGGTTTTCTAGTAATTAAAGTTACGAGTTGTTAGGTTTCATATTCCGTGTTTTGAGTTTCGGATTTTTTAGGATAGGGGCTATCTAATTTCATTATATTTGATTTTTGTTAATTTTTTCATAATATATTGTAATTATAGACTAACTATATACAATTGTACTTATTAAATTTGGTGTATCTTTCCACCTTGAGGTGTTATTGCTATTGTAACCACCTTAGGAAAACAATGGATTTTCTACATGCTTGCATTTTATTGTAAGTTTTGTTAAAATTTAAATATAAATTTATGTTATTATAATATAGAGACAATTAATCATGAGTATGTTTACGATGTTAAAATTCCAAATGAAAATTTTCTTCTTACTCGCTAGATATTTCAAGTTTGCATGTAAATTTTGTAAAGAAAAAGACAATGATGTACATATCTTATCAATAAATTATAGACAACCCTTAAATACGTAGATAATTGTTTTTAGATATATCTAGAAACAATTATCTATGTATTTAAGGGTTGTGGCTCTATAGATTCATAAGAACAAGTATATTACCACCGATAAATTAGAGGCTTGCATCGTATAACATAAGTTCTCCTTCATAAATTTGACATTTAAAACCCATGCAACAATAGACTTAAGGACGGGCTCTTGTTTGTGTCCCAAGGTGAGAGCCTACCAAGATCGAATAGAATTTATCTTTATACTTTGTTATCTCGAGAAGGTGAACAAACCCTCGAGTATGACAGATGCGGAATGGGATTTGTTGGATTGGAAGGCACTTGGAACGATCCTAGTTGTGTCTTGCATCTTCGGTATTATTTAATGTTTCAAAGGAAAAGATGACAAAAGATCTAATGGATGCATTAGGGAAGTTGTATGAAAAACCCTCTGCCTCTAACAAGATATTTTTAATGAAAAATTTGTTTAATATGAAGATGTCTGAGAATAGTTCAGTAGCAGATCATTTAAATGATTTCAATATGGTTGTGAATATGCTAGCTTTGGTTACAATAGAATTTGATGAAGAAGTTAGGGCTTTATTTATTCTCAGGCTCTTTACCTAAAAGTTTGAATAGTCTCGTAATGTCGGTAAGCAACTCGGTTCCAAATTAACTCAAGTTGAAGTTTGAGGATGTTGTAGGGGGGTGATTCTAAGCAAGGAAATGTGAAGAAAAAGATCCGCGAATCTTCTACTTCAGTGGAATGCTTTGACAGTGGAAACTAGAGGGAGACAGAAGAATAGAGGAAACTATGGAAAATTGAAAGATCGGGCAAGGTCAAAATCCAAGAGCAAGATTGTATGTTGGAATTGTGGAAAGTCTGGGCATGCAAAGAAGGATTGTTGGGAGCTTCGGGAAGAAGAAACAACAGAAGAAAACAAAGAGGCAAATGTGGCATCGGGTAATGTATGTCAGGATGCTTTGATTCTTTCTTTGCATAATATTATTGAATCTTGGGTTTTAGATTCAGGGGCTTCTTTTCATGCTACTCCACATAGGCATTATTTTGTTGATTATGTTCAAGGATATTTTGGGCATGTTTTTCTTGGTGATGATGAGCCTTGCAATATAGTTGGAAAAGGTTTTGTTCAGGTTAAGATGCATAATGGGAATACATGGCTATTGAAGGATGTTAGACATGTGCCTACATTAAGGAGAAATTTGATATCAGCGGGGTAATTGGGAAGTGATGGTTGTACTGTGATATTTACAGCTGACTCTTGGAAGGTTACCAAGGGTGCTCTTGTGGTGGCAAGAGGTAAGAAGGTTGGAACCTTGTATTTAACCACTGATAGTACTAATGATTGTAATCTTGTGGCTTCAGATGCAGATACAACATTATGGCACTATAGGCTCGGTCATATGAGCCATAAGGGCATGAACATCATAAAGAATAATTTACCTGGATATATAGAAATAGGTTTGGATTTATGTGAGAACGGCATATATGGGAAACAAAAGCAAGTAAGGTTTCTCAAGGTTAGACCTACGAAGAAAGAGAGTAAGTTAGATCTGGTACATTCTGATGTGTGGGGCCGGGCCTGGCTCGTATCATCTCTTGGGGTTCAAGTTATTATGTTACTTTTATTGATGATGCAACAAGGAAAGTTTGGGTTTATTATATTACAAACAAATCTGATGTATTTGACACTTTTGTTAAATGGAAAGCCTTGGTAGAGAATGAAACAGTCTTAAGCTAAAATGTCTCAAAGTTAGATAATGGATGGAAGTATTGCAGCAATGAATTTAATGATTATCGTGTTCTAAGAATGGAATCCACAGAAAAAGATGCTTCCAGAACTCCACGTAAAAAATGGGGTATCGAAAGGATGAATAGAACAATAATGGAATGTGATAGGAGCATGAGGTTACATGCAGACTCGCCTCTTTCTTTTGAGGTAGAAGAGGTGAGCACAACGGTGTACTTGATAAACAAAGGACCCTCAAGTTCCTTGATGGAGACATGCATACTGAGGAGGCATGGTATGGTAAGAAATTTGATTATTCATTTCTTAGAGTCTTTGGATGTGAGGTGTTTGTTCATATAGACAAGGATGATAGGACCAAACTAGAGGCTAAATTAGAAAAATGTACTTTCATTGGTTATGGTGGTGATGACTTTGGGTTTAAATGTTGGAGTATTAAGGAAAAGAAAATCATTCGGTCTAGGGATGTGGTCTTTAATGAGAAAGTCATGTATAAGCAACAGTTGTAGGAAAACAAGGAAGAATCCAAGAAAGAATATGCAGTGGTAGAGGATCTTCTGGATGGGAAAGTGACCCATGAATTAGTTCAGGAACCTACTCAACAGGAACCCCAAACTCCTACAGTGAGGAGGTCTTCTAGGGTAAGAAAAGAACCTGAACATTTTTCTCCTTCTCTTTATTATTTATTACTCACTGATAGTGGAGAGCCGTAGAGATTTGATGAAGTAATGCAGTAGAGATGCCAAGAAGAAGTGGAAGCAAGCCATGGATGAGGAGCATAAGTCTCTCATGGAGAACCAGACTTGGGATTTGGTGAAGCTACCGGAAGGCAAAAGATCATTACAGAACAAGTGGGTGTACAAAGTTAAAGACGAAGGAGGAGAAAAGAAAAGATATAAGGCCCGATTGGTGGTCAAGGGGTTTGCATAGAAACAAGGTATATATTTTGATGAGATATTTTCTCCTGTAGTAAAAATGACTTCTATTAGAACTGTTCTTGGAATAGTGGCAGCAGAAGACTTGCACTTAGAATAGTTAGATGTAAAGACTGCATTTCTCCATGGTGATTTGGAGGAGGAACTATATATGCAGCAACCAGATGGCTATGAGGTCAAGGGTAAAGAGGAGATGGTGTGTAAACTGAAGAAGAGCTTGTATAGCTTGAAACAAGCTCCACGTCAATGGTATAAGAAGTTTGATAGCTTCATGATGGAGCAAGGTTATATTAGATGTCATTCTGACCATTGCGTGTATACAAAGAAATTTGAGGATGGAAGTTATATTATCCTGTGTTTGTATGTTGATGACATGTTGGTTGCGAGGTAAAAACATGCAGAAATAAAAGTACTCAGAAACAACTAAGTGAATCCTTTGATATGAAGGATTTGGGGCAACCAGACAAATCCTTGGTATGAGGATAACTCGGGATAGGAAGGAATGGAAGTTGACTTTATCTCGTGAAGAGTACATTAAGAAGGTATTGCACATGTTTAATATGCGAGATGCTAAACTAGTTGGGACTCCTTTGGCAGGCCATTTTAAGTTATCAAAGGAGCAATGTCCCAACACAGAGCAGAAAGAAACCGAGATGTCCAAGGTACCGTACTCATCAATAGTTGGCGGCTTTGATGTATGCTATGGTGTGCACTAGGCCTCGATATTGCCCATGCAAAGTGGGAGAGCTGTGGTTATATTTATGAGTGATCCGTAAAGAGCATTAGCTTGAGTAGTAAAGTGGATCCTTCGGTATTTGAGAGGAACCATGGGGACAATTTTGTGCTACAGTGGATTAGACACCACTTTACGTGGTTATGTAGATTCAGACATGGCTAGAGATGTAGATAGCAAGAGGAGCACGATAGGTTATATTTATACTGTAGGTGGGACAACAGTGAGATGGATTTCACGACTACAAAAGCTGGTAGCTTTATCAACCATGGAGGTTGAGTATGTTGCTGCCACAGAGGCAAGCAAAGAGATGATTTGGTTACAACAATTTCTTGAGGATTTGGGGCATAAGCAGGAGGAATGTAAGCTATATAGTGATAGTCAGAGTGCTATACACCTAGCTAATAACTTTGCTTTCCACCCGTGATGAAGCATATACAGTTGATATATCACTTCATCAGACAACTTTGGAGGAAGATAAGTTGAAGTTGGAGAAGATTCATACCAGTTAGAATCCTGCAAACATGATGACCAAGGTGGTCACAAGGGATAAACTAAAGCTATGTTCAGCTTTGGTTGGCCTTTGTGGATGACAGTGAAGGGTTGAGAAGCTTGCTCAGTGGAAATTAGTCTCCAAGTGGGAGATTGTTATGTTTGTGGAGCCTATTTTCATGTTAGAGTGTGGTACACCTTCTATGTGTTACACTCAGGTATTTTTACTACAAATTCCGCCACTAGGTGAGTGGGTCGAGGGGTTCACAGGTGAAGCCCCCGATCGAAGGGGGCTTTGGGGCAAAGCCCCCGAAGCAAATTTTCATGGGTGGTTTATTAACCCATGGGTAATGGGTAAATCATATGGATGTTTTTGGGCCCATGGTTTTTGGTACCCATTGTTTTGTAAAACTCGCTTTCTTCAAATACCCATAGGTTTATGGGACGGTTTTATTTTTGCCCATTGTTTGATACCCATGGTTTTGTAAAACTACTTAAGCAATTGTCTATTTATATGGTCTTATGCATATGATAGAAATACAAGCAAATGTATTGCAGATGTGTTTTGAATTCGGGTGTGAATTTTATAGAGTTTGTTGAGCATAGCTCCAAATGGATTTGGGTATTTTATTGAGAGAGTGGAGGCTTGTAATAAAATCTGAGCAAGTGATTCTTGGTGGACGTAGCCCAAATTGGGTGAACCACATTAAATCTTGTCTCTCTGTGTTGTGTTATTTATTCTGCACTTTTATTTGAGATTTGTAATATTTTCTGCATATTAGTTTCTACTGTTGCGATTCTGTAAGGGATTATTCCGCATATTTTATCTCTTATTTCCTAACATTAATCTTGAGGGGATTTGAAATAAAAATTCTAACTTCTTAGTTTCCTTCTTTGTCAATACATCACAAGCCCTTGACTATTTTCAAACTAATGTTACCTTGTCATATGTACTACTCTTTAATTTATCGAAACAATAATTTTACATGTTTCTTTATATATATTAATAATATAAATATGTTGATTTGAGATATTAGATTTCAATTCTATTGATTGTTAATTAGATGGTTTTTTTCTTGTCCTTAAAAAGTTGATTAAAAATTCTAACTTCTTAGTTTCCTTCTTTGTCAATACATCACAAGCCCTTGACTATTTTCAAACTAA
Organism: Taxus wallichiana var. yunnanensis; assembly: GCA_018340775.1. NCBI lineage: Eukaryota > Viridiplantae > Streptophyta > Pinopsida > Cupressales > Taxaceae > Taxus > Taxus wallichiana. The sequence continues at coordinate 947,559,959 of CM031239.1, read as the reverse complement.
TGTTACCTTGTCATATGTACTACTCTTTAATTTATCAAAACAATAATTTTACATGTTTCTTTATATATATTAATAATATAAATATGTTGATTTGAGATATTAGATTTCAATTCTATTGATTGTTAATTAGATGGTTTTTTTCTTGTCCTTAAAAAAAGTTGATTAAAAAATTATAATATCTTAACCATAGGTGAAATTTCAAGTCTATTTTTTCGATATTTTCTCTTCAACTCAACATAATTTTACATCAAGATTAGGATCATATGTTACAATTTAGGAAGAAATTCACAATGAACTTAATGGATTTATTAATCAATGCAATGTCGAAAGATCTAAAATGGGTGCCTTAAGATTGATATCTCTCAACATTTTTCATATAGATGTATTAATGATATTTTGGTGTTAGAGGTTTTGGGCTTACATATTTTAGGTTTTAGTGTTCTAAGTTTGGTTCTTTGGTTTCGCTCTTTCAATCTTAGGGTCATGTGTTACTTTAAATCAATTATTGTTGTTTTTCACATTTTTACTCTTCTTAATTTTTAGGTTCCAGGTGTGGAGATTGAGTTTTCAAGGTTTATGGGGCTTTTAAGTTTTAAGTTTTGGGATTTTCCGATTTATCATGTTTTCATGTTTTCCTAGGTCAATGATTTTAATTTTCGGTTTTTCACTTTCACATTTTATGTTTCAAGTTTCAAAGATATTTTATGAAAATGTAGTTTTCAAGTGTTTGAGGTTTCCTTTTGGTGGTTTTCTTTTTTTCCATGTTATAAATTTTCGGGTTTTAGGTTTTATGAGTTATGCATTTTTGGTTTTCCAAGTCAAAAGTTTTAGGTTCTAGAGTCTTAAGCATTTTAGGTTTGAATATTTTGAAATTAGGGTTTTGAGTTTTTTTTTTTAGTCTTTTAGTTTATTTTTATAGGTTTCTAGTTTCATGTTTTGGGTTTTATGTGTGCTTTAAATCGAGAACCTTTTGCATTTTGGAGGTTTTGGGTTTTATGTATTGACATTTACATATTTTAAAGTTCTTTTACTTATTATTGATAACTAGTTTTTTAGAAGGGACCATACCTGTGGATTACAAAAATCCCAAAGGCCAAATCAACATGAAGAACAAATTTGTTTTTTAATAAGTGGGGACCACACCCTAGAAAAAGACAAGCATCCTACAAGCTAGATAAAACATATAAAACAAGGGTGGTTTTTCGATTAGTGGGGACCACACTCCAACTAAAATGCCAAAATCGCTGATACAACAATTAAGAATAGAGGCAATGTCAAACTACTAAAACGGAGCAAAAAATAGTGAGGAAGTAAAAAACAACAACTACCCAACCAACAACGAAACAACAAGAAACCAAAAATAACCAAGAAGGATCAAATCCTCCTAACAAAGACTTTTTTGAAAAACTTTTTTGACTTCCTCCAATGCCTTGAACATGTTTAGAGTAGGTTGCATTCTGGATCCTTGCTTTATTGAGTTGATCAACTTTTTGTTTCCTCTTCCCATTTCCTCAACTTCGTATTATGTGGGCGCTTACATCACAAAGTTGTTTGACTTGAGTGTGCAAAAAAATGTAACAAATATTTCTGCATGGTAATGTGATTGAATTTTTTGGACAAATTTTTCCAGTGGTGTCCTCCAAGGCCTTCTGCTTTTTCTCATTTCTTCCAATTTTCCCTCAATTTTCTCCATAACATGATGTTTCCCCTCAAGATCAAACCAAGGTAAGAAACTATCATCGGATCGGGAGAACATGGGGATTTTGGGGTAGATTAGCATGCATATCCAAAGACTAACTTATATTAAGTAGGCTTTCAACAATGTCATGGTCTTTAGATTTCCTCGAGCTTCTAAGGGTCCTCCTAGCATGAACATATTTTACATTTGTTAGGGTTTCCAAGTTTATGGTCTTTGATATTTGAGTTTTGGGTTTTTTTTTTTTTTCATGGCTTCAAAATTTTCACATTTGGGGCTTTTAATTTTTGGATTATTGGTTTCTTAGTTTTTCAAATATTAGATTTTAGGGAAATTTTATAAATATATACTATAATTTGTGTCTTCAATATTTCCTCATTGGTGTGTTTCATGTTTTTGGGATAATGAATTTTAGGCTCTCATGGGTGTTAGGCTCGCTTATTTCAGGATTTAGGTTTTGGGGTCTTTGGGTTTCATGTTTTGGAATTTTTGAATTTTAGGTTTCAATTATTGGGTTTTGAATACAATAATCATGTTTTACATTAATATTATTTTAATTTTTTCTAAACCTTCATGTTTAGATGTTCCATGTTTTCAACATAATTAAGTTTTTCCCATTTGAGGTTTTCCAACTTTTTGGTTTTCTTATTAAATTAATATTATCATTTGGAATTATTTTAATTTCTTGGAGAACTTGATCTAACAATTGCATTATCTTGGCCTATAGTGGAGTTTGGACGCATTTTTTCTTGAAAATATGTTATCCACTTAACATAGTAGTGAAATAAGATCAAGCCATATGTCACAAGTCATCGAAATTCAAAGCGAATGTAATATAGTAACCAACGTAATATATGCAAAATCCAATATAAGAACCATTAAATTGATATCTCTTAGTATTTATCATGTAGAGGTATTAAATATTCTTCCGTATTTTAGGTTAATCAAGTTTGATGGTCTTTATTTTAGAACTTTGAGGTGTTTTTGGGTTTTATTTTTGGATTTTTCCTTTTAGGTTTTTGTTTCAAGGGTATTGTATTAAACTATTTTTTTATCTTTTACGTGGTTTTTGGGTTCAAGGTATTGGGGTTTGGGGTTTCTTCTGCTTAAGATATAGGTTTCAAGGTTTTTGAGGTATTTAATTTTGGAACTTTTTAGCATTGGATTTTAATATTTTCTAGCTTTCCATTCTTTTGAGGTTTTCAAGATCATGGATATTGAGTTTTAGGTTTTGGGTTTCATGTTTCGTGTTTTGAGGGAAATTTATATAAATTTAATAATTGTTTATGTAATGTTTTTGATTTAACAAAAATAAGTACATAAACTAATAGAGTTTAGAAATATATATGTGGCGCTATTAGTCATATTTGAATTATGTGAATTTGATAAAATTTTATATATTAGAAAACTTTAGTCATTCTAGAAATATCAAGGAGGTAAAGATAAGAAAAATAGAACAAATTGACTGAATTTGGCTCACAAAAGGTGAATTTTTTTGTTAAGATGCTAAGTTGAAACTCAATAATTAATTTTCAAGAGCCAAAAAATTATCATGATCTAATATGTAATGTGTATGGGTTCATGGATGTTCCACCCTTTTGATTCCTAATGTGTGTGTAGGACATGTATGGATCTAAATGTGTCCAAGAGCAAGGAAAGTGTCCTAGATAGCTTTGATATGGGGAGTTTTCTTTTCGCAAGTTATCCTACATTTTAATGTCTTTATTCTGAGTCTAAATTTCCACATAGACTAGTGAGAGTAATGGAATATATTCACCTCCTTAAAATTCCTAGAAATTATCTTGACCTAAAAGCGATATTAAAAACATGTAGTTCTCCCAAGTCATATGATGACATGTAACTCATAGTAGAAAGTGGTTTCTTACTACTGGGTTTCGTAGATTTTATCACTAAAAGACTTTGTGCATCAATATTTAGATCCTCTTCCTACCGGTCAAGGGAACACTTAATAATTCATACCTCTAAATTCCTTTTTTCCAACTGTACATCGTCCGAATCCCATTTTCCTTCTCTTAGAACTAGATTAACCCTCTTCTTACCCTCTTGGCTAGACGGACACACCCTCTTTGAATATGCTATTTCCTTATTTCCTGCTAAATTTCCCAATGATATATTACTCTCCATGAACACTTCTTCTTCCTTATCTTTATTTTCTTCCAAGAGAACCTTAACTATCGAGACATTCTCAACTCCAATCCCTTTAGGAAGCTCTTCTATCCTCTCCATCACAATATCCTAAAACGAAGTTGATATTTTTGAGTCACAATCTCCTTATTGAGATCATTTTCGTTCTCCAGGACAATTTTATCGTTCTTACTCCTTCGGCTTCCAAAAATACTGAAACTTAAACATTTTTTCTGGTTCTTTCACATTATATTTACACACTCTTATAGAATGAACGATTCTATGAAAATTCAAACACTTCAACAACGTATTTTCATATTCTATGGGTTGATTTCACAGACCCAATTTCAGGATGATAAAACTAGGTAATGGATTTTCTACATTTGCATTCATGCACACTCTAGCTTGAATGAGCCTCGATCTAGATCTAGTTACTCCACCAGTGCAATAAACTATCCTATAGAATCAAATATACCTTTAAAAATCTCTAGTTCTTCCTGGAATTCCAAGGGTGAGCCAAGAAGACTAACCCATAATGACATAACATCAATATCTTTTCTGTGTGGATTAAATCCAGGCTTCCGTCTCTGAAGAAATAATCCCATATTACCGGAACCAAGGCTCATCAATCATTACACATGATTACAATCTTCTATAAGGTTCAATTGAAACAAGAAAACTCTTTTTACTATAGCACAAACTTCTAGATGACCTTTTGGTTTCGATTTCCTACAAGTCTATCTTCTTTCCACGTCAATATTTGGATGTGATCCCAAACACTTACCAACCAGAGCCATCTGATTCTTCTGGACAGATCTATCAATGAGTTGTTCCGGACTAAATGATATGTTCAAATAATATTTCTATCTTATATTTTCAAGGTTTGGAAGAATCTTCTTGAACCAAATAATTCCATTCATGCTCAGGTCACAACTCGTAGTCTTCTGCCAATTTATTCAATGAATTCAATTAACATATTTATGGACATGAAAACTAGTTATGGAGGTTGAAATGGTTCATCTTCTTTGTCAACCAACTATCCATTTATGAGTCATCACATTGCTTCAATTACATAATCGACTTGATCTTCAAAAATGACAAACGGTATTCAAATCGATGACAAATTCAAGCGAGTATGTGCGAGTAACAAATATCTCTTACAATCCTTTCTAACCAACTATATATGCCATTCAAAAGCTACAATCAATTATGTAAATTTATGCAAGACAAGTTTCAAGTACATAAGACACTCATTTGTTCTTCTCTCATTATTTTATACAACTATCCTTTTTCCACTTTGTTTCTTTAGTGCCATTCATACGCCCTTCTAAAAATATAATGAAATTTAACCTTTATATCACTTACACAAAGACAAAGTCTTTATTCAACTACCTACTTGGGATTTTTAATGATGTGGATTTCTTATGCATTCATATTATCATCCACACATGTACATTGTAAAATAATGCTGCTAGAAACAATTTTAAAACCGCTGTAGGTATCTCACACCATCTAATGATATTGTTAAATCCTCAATACTTCAATAGGAAAAATATTTCATGTATCAAAATTCTTGCATTCAGTTAAAAATCCCTAGTTTCCATAGACCTGTTTCACTTCCAACTATAGACATTAAATCCACTTTGGGTACATTACTAGGTCTTCACATACTTTTCATATGCTTCTTCTACGGGAGACTTATTGATCATTATACTTGGCCTCTTAGTTTCCTTTCTAGCCTCCCTCTGGCCTTATAGACCTCCTCCTAGTCCCCTTCATACTTCACCTTTTATGGCTCTAGACCTAACCTCTTGTCCCCTCGGGCGCCTACTTTTCTTTGCTCGCTTCTTTTTGGGTCCTTTCTAGCCATTGGGCATCCCTATCTCTTAGGGGTCAGCCTTTTAGTGATCAATTACAAAATTTGAACAAGAGAAAGCATATAAATATAAAGTTATGTGACCAAATTAAAGGACCAAACTCTAAGCATCTATACTATCACCTAAGGTTGCATCTCACAAGCACTCAAGAGCATCTTTGCATTCATCTAACACCATTACAAGGGACAAGGGTTAGTTTTCTACGCATCACACGCATAGGAGGGAAGTTCATTTTATTCCATGCACACATATATTACATCTTTTACATCTATCTACTTTTCTCGCTATCAAGTACGACCTACACAAGAGCCACTTAGGGCATGATTAAGCGCACACACACACACATAGAAACTACATTGGGTCTGAGATGTAGTGCAATGCTCAATCGTAAGATCACTTGTTTGACAACTGAGGACAATCTGACCCCTCATTTTGCATCTTTTTTTTAGGATTTGATGTTCTTTTGAGGGTTTTGTAGGTGATCTCTTTATTACAAGTTATCAACGACATCGGTGATCATAGTGTGACCATCTAATGACAAAATAACAAGGGTTTCAAATCATCCAACAACCTTATAAAATTCATCTCTAGACCTCTTGCGTAGACCCTGATGCCTAGGAAGGGATCCTAATGCCTAGCGCGCCTAGTCCTCCTCTTCCTTCTCTTACTCCTATAATTTTTTGGGTTTAGTTTTGAGGTCCTATACTATCGTTTCGCCAGCTTTTACCTTCTCACACTATTAGGATATTTGTGAAATTAGCTAAGTAACTAACTCTCTATTGCACTTAGGGTTTTACTTCCTTTTGCTTATTTTTGAGTCAATTTATCTATTTCACTGTCATATTTACTTGTTGTAGCATACATAATAATTTAACAAAGTTAATCTACACTATTTTATTTTTTTTGTTAAATCATTTGGTGAACCCATCCTTTCGGACCCAACCTTTATCATGGATAAATCTTATGGTCCCTTTGATGACACCCATCTTCATGATCTTCAAGAGCATATCACTAAGCTGACCATCCGTAGGATTTATATCTTCTTTTATACATTTAATGTGAGGAAGCATCTACTTTTCTGAGATTTCTCAAACTATTACCATTGTTATGTCCACTCCTATTTCTACGCAACCTCCTCTTTCTACTATTCAACCTACTTCCACCGTGCCCACCTCCATTCCTACTCCTACAAACCATTTCACTCACCTCTCACTTTGCATACATGGAAAGTTACCTCTTATGGCACTCAAGATCTAGCTTCTCTTTATCAAGATCTTCAAGTTCAAACTCACAACTCCAACAAGCTACTTCTTGTGCCTCTCCATCTCTTGATTCCACTTTGCTTCTTCATACCCCTTTTGCACCTATCATTTCCACATATGCACTTCCTCAAAACTTTATAGTTCCTAAGCTCCCAACTTTTAATGGTCATAGCGATCCTCAAGATCATCTTTGTGCATTTCATGTGGCATGTCTAGACTATGTGGATGATCACACTCTATTAGCAAAGATATTTCCTCATAGTCTCCATGACTATGCTATGCATTGGTTTTATGATCTACCTATTCATTCGGTAACATATTTCATGCATTTAGTTGATGTTTTCCTTCTCATTTCTCCATCAACATTGGTTCAAAGATATCATATGCACAACTAGCACAAGTAAAGAATCCATCTAATGAGCACCTAGTGAACTATGTCTTCTTTATAAGAACAATGTTACTAGGATGACTAATGTTCTTAGCTGACTTAGAATTACAAGATCTATATTCGTTCAAAGTATCTTACCACCATTATAGGAGAGTGTCATATTTGAAACTCTCCTTCCTTTGATCACCTTTGTCACACTCTTAAGCTTCACAAAAGAAAGATTCTCACTATGGGTAAACTCAAGTATCAAGATCAAGCTACCTCATCTTCTAACAAGTTTCCAAGAAAAGCTCCTTTCAAACCATCTACTAAGGTCAACAAAGAAAAGGTCTCATTAACATTATATCTCCTCCTGAGAAGCTTCAATTGCAACCTCAATGACATACGTTTACAAAATTAACATGTGTTCCACATATCTTATTACCACAACTTATTGACAACAACCTAATTATGCTTCCTCCTCCACTTACTATGGATCCATCTCACCCTAAGGGATGTAGCTACAACTGAAAATTCCAAATGTGACTATCACCAATGTGTTGGACATTCCACTGATCGTTGTTTCAAATTATGCCATCTCATTCAAGATCTCATAGATAACAATCAAATTGAGCTTCTTGAGCCATCAACTTCTCCACTAGTAAATGAAAATAAAAATGCTTAAAATATTCAACAATCCCCTTCCAAACCATGAAAAAAAGTCTTTGAATCCTTAGCTAATCATGCATATCATGTTGTCCCTCCTCCTTCATCGGGACCTCTCAATTTTCTAGTTGCTCACATTGATTCATCACAACCTATCATTACATTCTCTGATTACGATCACCACACTACATTCTCCATTGATTACTTGCACACATCAGTGCTTCTATTGGATCTACTCCTATCAATAACACTATGATCGATCCATCATTTCAACAAAACACATGTTCTATTGCTTACTTTTTTATTATCACTATCCACTATCACATATCTCATATCTAGTTCCTGGATCTTATGGCTATGTCAAGCTTCTAATCACTGTCAATCCTCTCACCATGCTTGTTCCTTTCCTTGTGGCACCAAATATCCATAATTGTGACATGATCTTAGGTTCTCCATGGGTCATGGTTACTCAAGAAATTGTTTCCATGCCTCATATGTGTCTTAAGTTCATGCATAACAACCAGGTTGTCACTATTTGAGGTGTCCCTCTATACACACTGTGGCCTCAACCTCCTCTTGAGGTGGCCCTCACACTTACTAGAGCATCTAGGTCCCTTGGACCTCTAAAACATAAAGCACCATCTGCTCTAGCTCTCCTACTCATGTGTGAAATTCTCATCCTCATAGATCTACAACCATCACACCAGTCTAGGTCTACCATTCAAAAATTCCATTGCCTCGGTATGCCTCACCAACACATTGTTTTTCACAAAGGTGTCCATCACCTCCATTATCTTTTTCACATAGGTTTACATCACCTCCATGTTATGTTTCCCATAGGTGTCCATCACCTCTGCATTATTATTCACATAGGTTTGCATCACTCCTGTGTTCTGTTAAACAAAGGTGTCCACCACTTATGTAGTATACTCATCGATCACAAGCATATAGGATTCATTCACCTATGCAACATCTATATCATATACCACCACTCTTAGAGCATGGTCACAAGCCTTTATCTCCTCAAGCATCGGGTGGAGAACCCTCATCTTTCACTTTCATTGGATAACACATTAATTATCACACACTTGGGGGCACCACACTATATCTTTATCTCCTCCCCTTCTAAGCATTGACATGTGTCTTATATTCCCATAATTTCACATTTTATCTCTCACATACAACATAAAAATATTGATACATGATGATCTTCATTACCCTATGACGCACTCTTGTACAAAGGTTCGACTTGACTATTGAGGGCATACTATACACATGAACCTCACATACTGCACATTTGACATCTACAACATCTTCTTCTTCCTACACACATCTACATATTGTGCGATTCCTATATCCTTTTCTTGCATCTACTACACATCATACGCTTTCTACGCTTTCTACTCATTACACATATATAACACCATATTCTCTCATCTATTACACATCATACACACTTTGTGATTTCTACACTTTCTCATTCTAAACACTCTATATATCTTGCATTGCACACTATACATCTTCACATTCGACACATTCAACCTACACACTTACAATCTACATCATTCTAGCATATTCTACTCATGCATCATGTTATTATATTCTACACTCTACGCATCATGATCGAACCTTTACAATGCACACTACCCAATGACACACTATAGTCTTATCGTTCATAATTTGGTTGTTGAGGGTCTCAATCTGAATTGAACCTCACTTGCCAACATTTACATCATTCTACACTTGGTCTTCACGATTAATCATTATTTCTAGTTATCCTATCATGCAACGCTATTTTGGAATATACACTCCACGCATCATAAACAATACCTTTTAGCATATAAATCACACATTATATGATCTATACTCTATGTTAGATCATCAATCATTCTAGCATCTTATTCATATCTCCTAAATATTACACATCACATGGCATTAGCCTACAATATACACTCAATTCTCTCTTGCTCGACTTTTTCTCTATTTTACGTATCTTCAAACTATTTCTTGATGATGCACTCTTGTTATATAGTTTGTTCTTGATTGTTGAGCTTTCTTGTATAAATGTACCTACTCCCACTAATTCCTACATCCATCACTCGCATGGCATCGCTGCCCCTATGACACTCATATTGCTTTCCACTCCATATCATCCATAACATGCTACATATCTTGGTTGCACATATTTCTTAGTCGTTTATCCTTACATGTACACTTTATTACATATGATAGATAGATATTTTGTATGTCATTATCTCTATCATACACACATGTACATCCACTTTATTTCTATTTGTGATCGCAGACTTTACATAGACCAATACACGTATCATGGGTGCTTGGTGAAGTACCTCATAGCATTCCCTTGCAGTGACTCCTCGGGGTTATCTATATTCATACACATTTTAGGTTTTATTGTTTCATTATTATACATAACACACTACTATATCGATATAAATTCTTTGACATACTTTATATCTTCCTCACATGGTAATGGGTGCTTCATGTGTAACATTTACCTTACATGTATATTTGTTTTTCAAGATCTATTTGTCATTGTTTTCCATTGTTTGTGGGCTTTTCCTATGATTTTTCTTGTGTGTACGTTGTATGATTTCAGCCATTTTGGCCTCAATTATCTTGTGACATCATGAGAGATGTACTATGTTTACAAACAAAATTTCACATTTTACATTGTCTTCATGCTTGTTAGCTTACATGATGTTTTCTATATACATGTTTGTTTGCACTAACACTTATCTTCTAGCCATTGTTTGCATGTGCCTTGGTTTCTACCAAGCACATTCCCTCCTACATACCGATATCACTTTAACATGGGGTCCTCTTTTGGATGCATCCTCCTAGTGACATCGCACATACCTCAAATGAGGGGGAATCTATTGGGTGAATCACCACCCCATTTAGTAGTTATAATTATAGTTGAGCAATCTATAGTCACAGCTTCGAAGATAATACGTAACAAAATTCAACACAATCTATAGAATTGGATAGGGCTCAAAATAAGACTTGGGTCCTTACTTTAGTATAGAAACTAGTGACCAAAATTAGACTTGGGAACCTAGGCACTTATGTCCCTTCCTACATGCCTAAAACCAGGGGCATATACATAGCATTTTTCAATTTAGTATAGTTTTCAAAGCATTGTCACATAGGCTTTTCACAAGGTAGGCAATCCTTCAAAGACTTGGGAATCACGTTTGATCATACCTAATCAAATTGGATTAGATTTGTACACACCATTTGTAGTGGTTTTTTTACTTTGCAAGTAGTCAAAAGTTAGAGAATAACACTAGACCTTTTCTCGCTACACTACTTTTGTTGTGGCATAAGAACACCTAAAAATGACATTCAGTGTGCTTAGTAACTTTAGGAAGTGGTCAAAGGTTTTTAGAATAACAATAAACCTTTATCCCCGCAATAGTTTTGTCGTGGCATGAGATCACTAGAAAAAATCACACTTCATTAACATCTTCAGATCCTTTCTATAACTTTTTCTATTCACATATCGTGCACATGTTCCTTTTTCTACTTTTCAGCATTTTACACATTTTTACATACATTTTATACATCTATACACTTATTTGACTACATGTCTTTTCTTCTCTTTTGTATGTCCATCCTTATGGGAATCAAAGCATCAACATCAACACATAACCATCATGAACCAATCACATTGATGAGGCCAAAATATGCCCGTTAAATGTATAATAAATGATCTCATCTTACTCTCCTTTTTATTAAGTTTGACTGCATTTTGTGACTTTTGTTTGATCTGATATAAGTTAGGATGTAATTGTCCATCTTTTGTTGATTATGATTCTAACGTTTAAAAGCTCTGTAATTCCTAACAAAGTGTTTTGAAATTCATTTTTGTAATAAAATAGGTCATAATCAGGCGGAAGAACAAATATGAAGCGGATTGCATGTTTTTGGAAGCATTGGCATCAATATGGTTTAGTTCTAGAACTGCCATACTTAGTTCCGGAACTCCACCACACAGTTATGAGTTCTGTCACTTAGTTCCAGAACTTTTAGACTTAGTTCTAGAACTCTAGTACTTAGTTCCAGAATTATCGGAATTAGTTCCTAACTCCTACAGATAGCTCCGAAACTCTCTCAGTTAGACCTGGAATGATTTCCTTTAGTTCCTGAAACTCTTCTAAAGTTCTAGAACTGATAAGAATCTATTCCAAATGGCCGGTGATTTGTCAAATCAATGATCCTATCAATCAGGAGTAGATTAGAAGACTTTTGACTCTCCATACTTGCAGATCTAGGATAATTATCACATAGCTGTATAACCAGCCATGTTCCAATTCAACATCTATTCTGAGGCATGATTCAGTTCCATCGTATTAGTGGAATAGTTACGGCCATAAATGCACCCTGGAAGAAGTATATATATACAGATATATAGATATAGGAATATAGATATAGAACAAGAAATATATATAGATTGATATACATAGATCCAACACATTTTTGTAATGCAGAACATTTTATCAATAAAATAGCCATTTCTGTTTTGAGAGAAAATTAAGTTGTCCAATCCTATTTTGAGGCGGAGCAAGGGCCCACTCCTCCAAGAACTAGGATCCTTGTTTTTGTTGGTATTTATATTTTTAGAGCAAATAGTTTAGATCTGTTAATTCTATATCACTTTCAATTCCTTAAGTTGAAATTTGTTGTAGACTTGTCCCTACAGGTGTTCTAGATTAAGTTCTTATTTCTTTGCAATCATTTTCCAAGCATTCTCAATTGTGTGTTTATTTCTGTAATGTTTGTTTATTTCCAGCAATTCATTTCTACAAAGTGTGTTTACTTCCAAGCAAAGTGTGTTTATTTCTAGCAATTCATTTCTATAAAGTGTGTTTACTTCCAACATGTTTTCATAGTTTTATTCCAATAAGGTTTTTAATCAAGAAGTCCTTAAGACATTGAAAATATCCCCTAGAAAATACAAAATACCTACAATCAATTACTAGATCGCTAAGATTCTTCTTGTTGCATATAGCTTTAGACACACCCCTGGTTTGAATATGACATCAACAGAGAGTTGATTAAATAAAGGGAATAACGACACCCATCATTTTTGGCATCGCTGGGAAACCACTAGTTAGAATTTTCTAATTAGGTGTCAACAAGAGCAACAATCATACATTTAGTAATTGAAGAAATCTTCCCTAAGCTATCACAAAATTTATGAGTAGACCAAGAGACTCCAAGGGTAGATTTCTCCCAAAAATATTTGAACAAGAATTAACATCATCCTCTAGTTTAAATAAGGAATTTGACCAAGAATTGGAGGCACCATTATCCCCTGTAAGACAAGAAGCAGAATTGCCACCTTTGGAATTCTTGGATCAGTCACCAAGGAAGTGGAAATTTTAGGAGAAGGATTATTTCTCAAGATCCATTTAGGGTAAGTTTTGATTCTCAATTGAGTAGTCAACCTCCTACTCTTGATTTTTCACCTTCCCCAAAATATCACATACCACATTGATTGGGAGAAAAGTTTAGAAAATACTTTAGAAATGGAACGAGAAGATGAAAGGGAACTGATAGAGATTTACTTATCCAATTCAATTGGATGATGATGATACACCAATGAAAAATATTTCACCTGCACATTTACCCACATTTAGAGGGATGTCATCTAATACCCTGACCAATTTTTGTTTGAGTTTAAGGTACTATGTCAGACCTATGACTACAAAACAAATAATCAAAAACTCAAGTTGTTTCCATCCACTTTGAAGGATGCAGCAATGAGGTGGTTCATGGGATTAACATCCAACTCTATTACCACTTGGGAACAAATGGAAACCCTTCCTAGACAAATATCAAGATTATTGTAGAGGGAGAAATAGGAAGGAATATTTTTTCAAAATCAAGCAGAGGAGGATGAGAATATAGAAGATTATTTGGACAGATTCCTCTTTGTAAGTAAAAGGTGTGGATTTGTACTTCAAGAAGAGTTAAGTAAAACCATTTTTCTTAAAGGTTTGGAAGATGAATCTAGGGAAGCTCTTAACTTGATAGGAGGTGGAAACATTGATCAATTAAGGATGAATGAAATTAAAGACATTTATAGAAGCTATTCCAGAACAAGGGGTGGACCTAGGAAGGGAAAATTAGTGAAAATTTTGAATCCAGATATGAACAAACTAATGGATGAATTAGAAAACTTTAAAATAGACATTTTAGTTCAATTAACCTCTACTATGGATGGATTACAAGCTAAAGAAAATGCCAAAACTGAACCATTAGCCATGTATTGTCCTAGATGTAGGAAGAAGCATGTAATAAGGGAATGTCCTTTGGATAAAACAAGAAGTATGTCTTATCTATGAATCTAAAGAACATGATATTCATGCTTGTTCTCTTCTTCCACTCCTAAAGAATTAGCTCAAACAAACTAGTACATCATCCACAATAGAAGAATTGAATTTTGTCCAGAGACAACCTACCCAAGGACAGTTCATGCCAAGGTCATCTCCTAATCCTTGGATGATGCCATGGGTTGCTCAAACAAGTACCACAAAGTTGGGGAAAACCACCATGGGCCCCTTGCCAACATGGAATCCCTAGGATCGGGCAAGTCAAGCTTGGTATACTATCATCAACAACCTTTAAGAAATGGTCAAAATCCTTATCTTAGTCACAACCTTTGATAGGGTCCTAATAACTATCTCAAGGGAAAAATATCCTAATCGAATCAAGAATCCATAATGGGTGCCCCAAAAAAAAAGTTCACATGTTGGCTAGAAAATGTAGTCCAAACACAAATAGTCATTATAGGCAATAAGCATGCAAACCCAAGAAACAAACAAATAACTCCTGTCTATAGTAACAAAACCAGTAAAAATCAGTTGATCTAAATGCCATGGATTGTAAGGATATTCAAACTAGATCTGGAAAAATAGTTAGCAGTCCACCTGTTATCATCACTGAAATGATAGAAGAAACTGAAACCCCTAGTCTGGTTTGCCCCCAAGAAAGATGAAAAAGAAAGAGATAAGGAACCAGAAAGAAACTCTACTGAAACTCCATTTCTAGAGAGATTTAAAGAAGCTATAGAAATCAAGGAATCTGAATTGGTGCAGGAACTAAGGAGACTAAATATTGAAATACCACTATTACAAGCAATTAAGGACATTCCAAAATTGAACAAATTAATCAAATGCTATGTTTAAAAACTGCATGAAATAAAGAAGCAAGACTTCAAGATTTTATGGTAGATGGGAAACTTGTTGATTTATTAGTAGGAAAGCTCCTACTTCCCAAATATGGAGATCCTAGAAGCCCTGTTATTTGTCTCTATAGGGAATAAAGATATACATAACATTTTGGTTGATTTGGGAGTAACTATAAATGTAATGACAGTGGACACTCTGAAAACATTACCATTAATAGGTATACAACCTACTAACACCATATTGATGGTAGACTAGTCTGTAGCAAAACCAAAAGGATTTATTGAAGATGTGGTGGTTATGGTGGAGTCATGGGAATATCCATTTGACTTCCTTATATTGCAGCCAAAAGGTAAAACATTGGGTTATCCCATTATTTTGGGTAGACCATGGTTAGCTACAGTTGTTGCCTTAATTGATTACAGGTCAAGTGATATGACTATTTCAAATGGTAAGAATTCTAAGAAAATTTCATTATATCCCTCTGCACGACCTTTTAGTGATAATCAAGAGAAATTATGGGTTGATAATCCTGATATTAATGAGAAAAAATTTCTTCGTTGGCCATGATCACATTGCAGGATCACGTATGAGAAATAGAAGATATGATTAACCCACCATTGAATGTACACCAATTATCCTTGGAGAGTGCAAATAGTCATGTTTAATAGTTCCAATTCCCAACTATAGAATCTATTCCGGAACCATCACAGTTAGTTCTAGAACCATCACAGTTAGTTCGGAACCACACCAACAACAATTCCCTACAAATGAAGATAATTTCACTCAAGGAACGAGATTTCTCTTGGGGAGAGGAAGAATCTATAGCTTCATCTTCACATATATTAGGAGATGATGAAGAATTTCGTAAAACATCAGTGATGAAGAGTTCAACCTACAACAAGATAAGTATCATAATTCTTCTTACTTTGTCCTTTGTCCAACATTTTGTCTCAAGGAACTTTTGGAGATGTTGCTACATATCATATGTTGTTGCCACATGCATGTCCACTAAATACTTTAATGGAACCCTTTCAACAAATCATTTCATCATACACTAGAACCAAACATGTTGAGATTCAACCGATTAAATTTTGAATATTAATAGCTGGTTGAAGAATGATGAAGAAGCTAAACTGTTTGATGTTATGAAAGATCATACTAAATCTTTTTCTTGGGATTACAAAGATATGAAAGGAATCCACCCAAGTATCTACACTCATCACATCTATACTGAAAACATTAGACCAGTTAGGAAACCTCAGAGAAGGATTAATCTATCCTTAAGGGATATAGTCAAACAAGAAATTGAAAAACTATTACAAGTAGGTTTTATCTACCCTATCTCAGATAATGGTGGGTGTCTCCTCTTGTAATTGTCCCTAAAAAGAACAAAAATGGAGAATTTTGTTGACTATAGGGAACTGAAAAAAGCCACACCGGAGATTATTATTTTCCTTACTAGTCATAGATCAAGTCTTAGAGTTCAACCTTTTAAAATAGTACTTTTCCTTCTTTGATAGCTTTAGTGCATATAATCAAATCGCAGTTGATCAAGATAAAACTACATTTACATGTCCATGGGGTACCTTTTCCTAGAGGGTATTATCATTTGGACTATGTAATGCTCTCAAACCTTTCAAAGAGCTTTATTAGCAATTTTAGATGTGAGACCTAACAAATGACTATATAGAGGTATACATGGATGATTTTACAATTCATGGACATACATTTGATGATGCCTTGAAAATTTGGACAAAGTATTGACAAGATGTGAGAAACACCACTTGTCTCTTAGCCATGAAAAATGTTTGATGATGGTTGATGAAGGGATTGTATTAGGACACCATATTTCAAAAAGAGGAATTCAGGTTGATCAAAACAAAATTAGAATTATTTTAGACTTACCTATTCCTCAGACCCCCACTGATATCAAGTCATTTTTAGGACATGTTGGGTACTATAGACTCTTTATCAAGGATTTTAGTAAAATTACTTCCCCATGTTTAATTTTATTACCAAGGACTGAATTTATTTGGGATGAAAAGTGTCAACATGCTTTTGAATAAATTAAAGAGAAATTAATAATTTCCCCAATATTGAGAGGACCTAATTGGGAGAAACCTTTTCATATCCAAACAGATGCCTCAAATAATTCCATTGGTGCATTTTTGGGATAGAAATATGAAGAAGGGAAAATGTATGTTATCTATTACCTTAGCAAAAATCTTACTCCCACTGAAAGAAATTACACCACCACTGAAAAAGAATTTCTTGTTGTGATCTATGCAATTAATAAGTTTAGACATTACATTACAGGGTACAAAATATTTGTACATATAGATCACTCAACAATTAAATATTTAATGAACAAACTAGTGGTTGGAGGTAGAATAATTAGATGGTTATTAATTTTACAAGAATTTGATATTACCATTGTGGACAATCTAGGTAAATCTAATGTGGTAGTTGATTTCTTGTCAAGACTAACCACTACAGGGAGCAAGATCCAGTCAAGGACAACTTTCTAGATGAACAATTGTTTGTTATTTCAGCTGATACACCATGGTTTGCTGATATGGAAAATTATCTTGCAACAGGGAAGTTTCCTCCTTCTTTCACCAAGAAAAAATAAAGAAGTTAATCAAAACCAAAAATAATTCAAATGGTTAAATGGAATGCTATTTAAATGTGGTCCTGATTTGGTTTTACGCAAGTGTGTAAGAGAAGATGAAATATTTGACATCCTCCGGGCATGTCATGATGAACCAAGTGGAGGACACTATTTAGTGAAAATAAAATCTCACAAGATATTTGCACTAGTTATGATTGGCCATATTTGTATAAAGATGTAAAGAAATATATCGGGCGGTGTGATCCTTGTCAAAGGATGGGACAACCAACCTTTACCAATGAAATGCCTCTCGAACCTCAAGTAATGATGATTGAACCATTTGAGAGATAAGGGTTTGATTTTGTTGGTCCCTGTATGATGGAAAAGTGACATGTGAGCGTGGGAATCTACAAGTGACTCTTCCTTGCACCCGACCTCCCGAGGTCATGCCGAGATAGCCGGTGGGGATGGAATATACGTGGGGTGCAAGAAAACTAGTTAGGCAATCTTATGTCTTCGATGTGCACTAATGGAATCTATGAATCTAAGGCAAAGAAGGCCCTCCTAACCTAAACTAGCGTGATAGATCGGTTAGCGAGGATGACTTCTCGAAGGCTCCAATCAATATCGAGCTCTGGCGTGATCCGATCTATAGGTTGTGGGATACATGGAAAATGACCTGGGATAGTTTCGTGTATGTCTCCAGATAGGGTCATAAGATGGATGATGGATATATAGGGGATTCTATGGGTGATTCTCTGGCCTAGTCTAGAAATCCTTAGCTTGATTAGCTATTATGTCTAGTGAGGATAATTGTGCGATAATGGTTGGTGGAAGTGGAGAAGATCTAAATACTAATGTGCATAAACCAACATCTACGTCTGATTGACCTGTGGACTCATTGGGTTGTGGGATCTGTGAATCATAGTCGTAAGTTCATGGTCGTTGTGGACCTCCTATGGTCATGTGCGAATTAATTCCTGATCCCTACTATCCAATAGTCGTATGCCTTTTCGGCCTCTATATTTAGAACTAAAAGTTGTGCAATCTTCTCAGAGTACCTTACAAGGGCATTCTGAAACTTGAATTCTTAGGCTAGTGTCTATGTCAATGAGGATATCTCCTACATCTGGCTGTGGGACCAAAGGATCACAACCGAACGCTTTGCTCTCTTTCAAGCCCTTCTACAGTCATGCAGATATCTATTTAGGGAAATATGTAGTTTGGCTGGTTTGTCCAAAATGCATGTGCTTTGGTCATCTTCTATGTTTAATCCTCTTAACTGTGGGCTGATTTCTTGTAGGTCTATTGTTGTTTGGAAGACTTGGATTCTAAGATTCTGATCTATATCAGTTATTGCTATAACAAGATTGGGTTGAGGCACGATTGGCTCGAATACGTATTCTCTGGGCTCCCTAGGTCCCGTGATTGTCATACAAAAGAAACAATATAAATCTAACTAAGTTAAAGTAAACTAATTATACGAAGTATATCTACAACATATATATAAATTCCCTATTTGTTTTTGTATTTTTGATAAACTATTGAATGAAATTGAAAGAGAAATTATTTAAAATATCTAGAAATTGACAACTAAACTAATAACAAAATTAAAACAAATAAGGTAAGCAGTATAGCTACTTGCCTGTGCAGTTGTAAATCTATTCTAAATAACGAAATAACTGATCTAATCTATTTGAAAGACTCTCGATCCTACCTCAAAAGTGAGGAATGAATCATAGTTTCTCAGAAACTATCAATCCCCACAACTTCCCTAGTAATATCGAAAGTGAGATTAACTGAAATGAAATGATTCACTATTCTATTTGGTATATTTTAACTAGAACTTTGAAAGCTTGAACCTGGATTTTGTAGAACAGTGGCGAATCCGATTGTGTGTGGCTTTGTCCCCTTAGTGTGGTCTCCTCGTTCCTTCATGCTCACGTGAATCTAGAAAAGTGTGTAATGCTAGCATCAACAGAAGTAGGTATTGGAACAATGGCAACTTTGGGTGTAGACTGAATATAATGCGAGTAGGAGAGGGATAGTGCAAGAGAACAGAGCTTGGCTTATGTAATTCCTAGTGGGATTTATTGTGAGTCATACAACACAAAACATCCAGAACCTGAAACTATCCTTCTTGACAAACAAAACCTGCAACTCTAATGGCTTCAGACTTTGAAAATGAAACTATCCTATCTCAATTGATTGTATGAAACAAAGAATAACACTAAAGCACAAGAAGATCATGTAGCTTCTAAATAGCAAAACAACACTAACTATGCATGTAACAAATAAAACTAATACAATTCCTAAGCAAGAACTGAAAGACTAAAATTCAAATGAGAGAATGAGAGGAAAATTTTGAGGGGCCATTTGCTTGTAATCAAACCAAATAGTTATAGATTTCCCATGTACCCAAAGGTGAAAACCAAATTGAACTCTTTTACAATAAACAATGAAAAACACTATTCCAGGGAACCAAAATCATAAATACGAAAAAGGTGGTGAAAAAATATAGTAAACGTTGAAATTTTACGTGAGTCGTAATAAAATGAACATTCTGAAAAAACGCGTGAAGGACCGCCACCCTACATGGCGGCGGTCACGAGACCGCCGCCAGGAGCAGGCAGCGCTTTCATCATCAAGACCAAAACACAAAGAAAAGAGGGGCGAGAGCACAAAAATCATGCATAGACTAAGCGGGGCATGCGGGATGTTAATTTACACTTGGAGGGATTTTCTGAATCCCTAACACCTTATGAGGAGACCTGTATCATCATTGGGGCACGTGTGACATCGCTCCAAAGAGCGTAGTACCCTTACAATTTTGTGTATGTACATATTGCCCCCTGGAGAATCGTTTTAGCCATGAAGAGGCGTAAAATGGTGGGTCCGAGTATGGCGGTCCCAAAATGGGAGGTTAGAAATTATACCCGACACATCCGTATGTTGAAATGATGTCATCCCAAATTCCCGCTACCTACAAAATGAAAAGAGGACTCAAGTGCGGATATAAAATAAATCGAAAAATAAATACTAAAATAATATGAAGTGAGGACTTACCATTTGTGCAGGATAAGAACTTACCTCATCGGTGCTCCAAATCTGTAAAAAGGGGCATTCAAAATGAGTCAAGATGCTATATATATAAAACGGGCCCATTTTCCTATTCATTTGCGTGTGTTGATTTGATTGATTTTGAGCTCTGGGGCCCACGGTGACGGTTTTTGATGAGAGTATAGTCAAAACATTCGTGACGAGATAGTGATCATGCCTCCGCGAGCGAACATCGACCCACGAGATCATAGGTTAGTTCTTCTTGATTTAACGTTTTTACCCCCAAAATGTTAAAATGATGAAATTTTTGTCATGGGGGATTATTTTTGAAAATTTCAGTGTTAATAGGGTCACTTAGGAGGGGCACCTAATGGGTAGGCTTTGTTTTAGTCAAAATAGTCATTTTTTCGTGTTTTTAGGCATTTTTAGGGCATGTGACCCGTTTGAAAATTTGGGACACGACCACCACCCCGAGCGCGGCGCGATTCAGACAACCACTCTTTAAGGCGGTTACTGGAACCGCCACCCTGCTCAGGGCGGCGGTCCTTTACAGAATGCCAAAAACTCAGTGTTTTGAGCCAAATTTTGCATTTTTAGTATTCTTATATGTTTTAATGATTTTTCCAATGTAATTTGAATACTAACTTACTCCGTTTGGCGTGTTTTTGGGTGTATGTAGGCGAAGGAGGAATATATCAGATGGAGCCGAGAGAGAGAGTGTGATTGGCTTCCAGCAGTGTTGGATGCACTTTCTCAGGATGAGTAGGATACTCTTCAGAGGGCCGACATATTACATATATCACGGGTTCCTCATGTCGCACCTTCTAGTCACATACTTTGTGACTTGTTTTCACATGTAAATTATAATTTTGTTTTTATATGCTTTTCAGAATGTATGCAAATGGAGAACAAATGATGTGAATGCTTTCTTTCTTTTTGTATTTCGTGATGCTGATATATGATAATGTAGACACAATGTGATCTTGAACTTTAGCTTGCATAAGAAATTTTTGGTACTTCATATAGTTTTGACAGAACATGATGATGAATGGTATGATGAGCAGATGTACTTACCCCATTCCTAACTCCACGCAACTACTAAGATGCAAGGGCTCACCACCGAAAGCTAGAAAGGGTACAAGTTATGAAATTTGTTGAATGATAGTGATGAGAGATAGAAAAAGATTTGGTGGAACCAAATTAGGACGCTACAAACCTACTCTACTCAAGTGACTCCATAGTTTAGAATGTGACTTGCTTTGCGGTTTATCTAGACTTAGATCCGTAGATGGCCACATGGTTGACAAAATCTGGTTTTCGGGGTTTTGAACTCTTTTAGAATTTTGGACATCTGATTCATTTGTTTTTGACTCAATATTTCAAAGGTTTATTTGAACTGTTTTCTTATGACCTTCAACATTTATTGTCGAGAGAACCCCTGCACCTTGCCCCATGCTTCTAGTAGGAAGCATGGGCTTATCACCATGGACAAGGCATAGGCGAGTAAGGGCATTCCCATCCTTTCCCAACCCTACGTCACTAGTAAGAGACACAAGCTCATCACCGAAGGTTGGTAGGGAAAGGAAATGTGTAAAAAAAAAATTTGTTTTGATCTACATTTGACTTATTTATTTGAGCAAAATGTCAGTATGTTCTTATTTCCAAAGAGATCTATATATGGGATAGATGTGACACTATGAAGCTTCTAGAATAGACCATAGGCAAGACACCTATCCTAGGAAGAAACAAAAGTGGGAACAAGCATGCAGGCCTTGGTATGGCTACCGTTAAGACTTTGTCATATCTAGCTTTTAATTGATAAAATGATTCTGAAATAGGTGATGATGCTATGAAAATGAAGAAGTATGATTGAAATGCTTCTACCAATACTATCAAAAGTTTGTAATGAATTGCTTGAGAATAAGTCCCTTGATCACAAGATTTTATGAAATGAGTGGACAAAATGAACCTAACTACATGAAGATGTAATGTAGATATAATTATACAAATAGTGCTGGTGCTTCATGCGTAAAACCATTTAAGGTGCAGGGAATTGATAGTTTCACCAAATTCCTCACCTTCTAGTGTGCACAAGAGATACGCACCATTTCCATAGTCTTTCATGACTTGGTATGGGCCCAACCATTTGGGCCAGAATTTCCTTCCTTCACCGGTCTTCTTATCGATCCGGTTGTCTAGTCTTAAAACTAGATCTCCTTCATATATTTCTCATTCATAGACCTTTTTATTATACTACCGGCACATCCGGTCAGCATAGACTCTATGCCGCTATTCAGTGTCTAATATGGCCTCATCTAGGCTTTCTAGTTGGGAGAGACGTGCTTCTCTATAAGATTCTTCATCCAGAATCCCTTGTAGTGAGATGCGGAGACTGGGTATTTCAACCTCAAGTGGGAGAACTGCTTCTTCTCTGAATACCAATGAGAAAGGAGTTGCTCCTGTTGGTGTTCTTATTGAGGTTCAGTGGGCCCACAAGGCTGGATATAACTTTAAATGCCAATCTCATTTGTTTTCTTTTACCATTTTGAGGAGAATAGCTTTCAATGTCTTGTTTGTTGCTTCAGCCTGCCCATTAGCTTGAGGGTAATACAGGGAGGCTGTATGATGGTTTATTTTAAATTTACTGCATAGCTCACGGACCTCGTCATTCTTAAAGGAAGTGCCATTATCTGAGATAATGATTTGTGGGACACCGTACCTACAAATGATCTGGTTCAAAATGAACTTGGCGATCACGGCTCTGGTATAGTGGTAAGAGGCATAGCCTCTACCCATTTGGTAAAATACTCGGTGGCCGTGATTATGAAGTTATGGCCATCTATTGACGAGGGAGAGAATTTCCCTATCAAATCTAGGCCCCATGTAGAAAAGGGCCATGGAGTAGCAATTGGTTGTAGAGCTTGTGCCGGCATGTGAATCTCATGGGAAAATTCTTGGCATTTATGGCATCTGCGTATAAACTCTACTACATCGTGTTCGAGAGTGGGCCAAAAATAGCCCATTTGATGTATTTTGCGGGCAGTGGTATGACCTCTAAAATGACCACTACATATTCCACTGTGGGATTCATAGAGAATATTCTTGGATTCTTCCATGTGTTAACACACCTTAGGAGAATTGCATCGAAAGCCTTACGATAGAGCACTTGTTCTATAATAACATATTTAGCTACGATAATGCGTAACCACCTTCTTTGTTGTGGTGTAGCACCTTCTAGATATGTATGGTCCATGATATAATTAATAATATCAGTATACCAAGGACATTTAGAGATAGGAGGTCTGGTTTCGATGTAATATATGCATTCATTAGGAAAATCTAGATCTACTAGATCACCTCCGTCTAACAGGTTGTCGGCTAACCAATCTACAATGATTTGTCCCTTAATAGACTTCTAGTTTACAAAAGTTAATTCGAATTCACCCATTAAGGTTATAAAGCATCTAGCCTTTTTAGACAAGGACCCTTGCATGAGGAAAGTTCGTAAATGGTTTGTTTTTACAATGACCCTTGTTTCTTGATTTAGCATGTAATGTCTTAAGCATTTGGTTGCAAAGACTATGGCAAGGCATTCTCTTGTACTTGCATATAATGTGTCTCATAATCGAGCAACATTTGGCTAATGAAATAGATCACACGTTCTCATTTATTGTCGTCTTCTTGAGCCAACATATAGGCTAGCGAGACATCCGTAGCTCGTGAATATAAGATCAAAGGATGATCTGGTCTAGGTGGCATTAACATGGGAGGAGATAGTAAGAAGCATTTAACTGCTTCGAAGGCCTCATGGAATTCCTTTGTCCAAATAATGCAGCAATCCTTTTTCAAAAAATTGTTGATTGGATGAACAGAAAAACTCAAGTCTAGGATGAATCTTCGATTGCACCGAGCTTTCCAAGAAACGATCTAATGCCAGAATCGTTTGATGGTGGGATCATCTCAAGAACAACCCAGATTTTGGCATTAGGTCTTGTTCTGATATTCTGATTTGATTATATCCCAAAATCCATCCATGAGAGATAAAATCTCAAATCTAGTTATTGCATCTACGATGACGTCAATGGATGGTAATGGGAAGTCATCCTTTGGAAACGCCTTGTTAATGTCCCTAAGTCTATGCGATGTATATCTTCCCAATATTTTTGAGAATGGGGATGATATTAGATACCCACTGAGAGTAATCAACCGGTTTGATGAACCCTACCTAGAGAAGCTTCATTACCTCTTCCTTCACCATGAGAGCTACCTTGGGTTTCATTGGTCTCGATTTTTGTTTAATTGGCTTTGCATCTGGTTTGGTGATGAGGTTATGTACCACGATGTGTGGTGCAATTCCTGTCATTTCTTTATAATTAAATGTAAAAGCCTTTTGATGTTCTCTCGAGGATTCCAGTGTGTACCTCTATCTCTTTCTCTCGAGTTAGCGAAGATCCTAGTTTTAAGATCTTTGGTTCTTCCTCCGTTCTGATGTTAATATTAATTGTTTCTTCGATTAAAGAAGCGTTACCTTCTTCAAACTCAGGTGGGGCTAGAGGTAGTTCTAGATCTTCTCCATTATCTACCGCGTATATGTCGAGTTCTTTTTGTGGGGGAAGCTCTACCATGGGATTTCCAAAGTAAGAAGATGAATGTGGGATTAAGGAAAATCTACCACATGATGGGTGAGATGTAACTCTACATAGGCGTTTAGGTAATCAAGGGTGGTTGTATCACCACAATGTGACCTAAGATAGTAGATGTATTCTCAGCTATGTTTGTTAAAAGAGGGTTTGTTGACATTTTCTTTACTAATGGTTCATCGAAGGGATACCATGAAACGGGTGTCTTCCAACTCACTGTTTGGAGTGAAATGTGAAGCTGAGGTTGCTATCGAATCTGCGAGAAGGTTTTGTTCTCACGGATTGCTTCAATTGATATGAAGTTAAATCCTTTGCTCAAATTTAATATTGTTGTTTTGAGAGTCAGAAGTGTTCACTCTTGTCTCATTCACCTCAAAGACTTGGCTTGCTACTAATTAAGAGTCTCCTAACACTCTGATGTCATTAACACCAAGCCTATTAGCTATGATGAGGCCAAGGAGGAGGGATTCGTACTCAGCGCCATTGTTTGTACATTCAAAATTTAGTTTAAAGGAAAATGATAAGATCTTTCCCTCGGTGAAGTAAAGATCACACCTGCCCCAGCCCCATAATGACATCTAGCTCCATCGAAATGGAGAGTCTAATATTTACTTGGGAAGATGGATGTTGGGACATTTGCTACATCTATTTCTTCTTGCTTTGGTTACTTCTACCATGTAGAGTTCCTCTATTGGAAGAGAACCAACTCCTAGGGTATATCCCATACCTACAGAATCAAATGGTAAGAAAATTGCTAAATCCTGTTCTAGCAATTCGATAATTTTTGCGGTAGTTCCTAATGATACTATTTCCACAATGTTAGCTTCATCCTTGAGGGTTGGGATGCTCTTGACTAGGTTCATAATCTCTAGTTCTGTTGTAGGTACCGACTTTTCTTCCAGTTGGTTGACTAGGTTCATAAACTCGAATGAATTCTGGCCTTTTCTTCAGGTCTGCTAGGTGTATATCAAATGGTTTCGATCACCTTTTTCTATGAATACCTTTCCTAAGTGTAAGAATCTTATTTCTTGAAATAACGTAGAAGGGATTGCCTTCATACGGTGTATCCATGGTCGGCCAAGGATCATATTATAATTGGTTTCCTGATCTATAATATAAAACTCAATTAGGATTGTTTTGGGTCCTAAGGTGACCGTAGTATTATAGTCCCAATTGAAGTGGCTTTAAGTCTATCATAGCCTCTTAGCTTATTCTCGAGTCATGCAAAATTTGTTTCTTTATACCCTAGCTTTTGAAGGAAAGAGAAGGGGACTATGTTAATTGCTTCCCCATCGTCAACCATTACACATTTAACATAGTTATTATAAACCCACACTTGTAAATGTAAGGTTGGATCACCTCTACTGCAATCTCGATCTCATTGGCATTTTGCTTATGTCAAATATAAACTCGGTATCCCTATCTAGTTGCCCTGGAGGGTGAATATCGAAGTCTATATGGTTTACTTGTGTTTCAGGAGGTGGAGTGATGTTAATTAAATGACCTAAACCTAATGCTTCTAAAAGAGCAGCCCTATGGGTAGGAGAGTTCTTCAATAAGTCCAAAAAGGAGATGTGGGAGAAGGTTTTTGTTAGGTCATTAATTAAATCATAGGCACCTACGGGTTTTACTAATGTTTGTTGAATGTTATCTATCTCTAGTGGGTAACTTGGATTTGGATGAGAGGAATACTCTCGTGTCCTTGTTATGGCTTCCATGTGTAGCTCAGTGTCTAACTCCACTAAACCGACTATTTTGGGTCATGGCTGACTTCCTAATTGTGGTGTGACAGGTGGATTTAGTGAAGTCGAGGCTTCATGATCATTGTTTCCTGTCATCACACCCTTGTTCATCCCATTTGGGTTTAATTTATTGTTATTGTGATTTGGGAGCGGATCATTGAAGATTTTGAGGGGAGCATTTTGAGGGGAGACTGCTCCCGTGAAAGTATTTGGCACAGGTGATGCAGGATCTGCTAAGAACATATCTATGAAAAGTTGTCTTTGTTCTTCTGGAAAATGTTGCATGAATTTATTGTAATCATGGCAAGTTCTAGTGTCATGGCCTCGAATTTTGTGGAAACCACAATATGAGTTGGGATTGTAATTCCTAGGTTGTTGGTTTGGTACGTATTGTGGTCCAAAACTTTGACTAAACCATTGACCATTAGGATTAAAGTTTTGCATTTGTTGCCTTTGGTTTTGGTTTTAGTTTTGGTATCTAGTTGTATTTTGTCTTGGACCCTATGTCTGGATCTGCATCATCGTTGTTGTGGATGATTAAAATCCACTATGTTGATTATTGGGGTAAAATTGTTGTTTCGTTGATTGTTAACCGGTGGTGGAGCATTTACAACATTTACCTTTTTTGCTTGGTTAGTTACTCCATCTATTGTTACACCACAATTTTTGTTAAGGATTTTAGGTCCTTGATTGGCGTTTGTGGTAGTAGGATAAGTCGTAGTATTTTGGTTGGGGATGATTAACCTCCCATTTGTTCCATATGTCTTGTGACCACTATCTATCAGTAGCTTGACTTTTCGGAGGGCACTCTCAAGCACTTCATCATAAGTTCTTAGTGGGAACTTTTGGACTTCTTCCTTTATCTCTCTACTAAGAGAATGAAGGAATAAATCACATAGTTCCATCTGATCCATGTTTGGAGCACTTGCCGAAGAATAAAGGACTGTACGCCATCTTTGGATGAAATGAGCAATAGATTCATTGTGTTCCTGCTTAATATGCAAGAATTTCTGATTCCTATTCTCAACAATTTTTCATGGTGAATGCCTTGATGAAATTTGAAACGAGTTGTTTAAATTAATGTATTGATGCTTCAGTATTCTCAGTAATACCAATGAGGGCGATACCCTCTAAGGTTTTGAGAAATATTTTAGCAATAACTCCATCCCAAGGAGCAGCTTCTCGAATGGTCATGGCATAGGCCTTGATATGTGCATTCGGGTCTCCCTCCCCTTTGTATTTGGGAAAATTAGGAAGAGGTCTTGGAAGCATGATGCTTCGTATGGTGAAGTCTAAGGGTTCTTTCAAATATTCTGAATAAGTTTCTATCACATAGGTTTCAACCATCGATGGTGCCCGCTTTGAGGTGGAGGTGGAATGGGTTGTTGATATGGCGTAGCGTATGCATTTGTAGGGACATAAGGAAATCCCACGTGGTTGAGTGAATTTTCCAGAGAGAGAACATATCTCCCTGTGGTGATTTGGAATACATGTTTACGTATGGAGGAGCATTGCCTTCAGAATGGATTATTTTGTACTAGACCGGAGGTATCATATTTTCCACTGAGTGGCATTAGAAAATGCGGTTCTAGTTGGCGTTTGTTGTGAATATTGACGAGGCATGCCTAACGTGCCTGTTCCTCTTAGGAGGTCTACTTGGCCAGGATGATGGGGAGGAATGGAATTCTCGGATTGCATGAATTAAGAATTTTGACTTGCTTGAGCAAGTTCTAACCCTCTAACTTTTTCTACTAAAGTTGAGATGACTTCATTTGGTGAAGTCACCATATTTTTCCTTAGTGGCATTTGTTGTATACTCTGAGGTTGTATAGGCATATGGTACCCTGCTATGAATTGATTGTTGCCTGCCAAGTTTCACCGAGGGCATTTCCTATAGGTAGTGGCATGGAGGTGTTTTCTTGAAAAGAGACCTCGGGTTGTGTTTGCAAACTTCCTATAGGTGGGTACATACTCTGAGAGCGTTGTTCACTCCTAGCATAACACACTAAATGTTCATCATCTAAAAATAGATATGGATCTGATTGTCTACTGATTTGCGGTCTAAGCAACACCTGAGGAGATGAACTAGATTCTCCCGTAAGTATCATGTTATTTGAGCACAGAAGGCTTGGCTTCTTGTGTTTGAGTGAGCTGATCCATATCCTCTATTTGGAAAGAAGAACTATATCTAGTTCTTTGAGGTGGAGTTTGTGTTGAAAACTAGTTAGTTGAATAGTTGTCACCCCATGCCGAGAGTGACGGTGATCGCTATCTATTCAGTTGATCGTAGTATGCTTCAAGACCTAGGAGAGGTCTGCCATATGCATCAAATCCCGACTCCTTAGGGGGTATATGAATACCCACAGAATAATGGGAAAGAGTGAAGGTGGATGAAAGAATAGAAAAAGGAAAACTAGTTTGTTTCACGTCGGGTTCACCAATTTTGTGGTGAAGCTGATGTGAAGGCTAATGTGGTAGAGAAGATGAAACAATTGTTTGTTTCACATCGGGTTCACCAATTTTGTACGATGGAAAAGTGACATGCGAGCATGGGAATCTACAAGTGACTCTTCCTCACACCCGACCTCCCGAGGTCATGCCGAGACAGCTGGTGGGGATGGAATATATGTGGGGTGTAGACAAACTAGTTAGGCAATCTTATGTCTTCGATGCGCACTAATGGAATCTGTGAATATGAGGAAAATAATGCCTTCCTAACTCCGAACTAGCGTGATAGATTGGTTGGCAAGGATGACTGCTTGAAGGCTCCAATCAATATCGAGCTCTAGTGTGATCCGATCTATAGGTTGTGGGATACGTGGAAAATGACCTGGGATAGTTTCGTGTATGTCTCCAAACAGGGTCATAAGATGGATGATGGATATATAGGGGATTCTATGGGCGATTCTCTGGCCTAGTCTAGAAATCCTTAGCTTGATTAGCTATTATGTCTAGTGAGGATAATTGTGCGATAATGGTTGGTGGAAGTGGAGAAGATCTAAATACTAATGTGCGTAAACCAACATCTACGTCTGATTGACCTGTGGACTCGTTGGGTTGTGGGATCTGTGAATCACAACCATAAGTTTGTGGTCGTTGTGGACCTCCTATGGTCATGTGTGGAATTAATTCCTGATCCCTAATATCCAATAGTCGTATGCCTTTTCGGCCTCTATATTTAGAACTAAAAGTTGTGCAATCTTCTCAGAGTACCTTACAGGCATTCTGGCAACTTGAATTCTTAGGCTAGTGTCTATGTCAATGAGGATATCTCCTACATCTGGTTGTGGGACCAAAGGATCACAACCGAACGCTTTCTCTCTTTCAAGCCCTTCTACAGTCATGTAGATATCTATTTAGGCAATCTGTAGTTTGGTTGGTTTGTCCAAAACGCATGTGCTTGGTCATCTTCTATGTTTAATCCTCTTAACTGTGGGCTGATTTCTTGTAGGTCTATTGTTGTTCGAAAGACTTGGATTCTAAGATTTTGATCTATATCAATTATTGTTGTAACAAGATTGGATTGAGGCACGATTGGCTCGAATACGTATTCTCTGGGCTCCCTAGGTCCCGCGATTGTCATACGAAAGAAACAATATAAATCTAACTAAGTTAAAGTAAACTAATTATACGAAGTATATCCACAGCATATATATAAATTCCCTATTTTTGTATTTTCGATAAACTATTAAACAAAATTGAAAGAGCAATTATTTAAAATATCTAGAAATTGACAACTAAACTAATAACAAAATTAAAACAAACAAGGCAGCCGAGTATAACTACTTTCCTATGCGATTGTAAATCTATTCTAATAACGAAATAACTTATCTAATCTATTTGAAAGACTCTCGATCCTACCTCGATGAAGAATGAATCATAGTTTATTAGAAACTATCAATCCCCACACTTCTTAGGCAATATCAATAGTGAGATTAACTCAAATGAAACGATTCACTATTCTATTTGGTATATTTTAACTAGAAATTTGAAAGCTTGAATCTTGATTTTGCAAAACAAAGGGCAAATCCGATTGTGTGTGGCTTTTTCCCCTCAGTGTGGTCTCCTCGTTCCTTCATGCTCACGTGAATCCAAAAAGTGTGTAATGCTAGCATCAACAGTAGGTATTAGAACAATGGCAGTTTTGGGTGTAGACTAAATACAATGCGAGTAGGAGAGGGATAGCGCAAGAGAACAGAGCTTGGCTTATGCAATTCCTAGTGGGATTTATTGCGAGTCATACAACACAAAACATCCAGAACCTGAAACTATCCTTCTTGACGAACAAAACCTGCAACTCTAATGGCTTCAGACTAAAAATGAAACTATCCTATCTCAATTGATTGTATGAAACAGTAATAACACTAGCACAAGAAGATCATGTAGCTTCTAAACAACAAAACAACACTAACTATGCATGCAACAAATAAAACTAATACAATTCCTAAGCAAGAACTGAAAGACTAAAATTGAAATGAGAGAATGAGAGGCAAATTTTGAGGGGCCATTTGCTTGAAAACCAACCAGCTATTTATAGAATTCCCATTTACCCAAAGGTGAAAACCAAATTGAACTCTTTTACAATAAACAATGGAAAAACACTATTCCAGGGAACCAAAATCATAAATACAAGCAAAGGTGGTGAAAAAAGCTGGTAAACGTTGAAATTTTACGCGAGTCATGATAAAATGAACTTTCTCGGAAAACTCAGTGAAGGATCGCCACCCGAGCGGGTAGCAGATTACGAGAACGCCGCCCAGTGAGAGGCGGGCGGCGCTTTTCATCAAGACCAAAACACAAAGAAAAGAGGGGGAGAGCAAAAAAAAGCACGCAGAGGCTAAGCGGGGCATGCGAGATGTTAATGTACACTTGGAGGGCTTTTCTAAATCCCGAACACCTTGCGAGGAGACCTGTATCATCATTGGGGCACGTGTGACATCGTTCCGGCAGCGTAGTACCCTTACAATTTTGGGTACGTACAGGTCCCTTTAGTCCTTCACAAGGAAGGAACATATTCTTGTGTGTAATGATTATGTGACAAAGTGGGTAGAAGTGTAGGCTTTAAAAAATGGCACTTTGAAGAAGCGCTTGTTGATTTCTTTTGGCACAAAATTATGGTAAAGTTTAGAGCACCAAGGAGCATGGTTTCGGACCAGGACCACAATTTATATCTAATATGATCTAGGATTTCACAATGTATTATCAGATCAATCATAGGAATTCATTTCCTATCACCCACAATTAATTGGACAAGCTAAAGTAACGAACAGAGAATTGGAAAACATCCTTACTCAAAAACAAATTGAAGTAGAAGAGATTGGGTAAAGAGACTACTTGAAGTTGTCTAGGATTACAATACAACTTGGAAAACTACAACAGGGTTTTCACCATATGAGTTACTCTATGGAAAAAATCCCTTGTTGCCTATTGAGTTTGAACTACAGACATTGAGGACAATAGTTAAGGTGGGTATTGAGTTGAATGCAGCTCAAAAGGAGAGAATCCTTCAACTCAATGAGTTGGATGAATTGAGGATGGAAGCACTTCAGCAGATAGAGATAATCCAAGATCAAAGGAAGCAATGGCATGATACACATATCAAGAAAAGGAAATTCAAAGTAGGAGACAATTGCATTATTGTTTGATTCTAATTACAAACAATTCAAATGCAAATTGAGAACTAGATGGTTGGGACCCTATCAGATTGAACAAATATTTGACAATGGTTCTATTCAGTTACTTCCCATTGATGGTAGTAGAAGAACACTTTTGGTCAATGGTCATAGGCTAAATCTTTATAGGAAGCCTCCTACTAAGGATGAATTCTTGAGGCAGATTGAAGCAGATAAAGAATTTGATCATATGGAAGAACCCAGTTCTTCCAAAATGATCAAATAATTAGATGGATAGATCCAGAATAAAGGGAAGAGAATGAAAACTAGTAAATGGCATTCTCTTCCCAAAAAAAAGAAAAAAAAGTAAAAACAAGGGAAGAGAGTGAAAACCAATAAATGCATTCTCTTCCCCAAAAATTTTTTTTTCTCAGATCAATTAAAAACTAGCAATGGCGGTTGATCTTCTCAAATAAATGGCTAATTCAAAATTTAAAATTCTTTGGAATTCCAGCTATTTTTCTAACTGTTTTCCTTTTGTTTCACTTTTTAGGAATGATGAGTCATCATGACAGAGGGATTACATCATCAAGGATGGTAATTATGTCTTTAACTTATTAAAGGTTAGATTAAAAGTTTGCATGTGTGATTAGATTTGATTTAAAAGTTGATATGATGAGTCATCTATTGTACATCATGATTAAAAGTGAGTAATCATGAGAAAGATATTGATGGAATAAATTGGCGGCATAGTTATAATGAGTTATCATTAGTGTGGAATCAACAAAGTGAAAACTAGTTGCAGAGAAACTTCAAGGAAGAAGCATGAATTAGGTTTGCATTCCACAACTACAACATAGAAGTTCCACAACTAAGTACAGTAATTTTGTAGCTAAATTTGTCAATTCCGCAACTAAGTGAAGGGTTCTTCAGCCAACCCGCACAAGATAAAAGGAGAACAAATTTGAATCACCTTTGTATCATGGGGATTAAAAAGAATTCGAACTAGAGGATGATACCCAACTCATTGCAGATGAAGAAGTGACAACTATCTTTCAACAGGTAGGATGGATGGAATTTCTAGGAAGTTCCCAAGTATAATGATGAATTGGTAAGAGAATTCGTTATAAATTTAGAGCAATCCAGAAAAAGGTTAGAAAATTTTTCATTCCTTTTTCTATGAATACAATAAGTAATGTATTTGGAGTGCCAATTGTGCATGTCCCAAACCCTGTTAGAGGGACATTAAAAGACCTGGTTGAAACCTTGCTGAAAAAGGGGAAGCTAAACCCCAATATATTTACAACATGAAGAAAATCATAAAAGGGGTCAGAAGGGCCAGATTTCCCAAACCCTTTGTGAGTGAAATTTCGGATAGTCAAGTATTTAACTTTGTGAGTGTCAATTCGGGTCGATGGCGAGAAGTTACGAATATCCTCATATACCTTAGATATGGAGCTACAAAACCAAAATATATAGTAAACCTTCCAAGGTTTCTTTTTGACTCCATCCATACAATGGCCCAGAGGTATTCCTGGGGTGTGGGAACAATCAGACATCATGGGTTAGTGCATTTAGTGTGCAGCACCATTTTCTTTCAAAGAAAAATGGAGAAGAAATGTGGGAGAAATTTCTTAGCAAGTTTAAGCAGAGCCTTGATATTCTCAGATAGTAATAAGTAACTCCTCTGCGCAATTAATTTGGAAATGGATGCCACTGCAGAAGAAAAGAAAGAACTAGGTGGAGAGGAAATACCAAAAAGAAGAAGATCTGGAAGAAGGACTAAAATACGCAGAACTTACTTTGTGCCTTCTAAAGAAATTCCTTCCTCTGTAGTAGCTACAAGAGAGCTAATATCTATCTCTGACAATGATAGTTCACCTAGTAAGAGCAAGAGGTGAAAATCAGAAGAAGCTCTAGGAGGAGACCCATTTCTGTACATTTTGAGGCTCCTCAAAGAAGGAGAATTCATAAAAGGTCTAGAGAAATTATGAAGGAGATGGAAGATCAAGAAGGGATGGAAAAGGAAGCTACTGATATTTTGGGCAGCATGGCCATGACTCCTCCTAGACCAAGCCAAACAGAGATAGAAAAAGAAGATGAGATATTTGAGGAACAAGTTTTCCAAGAGATGGGTGAATCAACAACACCATCACATGAAGAAGATGAATTGGCATCTTGGAAACGAAAGGGAAATCCCCTATGGTAGAAGAAGAATGCTTAACCCCCAAGGAACTTTCAGAGAAAGAAGAGAAACAACAAGTTAAACAGGCTCTATTTTTGTCCAGAGTAGAACTCATTATTAGAGAAAAGGATGAGGAGTTGAATTTTCTCAAACTTAAATTGGAATAGAGAGAAATGGTTATTGGGGAATTAACAACTCAGCTCACTGACAAGATTGAGGAATTGACAAGAGTTAAACAATAAGATAATGGAGAAAGAGGAGGAATGTCAAAATTCTAGAAAACAAACTACTTTATCAACAGTCTCTACACAAACTGAATTAACTTATTGGCCACTTAAACAGCTATGGGATGATACTTGCAGAGAACTCAGTGAATCCAAGACATCCAATGAGGACTTGAAAAGCAATATATAAGAAGAGAAGAAATCAAGAAAAGAATGGGAAGAAAATTTTTACAAATAAGAAAATGACAAATTTAAATATCTTGTGAAAATACAAATGGTTTGCATGATGAGTGAGAAATTGCTTGCATGCAGGAGACCTTCTCCTGCATATAGTGTGTTTTTTTAGGAACAATTCATTCACTGGCAGTTGTCAAGGATAGCATGTGGCCTTCCACATGAAATAAAGATGAAGTTGATTTCATAGCGGCCTATTTCTCTTTTTGAATTCTATCAGCATTTTTTATGTCGAATAAAACTCGTGTTTTCTAATCAATTTGCAGAGGAGAGCTAGATTTTTCGTTGGCTAAATCTCCCTCATTTACATTCTCTTTTTACTTTAACCATGCAACTCATGAACCATAGTTGTATAGTTTTGCAGCAAGTAAGTAAGCAATTGTTAAAGAAAGGAAATATCTAAAGAAGAAGGAAATAATAAAAACACAGGAAGAAATAGGGAAGATGTGCAACCCAATCAATAGATTACAGAGTTGATTGCATGCACATAGATGAACCAATAGATATTAACACACAAAATTATAAGCAAAGGCAACTTTCAGATCTAGATCTAAAATAACACAAAGTTTATAAGTAGATCTAGAGAAAAAAGTAGAAACAAAATGCACCGTGACACAAAGTTCTCCGAAAATCTGCTCCTTTCTATTCCTTTGCTTCAAATAGCTATCAGGGATTTCAGCACAAAGTCTGGAACACAAGAATGTTGCTTACAAATTCTGATCCTTTAACCCATAGGTTCTTCCTCTACTTATAGCATGTAGAGGGAAATTACAAATAGGAAGCTTTTAGTTGAACTGGCACATGTGGAAGTCGGAAAGGAAACAACTGGCAATCTCCCTCCTGAATTCCTCTTTGCATGACATGCATGATTTGCAACTGAAGATAGAACCTTCTATTTTGCATGTCTGCCACCTATTTCCAAGTAGTTGACTTCTTCAAGTAATGGCTTTTAAACCAATCACTTAAGTTTTATAATTTAATTGATCGCTCAATTACTTTGTCGGAGGAAATAAGAGAAAGAAGAAGAAAGAGGAAAGCTGCAGTCTTGTCCTTTTTCATATTCTGCATGCAATGATTCTTTTGCCTTTGATTCTCACCAAACTAGATCTAGAAGCAGCTGGATCTGGATCTGAAGCAAGTGACTATGATTTGCTTGCGGGTATTGCCTTTGACATGTCTTCCTCTTATCCTTGAAGCTTTTGTAGTTCTTCTCCAGTACATGCATCAGTGCAATGTTTGCGTAAATAACTCATCATTTTTTTTTTTTTAATTGCATATGAGCAATTAAAAATTCTGGAAAGCACTCCGGTGAATGCAAATTCAATGAAGGCTTCAACTGGAAGATTGGGAGAACATGCACAAGGTCCTGGAAGGAATTCTCCATGCACTGACTTCTTCACGGGTTGCATTCGAAACAAGAGGATGAAGCCTTTGCAATTATGGATCTGGATCTAATCTGGATCTGATCTAGATCTATCTCATCTAGCTATGCATGATTCTTTCTCGATCATCTCTTTCATCATGCTTTGCATGGCCGAGCATCTTTGTCTGAGCAATTCTTTTTCTTTTTATTCAGCTGAAATTCTTTACAATCGGTGCAGATCTGGAGATTTCTTCATATTCGAGGATATGTTCAATGTATTGGACATTGATTTAAGCTCCCTTTCTCTTATAAAAGCACCTGTAATGAATTCCTGCAATTAATTCAGACAAAGATGGCAACCGAGAACATGAACACTTGATTTTAATTATAAAAATCTGCATATATCAAGCTCACCCCAAAATTTGATGTTTTGTTTGCATGCAAAGCAAGCATGAATTTTGTCAACTTCACCTGAGCACCTGTACCACTATGCAGACAATTAATCAGACTTAATTCAAGCTTCTTCAAACCTAGGCGCCAAACTTTGAAGCCTTCCAACAGTAAAAACACCTTCTTCTGCAAAATTCCTCCTTAATTGGGTGCCAAAATTGCCTGGGCTGCACTTCCTTGTTAAAGAATTAATTAATTCATCATTATGGCAGCCCATTCTTATATAACCTTCATCATTCTATAATTAATAATTGCCTCTCCTATTCCTGGCAATTAATTAATTAATTAACATGTTTTTCTCTTCAATTTGGGCGCCTATTTTGTGCATGCTCATGGCTGCCATTAAATAAATTAAATTTATTTAATTTTAGCTTTCTACTTCCAGTCCACATTGACTTCACAGTGTGCTTTGACCTTATGCACCAAAAATAGGAATTAATTCCATTAATTAATAATTTAAAAAGTATTATTTCTCCTCAATATGGGTCGCACTTTTTTGCATGAGAGGGGGCTGCATTAAATAAATTAAATTTATTTAATTTTAGAATTCTATTTCCAATCTTCTTTATCCTTTCATCATGCGTTGACTTTTCCTCATGCTTGGGCACCAAAATTGGGTGAATAAATATTAATAAATATTATTAAATGCATTATTATTCACCCAAGGTGGGTCACACTTTTTGGCAAGGGTGAATTCTATTTTTAAAAGTCAATTTCTAATGGGATTATTCACCTTGCACCGCAGCTCCAAAAATCCCATGATCCACTTAAGTTGTTTGACTTTCATAATGGGATTTTTACCTTGCAAGGCAGGTAAGAAATTCCCATCAATGCCTTAAGTGATTTTCTTTTATTTCACAATGGAATTTTCACCCTGCAAGGCAAGTAAGAAATTCCCGCCTGCCTGCTGCCTCTAATTTTCCCATCATGACTTAAGTGGCTTTGCCCCCATGGGAAAAAGTACCCTGCTAGGCAGGTACAAAATTCCCACCTGCCTGCTGCTACCAAAAATCCCATTGTAGCTTAAAACCTTCTTTTCCCAAAAATGCGACCTGCCCAGAAGAAGCTTTTTTTTCATGCATGACTTCATCTTTTCAGAGAGAACCAGACCTCCTGTGGAAAATTCCTTCTGGCATAACGTCCATAGATGATCTCCAGATACTCCAGGCAAGAAATCAGACTAAACCGACAAAGGAATTGACCTAGAGAAATTTCACAGAAAACAAAACGGAAAACACCAAAAACGCAAAACGTTGCCAGAAGTCACAGATAAAGCCCAGATTCATTCCTGGTTAAAACCCTACTGGTATATGGGAATATTGACATGTAAGACCACAACAGGGTTAAACCGGAGCACAATTTGCCTCAAACGGGGCTCAAAATAATTAAATAAAAATTTCCCATAGCAAACCCCAACGACAAAATATAACGATTTCAGGCATCTGGGTATTTGGTGAAATTGGCTAATATGACTCTCTGGGAATATCTTGACACAATACAAACACTTTTTGGCAATAAAACACAAAACGACCCATTATTTTAAAAGTACAAATTTTTTTAACATGGGGTAGTCTCATATTTCAGGGTGAAATCTGGGACACCAGTCGGCTCCGTCTGTGGACATCTTTGCCTCTTCAAAATGAAAGGGTGAAAGATGAGATCCCAACATCTCTGGTTTCGTGTCTTGTCCATTGGGCTCGGGGTCAGGAAAACAAAAAAACACAACACAAAAAAAAAAAAAAAAAAAACAAAAAAAATTTATTTATATACATACAGGTTTTACCCTCGTTTTTTGTTCTAAAAAGCTTCAGATGTTGCCCATTGAAAGGCAAAGTGGTAACTCAATTCCATCCCGTAGTAAGGAAGAAAGTGTCCATTCCAAAATCTCTTTTTGATCATGAAAGGGCCCTTTCCAGAGTGAATCATTTTCATGCATGCCCTTCGGTTCATGTCTCTTGTCCCACCAGAGTACCCAGTCTCCGATCTCGAACTTCCTTTCTCTGGCCTTCTTGTCAAATACCTTGGGCAAGTCCTTATCAACTTCATCTGGTGGTGGCTCATCCTTTCTTCTCTCTGTGGTGGATAAGTCTGCATCAACTTGCTCCATTCCCAGATTTATTTGTTGCATTTCTGAGGAAGAACTATCACCATCACCATGTTCTTTGTTCTTATTCAGGTACCGATCATGCTTGTTGAAAGTCTTCACTAAGGAAACTAAACCCTTGGGGATTTTGTTACCTTTTGGTCGATTACTCCACTACTATCATCATAACCTGGATCAGCTTTTCCTGTGACTGTTTTTCGTGGTGGTGATTTACTCCCTTCAACATACAACTTGTCAAAGTTGCCTTGTTCAAAAATGCAGATGTTTGTTTGTCATCATTGAAAGTCTGCCACTGTTCAACATTATCAGGGACTTTGGGGTGGTAGACCATCTCCACTTTATAGTTTCCTTGTCTGAATATGGACGGTGGTCTATCCGATTCAATAGTGCAGCTTGTGACTCACTCAAAAGAATCTTCTTGAATTCTGATTTATTGGAATGAAGTCAATAGAGAAGGCTACAAAATCAATGTGGCAGAAA
The DNA here is from genome assembly GCA_018340775.1 of Taxus wallichiana var. yunnanensis. NCBI lineage: Eukaryota > Viridiplantae > Streptophyta > Pinopsida > Cupressales > Taxaceae > Taxus > Taxus wallichiana. Next base: position 947,520,021 of record CM031239.1, on the reverse strand, counting down.
AGTACTTTATCTCTATAATGCTTCAACTTATCTCTTTTGACTTGATTTTTCCCTCGAACCTGCTTTACTAGAAGTTCAACATCTCCTTGGGCTTTGAGGAGTTTTACTCCTTTCTTTTTAGCTTGCTCCATTCCTAGAAGCAATGCTTCATACTCCGCCATATGATTGGTGTTCTCAACATCAACTTGTGGGAGTATGGGAATATCTCATGATCTGGAGATATTAGTAGAAACCGGCTCCTGATCCAAAAGAACAACATGTGCCTTTAAACTCCAGAGTCCAAACTTTTTTCTTCTTCTTTTTCTGGCTCTGCTCTAGTTGAAGTTCTGGCTCTGGAATGTCTTTATCCATTTCCAAGAAATAGACCCCATGGTCAGATTCCTAAAAAGAATTTGAGATCTAGGATCCTCGATTTTGTCACCGTGTACTTGGACTTCTTTTTAGCTCTAGCTTCTGATTAATCCCTTTGATAGGAATATGAGCACATGACCAATCCATCTTTACTTCTCCTCCCAACTCTTTGCAGAAGTTTTTGCTCAGCAACATCCCGTAGGAGACAGAATATCTGCAACTAAGATTGTCATCTTTAATCTTTTGTCAGGAAAAGCTGCCAAAACAGCTTGTGCATCTTTGATTTGTCCGATTAAAGGGACTTGTCTCTCCATGGAGTAACACCTTTTATGGTCTTTGTCAAGGTAAGCCCAAGAGCATCTGCAACTTTAGCTGGCATGACATTGTCAGAAGCACCCGAATCTAAATGCAATTGCTTAACTTGAAACCATTAAGCAATAAGGAAACATAGAACGGTTCCACTCTTTCAGAAGATGGTGAGGATTTAACAACTCAGTGTGTTGTTCTGGGGAGGAGTATCCTTGGGCTTAGGCAAAAGGCCTTTTGATGTATTGATTGTCTTGGTGATTGTACATATTTGACTAGCCTATTTAACTGCTCAGAAAGGCTCTCAAGTATTCAACTTCTGACATTTGAACTTTAGTTTTCTTGACATGATCAATAATGTCAAAAGAAGGTATAGATTCAGATACCTGAGCTACTTTCTGTGGTTGAGATGAAGAACTCACATTCTTATTTCTGGGAGCTAAGGAAGAAGGTAAAGGGCTGCCCCTTCTTTTTCATTTGCTAATGCTTCAGCTTGGTGAGTTTGTGATCTTGTAAATACTACATATGCATGACCATGATCATCTTCAAGAAGCTCCTCATAGCTCATGTTCAAATTTGTAGTTTAGGTAATTAATGTTGGAGTCACCAAAGACCTACAAAATCATCATTCTCGAGCTGATCAACGTCGCTTCTCCTGGTCTTCTTCATTCATCTCCACATTGTTTCTGGGAGCAGCTTCAATTGCTAATCTTTGGGAACCAACAATGCGGTTCTTGTTTGTTGTTGAAATTTTGAAGAGGGGGGGCAAATTTGCCTTGAGCCATTTGAGCCATTTGTTTCTTCATCTGCAACATCTCATTTGCTAACTTTTGCAATAGTGAATCGAATGTAGTAGCAGAGATGAACTTTCAGCTCTAGAAGTGTTGCTCTTTATCTTTCCCATGATGAGGTCATCTTCAATTTCAACCGCCATGTTTTGAGTCTGCTAACAAGTCAACAGGACGTGCTCTTCGTAGTTGATAGCTTACTTCAGGAAGTAAAGCATTGATGAAGAATACCTTTTGATTCTCATCATTCAGAGAAGCAGAAGCTGGAATTTTGTACAAGTAATCTTTGGAATTTTGCAATAAAATCCCGCATGTGCTCATGTGGCTCCTTCTTCAACTGAGTGAGCTGAGTTATCAATGTACTGGAATCTTCAGCTGCCTTGAATCTTTTCAGAATGCATCCCACATAGTAGCCCAGTTGGTTATGGTACCAGGAGCTAGCCGGTAGAACCATTCTCCAGCCAAGTCATCAGAGTCTCTCTATGAAGAGTCTGACAGATACATCTTCATGTTCGACTGCAAGCACTCCACAGATATGAAAAATGCAGCCAAGTGGTCATCTTGGATTCTGCTTTCCATCTCCAAAGAATTTTGGAAAATTCTTTCTCATCCCTTTAGGTAGATCATGCATAGGAGGAGTCAAATTCAGAGGTCCAAAGGCTGCACCCCATGGAACAGGTGCTGCAGGGGCAAGTGGTTGATTCTACATCATGAAAGGAGCACGTCTTCTTTGAGAATAGACTTGATGAATAATTCCAGCTACTGATTATGCTGAAGATGATCCAGATCTGGATGTGTTTGCACTCTTCCTGGTGAAAGACTAGATCTGTGGCTTCTAACTTGAGGAGGATGATTGAAATTGAATTGCTCTACAATCTAGAAATGATCAATCTTTCTTGTGCCTTCAGACTTGGACGTTCAAAAATCCAGTTGAGAAGTTGAATGGGAAAACACTCGATCTCTGCAAAAGATAAGCTTTGATCTGCAAAGATAGTTGTTCCCCAGTGGAGTCGCCAAAAATTGTTGGCTAGATTTTCTGCATAGCTGAAAACCTAGGCAGTCATGAGATAAATCTCCCTCATTTACCGGTGAGGCTCCCATGTAAGATTTGTCAATAAAATATGCTAGTATCTATTTAGGGTTTTACTTTAACCATGCAGCTCATGAACCATAGTTGTATAGTTTTGCAACAAGTAAGCAACTTGTTAAAAGAAAGGAAATATCTAAAGAAGAAGGAAATAATAAAACACAGGAAGAAATAGGGAAGATGTGCAACCCAATCAATAGATTACAGAGTTGATTGCATGCACATAGACATGAAACCAATAGATATTAACACACATAAATTATAAGCAAAGGCAACTTTCAGATCTAGATCTAAAATAACACAAAGTTTATAAGTAGATCTAAGATAAAAAGCTAGAAACAAAATGCACCGTGACACAAAGTTCTCCGAAATCTGCTCCTTTCTATTCCTTTGCTTCAAATAGCTATCAGGGTTTCAAAGACAAAGTCTGGAACACAAGAATGTTGCTTACAAATTCTGATCCTTTAACCCGTAGGTTCTTCCTCTACTTATAGCATGTAGAGGGGAAATTACAAATAGGAAGCTTTTAGTGAACTGGCACATGTGGAAGTCGGAAAGGAAACAACTGGACAATCTCCCTCCTGAATTCCTCTTTGCATGACATGCATGATTTGCAACTGAAGATAGAACCTTCTATTTTGCATGTCTGCCACCTATTTCCAAGTAGTTGACTTCTTCAAGTAATGGCTTTTAAACCAATCACTTAAGTTTTATAATTTAATTGATCGCTCAATTACTTTGTCGAGAGAAATAAGAGAAAGAAGAAGAAAGAGGAAAGTTATAGTCTTGTCCTTTTTCATATTCTGCATGCAGCTGATTCTTTTGCCTTTGATTCTCACCAAACTGATCTGAAAGCAACTGATCTGAAGCAAGCTGGATCTAGATCTGGAAGCAAGTGACTGTGATTTTCTTGTGGGTATTGCCTTTGACATTGTCTTCCTCTTATCCTTGAAGCTTTTGTAGTTCTTCTCCAGTACATGCATCAGTGCAATGTTTGCCATAAATAACTCATCATTTTTATTTTTAATTGCATATGAGCAATTAAAAATTCTGGAAAGCACTCCGGTGAATGCAAATTCAATGAAGGCTTCAACTGGAAGATTGGGAGAACATGCACAAGGTCCTGGAAGGAATTCTCCATGCACTGACTTCTTCACGGCTGCATTCGAAACAAGAGGATGAAGCCTTTGCAATTATGGATCTGGATCTGATCTAATCTATCTATCTCTGATCTCTGATCTCATGATTCTCGCTTGATCTTTCTTTCTTTTTTTCATCCCTTTTGCCATGGCTGGAGCGATCTTTGTCTGAGCAATTCTTTTTCTTTTTATTCAACCGAATTCTTTACAATGGTGCAGATCTGGAGATTTCTTCAGATTCGAGGATATGTTCAATGTATTGGACATTGATTTAAGCTCCCTTTCTTATAAAAGCACACCTGTAATGAATAATTCCTGCAATAAATTAATTCGCACAAAGATGGCAACCGAAATGAACACTTGATTTTAATTATAAAAATCTGCATATATCAAGCCTGCTGCCCCAAAATTTGATGTTTTGTTTGCATGCAAAGCAAGCATGAATTTTGTCAACTTCACCTGAGCACCTGTACCACTATGCAGACAATTAATCAAACTTAATTCAAGCTTCTTCAAACCTAGGCGCCAAACTTTGAAGCCTTCCAGCAGTAAAAACACCTTCTTCTGTGCAAAATTCCTCCTTAATTGGGCCAAAATTGCCTGGGCTGCACTTCCTTGTTGAAGAATTAATTAATTCATCATTATGGCAGCCCATTCTTATATAACCTTCACCATTCTATAATTAATAATTGCCTCTCCTATTCCTGGCAATTAATTAATTAATTAACATGCTTTTCTCTTCAATTTGGGCGCCTATTTTGTGCATGCTCATGGCTGCCATTAAATAAATTAAATTTATTTAATTTTAGCTTTCTACTTCCAATCCACATTGACTTCACAGTGTGCTTTGACCTTATGCACCAAAAATAGGAATTAATTCCATTAATTAATACTTTAAAAAGTATTATTTCTCCTCAATATGGGTCGCACTTTTTTGCATGAGAGGGGGCTGCATTAAATAAATTAAATTTATTTAATTTTAGAATTCTATTTCCAATCTTCTTTATCCTTTCATCATGCGTTGACTTTTCCTCATGCTTGGGCACCAAAATTGGGTGAATAAATATTAATAAATATTATTAAATGCATTATTATTCACCCAAGGTGGGTCACACTTTTTGGCAAGGGTGAATTCTATTTTTAAAAGTCAATTTCTAATGGGATTATTCACCCTGCACCGCAGCTCCAAAAATCCCATGATCCACTTAAGTTGTTTGACTTTCATAATGGGATTTTTTACCCTGCAAGGCAGGTAAGAAATTCCCATCAATGCCTTAAGTGATTTTCTTTTATTTCACAATGGGAATTTTCACCCTGCAAGGCAGGTAAGAAATTCCCGCCTGCCTCCTCTAATAATCCCATCATGACTTAAGTGGCTTTGCCCCCATGGGAAAAAGTACCTGCTAGGTAGTACAAAATTCCCACCTGCCTGCTACTACCAAAAATCCCATTGTAGCTTAAAACCTTCTTTTCCCAAAAATGCGACCTACCCAGAAGAAGCTTTTTCATGCATGACTTCATCTTTTTAGAGAGAACCAGACCTCCTGTGGCAAATTCCTTCTGGCATAACGTCCATAGATGATCTCCAGATACTCCAGCAAGAAATCAGACTAAACCGGCAAAGGAATTGACCTAGAGAAATTTCACAAAAAACAAAACGGAAAACACCAAAAACGCAAAACGTTGCCAGAAGTCACAGATAAAGCCCAAGATTCATTCCTGGTTAAAACCCTACTGGTATATGGGAATATTGACATGTAAGACCACAACAGGGTTAAACCGGAGCACAATTTGCCTCAAACGGGCTCAGAATAATTAAATAAAAATTTCAACCCCAACGACAAAATATAACGATTTCGGGCATCTGGGTATTTGGCGAAATTGGCTAATATGACTCTCTGGGAATATCTTGACACAATACGTAACACTTTCGACAATTAACACACAAAATGCATAGAGCAAAAGCCTTATGTACGCTAATTCCTCATATCAATGAAAATCGAGGGCATATGGATGGGAATGAGAACAAGACCTCCACTCCTTCTCACCCCCATGTCACCATGGCAGAACAAAGAACCACAAGATCCCACTAAATTTGAGGCATGGTTAAAGAAAGTAGAAGCAGGAGCATATTACCTCTGAATTAAAGCATTGGGATATTCAGTTCCACCATTTGATCTAAGCAATCAAATGGAATGTAGAATATATAACCCAAAATTTAAAGAGTAAAGTTTTTAAAGGGACTTACAAACAAGTAAGTATGGGGGAAATGATGAGGCAAAATATGCCCATTAAATGTACAATAAATGATCTCATCTTACTCTCATTTTTATTAAGTTTGATTGCATTTTCCGACTTTAGTTTGATATAATATAAGTTAGGATGTAATTTTCCATCTTTTTTTATATAATTATAACATTTAAAATCTCTGTAATTCCTAACAAAGTGTTTTGGAAACTCATTTTGTAATAAAACAAGTCACAATCAGGTAGAAGAACAAATATGAAGTGGATTGCATGTTTTTGGAAGCATTGGAATCAATATGGTTTAGTTCTAAAACTACCAGACTTAGTTCTAGAACTCCACCATGTAGTTACGAGTTTTGTCACTTAGTTCCAGAACTTTCGAATTAGTTTCAAACTCTAGTACTTAGTTCTAGAATTATTGGAATTAGTTTCAAAACTCTTATAGATAGCTCCAAACTCTCTCGGTTAGACCTGGAACGATTTCCTTTAGTTCCGAAACTCTTCTAAAGTTCTAGAACCGATAAGAATCTATTCCAAATGGTTGGTGATTTGTCAAATCAATGATCCTATCAATCAGGAGTAGATTAGAAGACTTCTAACTCTCCATACTTACAAATCTAGGATAATTATCACATAGTTGTACATCCAGCCATGTTCCAATTCAACATCTATTATGGGCACGATTTAATTCCATCGTATCAGTGGAACAGATTATGGCCATAAATGCACCCTGGAAGAAGTATATATATACATACCTATAGATATATATAGATATAGGAATATAGATATAGAACAAGAAACAAATATAGATTGATACACATCCGAACATTTTTGAAATATAGAATGTTTTATCAATAAAATAGCCATTTATGTTTTTAGAGAAAATTAATTTGTCTAATCATGTTTCAAGGCACGGAGCAAGGGCCCACTCCTCCAAGAACTAGGATCCTCATTTTTTTGGTATTTATATTTTTAGAGCAAATAGTTTAGATCTGTTAATTCTGTATCGCTTTCAATTCCTTAAGTTGAAATATGTTGTAGACTTGTCCCTGTAGGTGTTCTAGATTAAGTTCTTATTTCTTTAGAATAATTTTCTTAGCATTCTCAATTGTGTGTTTATTTTTGTAATGTTTGTTTATTTTGAGCAATTCATTTCTGCAAAGTGTGTTTACTTCCAAGGAAAAGTGTGTTTATTTCTAGCAATTCATTTCTGTAAAGTGTGTTTACTTCCAACAAGTTTTCATAGTTTGATTCCAATAAGGTTTTTAATCAAGAAGTCCTTAAGACATTGAAAAGATCCCCCATAAAATACAAAATACCTACAATCAATTACTAGATCGCTAAGATTATTCTTGTTGCATATAGCTTTAGACACACCCCTGGTTTGAATATGACATCAATAGAGAGTTGATTAAATGAAGGGAATAATGACACCCATCACACATCATCAAAAATAGGTACAACATCACATCTACATGTGCGTATTCACCTTAAGGTCATTATTCATCATTTTTATTTTTACTTCCTCTTCTTTAGAGTCTCATGTTTCACCCTTTTTATCACTCCATGACTTTCTTGTTTCGAAAACTCTTCTACATCAATCTACATGGTTATCGAGTATTCCTCTATCTACTTTATGTTACCAAGATTTTTCACACCAACATAAATTGAGGGAAATATAGACACTAAATCATGCACTTTAGGTACATTACAAGGTCCTAATCACATACTAATACTCATATGCTTCTTACAATAAAATAGAATTGATTGACCATTATATTTGGCCTTTTAGTTTCCTTTCTAGCCTCCATCTTGGCCTTCCAAAACTCATTGACCACCCCAACCCTTCATACTTCACATTTTCAGCTTTGGACACTAACGCCCAACCGGGACACTAGCACCCAGTGCCCTTGTCCCCTCCGAGTTACCTATACCTCTTTGTCGTTGATTTCTTATTTTGGATCCTTTCTATCCATTAGGCATCCCTATCTTTTAGGGTTCATATTTTTACCGATCAATTATGAAATTTGAACAAGAGAAGCATATAAATATAAAGTTATGTGACCAAATTAAGGGACCAAGCTCTAAGAATCTATACTATCACCTAAGGTTACATCTCACAAGCACTCAAGAGTATCTTTGCATTTAGCTAGCATCATTAGAAGGGACACGGGTTGGTTTTATACATCACAAACATAGGAGAAAAGTTCATTTTATTCCATGCACACATCTATTACATATTTTTATATCTAGCTATTATTCTCGCTATCAAGTGTGACACATACAAGAGCCACCTAGGGAATGATTCCACATTTGCATGCATAAAACTACATTGGGTATGAGATGTAGTGTAGCACTTAATTGTAAGATCACTTGTTTGACAACTAAGGACAATCGACCTTTTATTTTGCATATTTATTTTTTAGGATTTGATTTTCATTTGAAGATTTTGCAGTGATTTCTTTATTACAAGTTATCAACAACATCGATGATTACAGTGAAACCATCTAATGATAGATAACAAGGGGTTTGTGACCTTGTAAAATTCATCTTTGGACCTCATGCACAAATCTTGGTACTTCTGAAGGGATCCTAGTGCCTAGGCATCCCAAGTACAATCCAGCACACGAGTCCTTGTGCCTCATGCACTCCTACACATTTATGGTTTCAGTTTTGAGGTCATGTACTACCATTATGCCATTCTTCCACCTTCACACACTTTCTCAGGATATTTTTGAAATCAGCTAATTAACCTAACTCTCTATTACACTTAGGGTTTTACTTCCTTTTGATTATTTCTTAGGTTATATTTCTATAATTTAATATCATATTTATTTTTATAACATACATAAGAATTTAACAAAGTAATATACACTCTATCTTATATTTGTTAAATCACCAACATAACATTATAGACATCAACATTAATTACATATCAAAATTTTGATTTTAATGGGAATGGAAAATGAAGTATTACATTGAGATGTATGGGTTCTACCTATTCTTGAGGATAAATGAGAGATAACATGAAAAACATAGTGAATACCTTTATATAGACCCAACAATAATTGTACACATAAATAAACAAAAACGTAGATGTAATGATAGCATCTAAAAACCAGAAAATTAATGTAAAAAAATAGTTGTGCTTTATATCATCTACAAACTACATTCTCTTTTTAGCAACTTCAAAATTATCTAGACTTCTCAAATGGATATGAACTATTGTTTGAATTGTATATTATTAAGTTCTTCAAATCTTCAATATAACTTGTGATAGTATGTAATCCAAATTGGTTATTTTACCTAATATTCAATTCTCCAAGACTTCAATGGAAGTTGACCCTCAAAAAATTATCCAAATGATTCGTTGGAGAGAAACCTTTTCCTAGTAAATAAATTTTAACATTTATTGTCTTCGCATACTAATGGATTTTTATAAGGTGGCAATAATTATTTTGGATGTAATAGGCTCTAGATTACCAATAAATAAGGAATTAACACTATTCAAAAAAATAAGGTTGTATGGAAGTATTCCTAAATTTGAGAGTCACTTGAAGATATGGGAAACAAAAACAAAACCAAAGCATGCAAGAAAAAATCAACTATAAATTCAATACATGTGGCCAAATATTTAAGAAGTTGGAGGATCTCAGCCATCAATATTTCCTTATATACTTCTTGAAAGTTATTTCCCATTAGGAATGGGCCCCCAACAAGTGGTTATAGTGACAGATCACTCTTGTGGATCGTTAGTTTGATTCTCCCATTCTTAGGCCAACAAAATAGCCAAATCCAATTGAGTGAACTTTTTGGTATCTAGTGGCGGTAGTGAGATGTGATGGAAAGAAGGTATCAATCCCCACCTTATTATTGAGATGGAGGAGGAGAGTGGTGTAAATGAGGCGAGGCCTTCCAAAATGGTTTTACAAGCGGTGATGAGAGTGACTCGATGACATTCGCAACCCCTACGAGAAGGTTCCCAATTGTTAGAGGGTAGAAATAGTAGTAACTATGTAATGGTCATTCCCGGTTAATGCTCTTGAATATTCTATAGGTGGGATACTTTCAATTTTATCTTCCAAACATGGACTTAAATCTATAAGAAATAATTAGTCACAATCATCACTTTGTTGAAATTTGAAAGATTCTAATCTCAATAATATGAGAAAAAGAGAAGCATTTCTCTCTTTCCAGTAGATAAAAAGGATTTTAAATATGAAAGCATGCCATACTTGGGTGAAGGCCATGGGAAATCCTAGCCAATCCCTTAGTAAATTTATTTTCTAGAGGAAGGTTTCTATCCAAAAGGTTTGAAAGAATTCATGAATTTAGTCATAGATGGTTTGATTTTTATGGAAAAATTAGAAATGTTACATAAGTGTTTTAATGAACCCATAGAAAGGGAAATGTGGATCGGGAACACCAATTTGAATGAGAATCTTTCCAATAGGTAATCTATAATATATTATATACTAGGATAAATGAGAAAGCTTGGGCTTTAGAATGACAAACTAGATAGTAGAAAGTATGTTTTTCCAAAAGCAAGTAGAAGAATGACAGACTAACCAAACTTGGGTTTATCCACCATTGAAATATTGGGAGATATTAAAGCATAACCTTCTCTAGGCGAATAATTGAGAAATAGTGTACTCGAAATCATTCCCAATACTTTAGCCAAGGCCTAGAGGACAAAATCCCAATTTTTGTGACATCTTGGATGAATATGTTGTGAAATGGCCTAAAAGAGCTATGATCCCCATTCATTAACATTAATTTTTTTCTTATCTTTTGGCCAAGTTAAAGCCATTGACATGGACGACTAAATATTTCTTATATCATGTGAATCCCTAATCTAAAAATCTTGAGGGTATATACTTAAAGATCTTTGATAAACGAGGAAATTTGTGAAATGTAATGACCAAAGACCACCATGCCAAGTGGGAATTCAAAAATAAACCTTGTTTTTTACTCATCTCCATTCTAAACAAATTTGGGTTTAATATTCTCCCTATCTTTCCAAATACTTTTGATATAAAAATGATCCAACCAATCTCACATGGGGATTTAATCAGAAGTAAATTTAGGAGACCCAATCCCTTCCATGTCTAACGATCATGAGGAAGCCCATCAAAAATATAATTATTTAATATAATTTTACATTATTTGTATCCCTATATGGTGTAAACAATCCATTTGATAAAAAGGGTAGTTCTACGGAAGCCAATATCTAATAAAACTATCGCCTTAGTATCTTTGGGAAGGAAACAATACTCCCAGAAACCCAATCAAAACCCTTACCATGCTCTCGAGTATCCCTGATAGAAAGCAAAGAAATTTCTCTACCTTTTTATAAGAGGCTTGAGATGGATCCCATTATGAAGAATAATAAACATAAGTGACCATAAGAAATCGGGAAAAATATTAAATTTACCTATTATTATAAGATAATTTTGACTTTGTAAATTAATAAGCGTAAAATTTTAAAAAAATTCTCAAGTGTCATTTCTCATGATTTATCACCTTTTTCATGATCATTTTATTCTCCCGATCATTTTATCCTTCATTTCGTCCATTTCGGTAAGAATTTCTATAGTGTAGGTTATTTATCCTTTTATTTATTTATTAGGATAATTCTTACACTTGTGTTAGCCCAACACTTGTTTAGTTAGCTTACTTAGGTGTGCTAGTTGTGTGGAGTTAGCTTAGTAATTGTGTTTGGCTAGCTTCTTAGTTATGTGGAGTTAGCTTACTAGTCTTTTGGAGTTAACTTAACTACTAGTATCAATTAGTGGGATTTCTTCACCACTGATTTAGGTAGTAGTTGCACTTCCCTCCTCCTATATGTACATCTTTCTTATTGAGTAATTCAAGTCATTGTATTGTAATGTATTGAGTATTATGGATTATGATGGATTTCCATATATGGTATTTTAGATCTTCTATTTTACAAATATAATGTGGTGTGCTATTATCATCTCGAGATCGGTTCTTGGAACAATCTTATTATCGTTCCTTTCATGGTATCAAAGCGATAGATGATGTAGACATCCATTTGTAAGTTTTTATTTCGTAAGCAAAAGTTTATTATTTTCATGCATTTGGAATTTGTTAGCACTTTTCTTCAACATGCATTTTTATGCAAAATGGAGTGTACCATTGGATTTGGAAGTTTCCAAAACTATAGAATCGATCAGTAAACTTGACCATGTTTTGAGATAGTAAAATCTAGATGTAGATCTTTACCCTTTAGGTGTATGATTATATCCACGGACGTATATCTATACCCTCTCGATACATTATTTTATCCATTGGATATAAGTGTATATGTTCCGGATGTATTATCTTACCCTCTCGTATATTTATGTTTTGGATGCATTCTTTTATCACTAAATGCAGATCTATACCATCTCGGTGCATTTTTATCCATTAGATATAAGTGTGTACCTTTCTAGATTTATTCTTTTACCCTCTGGATATTTTTGTTTTAGAAGCAATATTTTATCCACTGGATGTAGATCTCTACCCTTTGGTTGTACATTCTTTTATCCATTGGATATAGACATGAACCCTCCGAGATGCAATGATTTACCCTCTAGACATTTAGGTTTTGGGTGCAGGATTTTAGCCTTTGGTCTCAATCTTATATCATGTGGATACACACTTTTACCCTTTGGACATTTGGGTGTCATGTGTACCTTTTAAAAAACATCCGCATTAAAATATTATTTTAATAGAAAAATATTCTAAAGCTCATAACTTTTGATCCATAGCTAAGATTAAGGTGATCTTTTTTTTGAAATGGTGTATTTTTTCAAGATCTACGCATTGGTGAAATTTTTATACACATATTTCAAATGTAAAAGGTACTTTTACTCATTGTAATATTTACATGCACTAAATTATAAAGTAAAAAATTGGGGAGGGTGTTGTAATCACTTGTGGACGTAATTTTAGTTGAGCCCAACGTCCTAAAGTTTTGGTGTTGCATTCTTGTATCTATCGGTGTATACATTTATATCTCTCTTATTTGTTGATATATTTTAGATATGTATTTTTGACACTTTTTTGGCATGTTAACAGTCTATGTTGTGGGGAGCTATTCGGGTGAAGCCCAATGTTAGTTTGTATGTGTTCGAGTAGTTGATTTTGAAATCTCATATAAATATGTGGTGTCACTCTATCCATTCAACAAGATATGAGGGTGTGGTGTTGATATTGATTCTTTGGGTTTTGTGTCCTTTCCTTAATACATGTTGATACTTATTATTTGGGTTTCATGTCCTTTCCTTGTTACCTTGGCTTTTCTTGGATCATGGGACTCTTATTTATTTGGATCTCGTTTCCTTGCCTTGTTTCCTTGGTTATTGTTTTTGGATCGTGACACACCTATTTGTAGCAGTTGATCTTGCTTCTTCTTTTGTGTCCTTTCCTTGTTACCTTGGATTTTCTTGGATTGTGGTACTCCTATTTATTTGGATCCTATGTCCTTGCCTTGTTGCCTTGGTTGTTAGGTTGTTTCGAGATCTTGACACACCTATTTGTAGTTGTTGATCAAATCATGTTTGGTATTTTTTTCTCTTTCGACATCACTTCATTGATAGTCTCCTTACATGGATCTATTCTAGTGAAGCCCAATGTTAGTTTTTATTGAGTTTATGATCGAGTAGTGGATTTAGACCACATTATGCACCAAACTTCTTCAAAGATTGTATGAGTTTTGGAGCCAAAAATTTTAGGATTATAACGAGATTTTTCTCTCTACTTTGTTATTACTAACTTTTGGGTACCTTAAGGTGTCCAATTTTCCTAGTTATTATATGTGGGTACCTCATCAGGGCTTGTTGTTAGGACCCACCTTATTTTTCACCCACCTAAGCTATGCTTATAGGAGGGTGTTAGTGTAGGTTATTTATCCTTTAATTTATTTATTACGATAATTCTTACACTTGTGTTAGCCCAACACTTGTTTGATAACTTACTTAGGTGTATAAGTTGTGTGGATTTAGCTTACTAGTTGTGTTGAGTTAGCTTCTAGCTATGTGGAGTTAGCTTACTAGTCTTCTTGAGCTAACATAACTAACAATATCCCATTAGTGGGAGTTCTTCACCACTAATTTAGGTAGTAGTTGCACTTCCCTCCTCATATATGTACATCTTTATGTAATTTCACAAAACAGGGATAGTAGCCTGTGAATTATATTAATGTGAAATCAACCAAGTTACAATAGATGGACTACAATACTTATAGGTATTGTACAGTCATGTGCAGACAAAAGAGAGGTTGCACAGGTACAACCAAAATAATACAACTTCCATAATACATCCGGGAAGCAACAATTAAATTAATACAAACAAATGATTAAGTTGCAACTATGCAACAAATAATCCTATAACTATGGAATAAGACAAATATGGTTTAAAACCATATAACAACATTATTTAATTAATATAATTAATTAAATAATTAATATATACTATGCATAATTAATTAACCTAACATTCCCCCCCTTAATTGTGCATTGTCTCAAGAGATGAGGAGAGGAACTCTCTAAACAACTCAAACTTGTCACATGCAAGTGACTTTGTGAAGATATCTGCCCGTTGTTTAGCTATTGGACAATATTGAAGCTGATGTTGTGCTTCAACACATGTTCAACGCATGAAATGAACTTGTACCTCAATGTGCTTTGTTCTCTCATGAAAAATAGGATTGCGAACAAGTTTGAGAACACCTTCATTGTCAACATACATGGTGGTTGGTTTGTCTGTGGTATTCCAAGTCCTTCTAGTATGTGATGTAGCCAAATCACTTCACAGAAAGCTTCTCCTATAGAACGATACTCAACTTATGTCGAAGAGTGAGAAACAAAGTGTTGTTTCTTGTTTCCCCATGATATTGGTCTAGATCCATAAATAATACAAATCCATAAGTGGATTTTCTATCATCAATGTTACCTACATGATCTGAATCCGAATATCCAGTCAAGAATAAGTTGTCGTTCTTCTTGTATTCTAGACCAAGATCCACTGATCCTTTGAGATATCTCAAAATGCACCTTGCTTGCTTTCCAATGACAAACTTTGGGTTCCTGCATGAACCTGATAGATAGCTCACTACAAAGCTAATATCTAGTCTAGTGTAGGTCAGGTAAATGAGACTCCCAATCAACTGCCGATAGAGAGTGGCACTTACCTCAGGAGATGGATCTGAATGAGATAACTGCAATCTATTTCTCCATGGGTGTAGCAATTGGTGTGTAATCCATCATCCTAAATTTCTTGAGCATTTTCTTGGTATATTTCATCAAGAAACAAAAATGTGATTCTCTTTCTTCCATACTTCCAATCCAAGACAATAATGCATCATCCCGAGATCGGTCATGTTGAATGATCGATTAAGATCTTTCTTCATTGCATCGATCATCCTCACTAAACTACCAAAGTGATGACTAGATCATCGACATAGACAATGATAATCACAATCTCCCCCTTTCTTTTTGAGGTAAAGATTGGGATCGTATGGATTTCTAACAAATCCATGTTGTATGAGATGCTCATCAATCTTGATGTACCATGCCCGGGTGCCTGTTTGAGGCCATACAGAGATTTCCGAGTCTTCATACCTTTGCTTCTTGACCAGGTACTACATATCCCTCAGGTTGAGTCATGTAGACTTGTTCTTGTAAATATCCATTCAGGAAGGCACTTTTTACGTCCATTTGGTGGACTTTCTAACCAAATTGTGTAGCTAGAGAAAAGATCATTCCTGATTGTTTTGATCTTAGTTGTGGGAGAAAATGTCTCCTCATAGTCTATGCCTTCTTTTTGTGCATACCCCTTTGCTACTAGTCTCACTTTATACTTGTTTACTTTGTCCCATCTACTTTGTACTTTGTTTTAAATATCCATCTACATCCAATGGGTTTCTTCCTTGGTGGAAGATCGACAAGCTACCAAGTGTTATTTTTCATCACTGATTGGTATTCAGAATCCATGGCATCTTTCCAAGATTTTGACTATAGGGATTCTTGGATTAGTAGAGGGCTCATCAGATTCAATAACTCTACTCATCAAAGAAAAGTTAACTTCTTCTCTTGCTTTACTACAGTGAGTCCGTGGTCCAGGGGTGGATGTATCGGTGGAGCATCCATTCTTACATCTCGTAATGTGCTAGTACACCATTTAGGCATATGTTGAACTATTCCCATGGGTCGTGGTTCTATCTTGATCAACACCATCATCCCCATCATCACTTTCATCATCTAAGGGAACATCAACTTCAATTTTTACAACTAGAGAAAAATCTACATCTGGTGAGTCTGGAGTAGGAGACTCTACTTCCTTCTTCTCAAAAAACTCAACATCTCTGCTAGTGTAGACTTTTCTAGTCTTAGGATCCATCAATCTATACCCAAGAGTCTCTTCACTATACCCAATGAAGATGAGTTTTTGTGACTTCATGTCCAATTTATTTCTATTTCTACTTGGGTATGTGCATGCTTGCTTTGCACCCGAATACTCTAAGGTGTGCAATAGATGGTTTCTATTTTGACCATGCTTCTTGTGGTGTTACTCCATCAAGAGAAACTGTGGGCACTCTGTTCAACAAATACACTATTGTCTTTGTTGCTTCTACCTAGAATGTCTTTGCAAGTCCAGAGTCATCGATCATGCATCGCACCATTTCCATGATAGTATGATTTCTTCTCTCAACAACACCATTTTGTTACGGTGTGTGTGGAGGAGGCATTTGTCGATGAATCCTGTGAGTTTGTAGGTAGTCTTTGAACTCATCACTTGGTGAATTCCCCCTTTGATCTGAGTGGAGAGTTCTGATGTGATGACCAGTTTCATTCTCAACTACTACTTTGAACTTTTTGAAGGTTTCAAAAGCTTCACTTTTCTTGCGAAGACAAAAAATCCACATTTTTTCGAATAGTCATCAACACAAAGCATGAAGTACTGGAACCCATAATGACTTGGTTGCATCGACCACAAAGATCGGTATGAACTAGGTCAATTTTTCCATGAGCTCAAATGTACTCTTCTGGAATGAAGCTCTGTGTTGTTTTCTTGCTAGGTAGTGAGGACACTTGTCTATATCCTTCTGAAGAGATGGTAGCCCATGTACCATATTACACCGGTGAAGTGTCTCGAGATACTTAAAACTTACATGACCAAGTCTCTGATGCCATAAATTTGATGAGGTAGAGTTCTTAGCCACAAGTGCTTGATCATCTCTATGAACAAAAATCAAGTTGGAACATGCGTCCCACATTAGAGGCTTTCACAACTATTTTCGAGCCTCATGATTTATCTCAATCAAACATGTTTTCTTGTCGGAATGACTATCAAAGTCAATTTTTAGGTTGTGATCAAGGAGTTGACTGAACTGAAAGTAGATTCTTTATCAACCCAAGGACATATAAGACATCTGATAGTCTACAGTTGCGTGAACCAAGGGGTAGAGAAATGTTCCCAATCCCTAAACTATATATGAAGAATCATCTCCCAACGAAACATGATTTTTCAATGGCGTGTCCCTCATTGAAATAAACCAGTCTTTGTGGCCGTTCATGTGTCGAGTGGCCCCAATCAACATACCAAACATCACTAGATGACATGGATGGTTCACTTGATCGAGCAGTGAACAAGTAGTCTTCATTGTCTAACTGTTCTTGTTGCTCAACAATATTTCCTTGCTAATGGGGTCTTCTTTTCCAGTTCCCCTTTTTATGCCCTTGATTGTAGTTAGAATGTCCTTGTGAGATTTTTGTGGAGGTCCAGAGTTTCTTGATGAACCTTTCTTATAAGTATTATACCAACAATATTTTAGGTCATGTCCTCTTTTGCAGATTGGACATTTCTTCTTCTATTGTCTATCCCCTTGATATTGATTTTGATTTTGGGACTTTTGATAGGAATTAGGTTTTCCTTTACCTTTTCCTTTCCATTTTTTATGTGAAGAAAGTGCTTGCTCCTCTTCATCATCCTTATTATGTATGGCTTCCTCTTGTTGCAGTAAGTTTACCAATTTGTCAAAACTAACGGTCGTATCTGACACATTTAGTGTTGTTACAAAAATGTGGTAAGAAGAGGGGAGTGCTCTCAAAACAATGGGAATGAGAGAATCATCTGAGACCACTTCTCCTAGGGCTAGAAGTGAAGCCCTCAATTCTACAACTCTTCTTAAGAAAGCTTCTATTTTTCATTCTCTTTTGAACTTCAATGTGTGTAACTGACTCTACAAATTCAGTATAACATTCTTGTTCTTGGCCTCATATACTGTGCTCAACTTATCCCATGCTTCTTTGGTTTTTTGGCATCTCGAATGTGGGGTTACACATCATCAGACACTCCAAACAAGATGATGAGTTTGGCCTTCTGATCTACTTTATCAAACTACCATTGTTGTGTTGTATTAGTAGTTGATCTGGTCAGAGTACCATTCACAACAGGCCAAGATTTCTTCAAACTCAAGTTGTGTCTTGATTTTTGTCTTCCATGCAACATAGTTGTTTCCTCTGAGTAGTTGTGAATCCGGAAGAAAAAAATTGGGGGCATTGGTGCCCATTTTGCAGAGATCACTGATAGGGTTTGGCTCTTATCACTCTAGGTATAAGGTCTCCCAATCTATATATTGTCATCAATATACCGAACCTTTCTATATACGTGCCCTTCCGATATACCCAATGCAGTGCGTGGAAGAAGCTCACCCTTTCTATATACCCATGAAGTACGTGAAAGAGGCATTAACGTATGTGAAAGAATTCAATACATGGTACCAAGACAATATTGAAAGGGGTTTGTGTGATTATTGACACCGGCTCAAAGAAATATCCTCATACGCACATGTAACTTCGCTATATACTTGGATAATTTCTCAGTCCTAGGATTTATGTCGTGCAATCATTCACAGATGGATGGGATGGCTCATAGTGTGTGCATTGTGACCTTATTACTCCCCATCGATTTAAAGGGTCGATGCCCAAATGACATTGTTGCAGCTATATTAGGCATTAAGTGTAGTAGTAGTCACAATGACTTTACCCATAAGCGCTTCCTAGAGGCACCATATATACCGAATGCTGCGAATGAGATCTAGGATCTTGTGAGTGTTAAAAACCAATTTTTTTTTTTTTATTACAATTCTACCAGTTTCTGATCAGTTACAAAGTTTGCAGTTGACTTATGGCAACTCTAAAATTAGTACAATATATTGCAGCATGCAATTACATTCAAAAATCTGGAAAAATTGAATGGCAAGCAAAATGTTTTTTTTTTTGCGGGCCCTGTGGCCTCTGAGCCCAAAATGACCCACTACGCCAAAAATTGCAAAAATATAGCTGAAAATGCAATTTTTAGATAGGCCTCCTTTAGCAAAAAATGTCCAAAATGAAAAATAGGCTGAATGGGAAAAACAATTTTTTACCCTAAATTAGGGATTTCCTACTAAATTTAGTTAGTTATAACTAAATTTGAATTTTCCTGCTAAAATTCCTCCAAAAACAATTTCACCAAATTTTCCACTAAACTCAAAAAGACAAATTGGGGTGGGATTTGAACCCCACACCTCCCACACCCAAATCTTTCTCTCTAACCACCTTGGCCGCTTGTCCACTTATGAGATAGAATGAACAAAATTATATTTAACTAAAGCCAAATTTGACTTACCTCTTAAAAATGGCGATTTGGTAGAGGCTCCACGTGTCTGCAAATGAGTAGAAGGTGATTTAGGGTTCCTCTTGCATGAAAAATGGATCTAAGACTTTGTATATCCTTTTCTATGCTGCCACGGATTTTTATTTGCTCCTCTAGATTTAATTTGCCTTTGATTATTGATTTTTCTTCTCTGCGAATTGATTTGGAGAGACCAACTTTGAGTTGGAGGTAGATTCACATTGAATGTTTGTTGTGTTTTTTTTTGGATTGCAGGTAGCGTGGAGAAGAATGAAACTGCCTTTATCTCCCTTTCTTTGTTGTTTTGAGCTATCCTTTTGTTATCACCATGTGTTGTTTATTTTCTTTGGATTGTATTTGTTGTGCTTTGTAATATTTATCTCCACTTTTTGTTGTTGCAAGATCAATCTCAATGGTGCCTGGTTTGACCTCCAATGTAGGATATAACTCAACTTAGTTTGAGTAAATCAATCTGCCAATGCACACACACATTTTCAACTCGGTGGCTAAAGGAATAGAACACGACCTTGGTGGAGGTCGATGGCAATGATCTCGAATGCCAATGTAGTTGAATAGCTCGGTTGTAATGAGAAATTCTTTAGCAATGGCTCAATGCAATATGCCAATGTAGAAAAAACCAAATCTTATGCAAAATGCAACTCACGGGAATTTTTTTTTATATAAAATTTGATTGCTATAATCCAGAAAAAACTGCTCCAGAAAAATTTTCCTAGTGCAAAGAGCACCAAGGTAGATTTTTTTTTTTTCCATTTACCTAGAGAATGCACAAAAGGTTGTGGAGTTTGCAGGGAGTTCTGAGAAGGCAAGAGGCAAGACTGCGGCTCTCGATGAAGTAGATTTCTTCTCCAAAAATTCTCCTTCTTCTGCAAACTTTCTCCAACCTTTCTAGGAGCTTCAATACGCTCTGGTACCAAATGTAATTTCACAAAACAGGGATAGTAGCCTGTGAATTATATTAATGTGAAATCAACCAAGTTTACAATAGATGGACTGCAATACTTATAGGTATTGTACAATCATGTGCAGACAAAAGAGAGGTTGCATAGGTACAACCAAAAATACAACTTCCATAATACATCCGGGAAGCAACAATTAAATTAATACAAACAAATGATTAAGTTGCAACTATGCAACAAATAATCCTATAACTATGGAATAAGACAAATATGGTTTAAAAACCATATAACAACATTATTTAATTAATATAATTAATATATACTATGCATAATTAATTAACCTAACACTTTCTTAATGAGTAATTCAAGTCATTATATTGTAATGTATTGAGTATTATGGATTATGATGGAGTTCCATAAATGGTATTTTAGCTCTTCTATTTTGCAAATCTAATGTGGTGTGCTATTATCATCTGAGATCATGACTTGGAACAATCATCTTATCGTTCCTATTGCAAATTTCAATTTCTTGCCATGTCAAAACTACATTTATATTAATTAATTAATATTTAATTAATTTCTTACCCTTTTATTTAATAAAATTAATTTTATTAAATTTTGGGGTTTTTAATTAAATAAATATTAATTTAATATTCATTAAAAATTGATCAACAAGTTTTTCTCATTGTCGTGGGCAATTAAAATTCTACCTCCAATTGTCGGGAATGCCAAATTGGCTCTCCACTCCCGATTTTCCCTTTCCTGGAAAATTTTTCATTTTCCCACTTGTTGGAGATTTCCTTGTTGATTGCCAACCCAATTGAATGGAAAAATGGAAAAATATCTCCCAATTTCCCACATGGGGAAATAGATGGGAATTTCCAGCCCACTTTTCCATTGTCACGAAAATGATTAAGTTTTTCCCATATTCCCCTGAAATTAATGCCCACTACCTAAAGAAAGAGGAAATTGGTTATTTCAACAAAAGAAATAAATGGTTATGAGGGAAGCTTCTTTAATCCTCATAAAATCCTCCATGAAATTCTATTGGAAAACTCATGTGAAGTAATATTGAAGCTTTCAAGATTTTTATTTTCAAGTTCTTCTTATTTCCTCTGTAGAAGTGTTTTCCAAGAAATATTTTTATCACATCCCTCACAAACATTGACTCGCCCGAGGAAGAAATTTGTCCATGCTCAGAAAAAAGAGATCAAGTATTCACTCATTCATCCTTGGCAATTTCTCATCACACATCCATTGGGCAGAATAAGAAGACCACGTGGGAAAGGAAGAAAGGTTTCCACATGCATTTCCCAAAGAAATTGGTCACACATTTTCATACCATTTACCAAGGCAAGGAAAATATATCCAGAGAGAAAATTAATAAGTTTCCATAGAGAAGGAAATGGAAAATAGGCATGCCAAACCAAGAAGACAATCCATTTCCTTTGCATTTCCACAGGCAGGAAATAAACACATTTAAAAAAAATCCATGCATTTTTTTAGCAATAGCCATGCAAGTTTTGAGGGAATCAAGATCCACGTGCTTAGAGAAAGTTAAAAAAGTAAAAAAAACTATTCATAGGCCCACTTAGCTGTAAAGCAAAGAGGAGGAAGGCCATGCATGGATGAAAGAAAACAATTCCCACACATTTTCATAAACTACCAGTGAATTCTCATACCAAGGAAAAAATAATACACCATTGCCCATTCAAGCAAGAATATTCCACCAAGCATTGATGAAACAAAATGATAGGAATGAGAAAGAAGAAGCAAGTCCAAAATTCATTTTAAAAAAAAGTCCACACATTCAAAGAAAGGCCAATCCAAACATATGTCAAAACCATCCAGAGGAAGAACAAAGTTTCAATCTTACGTAAAAAGGAAACAAGGATTTGCCATGCATTTCATGAAAGGTTTAGAGTTTCTAAGAAAATTACAGCCCAAATAGCTATTTCACAGGTGGGAAAGAAATTATCAATGAAGATTCATGCATTTGAAAGAAAATAGTGCACATTTAAATAAAAATAGTATAACCCATTTGCAAATAATAAAAATCCACATGGTTTTATCCTTGCAATAGATGTATGCGATGAAGAAAAGTCATGATTCACGCATGCAAAGGAAAACTTGCTAACATGCATTTGCCAAAAAATGAAAGATTGAAATTCACACAGAGATCAAGAAAATATCATACAATACTAGAGAATTAAATAATTCAAATCGATCCTACACAAAGCCATTATAATCGGAATAATTAAAAAATTAAATTATTTTAACCTGTTTGTAACTCAAGCTTAGTCTCGATATTTTGCTTGTGTTACATTTTAAAAAAAAATTGTAACCCGAATCGATTATTATTATTATTTTAAAAATAATAATAATAAAAAGAGATTTTTCATATTTCTTGCGTTGATGGTGGTTCAAGACTAAGACCCGACACCATTTACACCATTTTGTGTGCCCACTTTTTTTCTGTAAAATTCATAATGGCCAAAAAATCTAGCAAATCTACAGGAAAGTCGAAGAAGTCAATAGAGAGGTCAAACAAGTCCGCACTCAAATACGAATTCCAAGGGGTCATTCCTCCCACTTCCATCAAGTTTGCATATGATAATATCACCGACACTGATCTTGGCCACATCAACGTGCAACAATTTTGTGATCGGGTGAAAGTCAAGGGAAAACCATATTCTCGGATAGGCTCTATCATAGTGGTCTACCTCAAGCAACAACTTTTCCTGTTTCAGTGCAATGCCTTGAGCTAGTCATCACCTACGTGAGCATTATGATCCCAAAAGGAAGGAATTTTCAAAGATAATCACGAGCCTTTCCTCTTGATCACACCAAGAACATCGAAGAATTTCTCAACATCCCTGATTTCCCTGAGAATGCTTGACATCACTCAAAAGTCAACGCAATTTTTGGGATGAAGAACCCCTCAGGTGGAGCAAGATGGTCAACAACAATTGGTTAGTGACCAAGAGGCCTCGTGTTGACCGGCTTCCTAAGGAATTATACCACATTGAATTTGTGGAGGAAATCGGTGACATGATCACTCTTCTGAGCCGAGTCTTCGGTCTACCCTCTGCTAAGATTTTCCACCCATGGATGTATCAGTTCATCTACATCATCCTTACCAAGAGAGAGTTTTGTAGATTGGGCCACCATCATCAGTGATACTCTTCACAAAAATTGATCAAAGTGAAGATGACTGGGTATTTCTACATGACATCATACCTAACTTATGTAGTGGCCAAGGAAGCTATTTTCGGGGCTAGAAATGAAAGGCATCATGGGTCCATCAAATAGTGTTTTTCACCATTATCCATTGAGTTTCAAGAATATCTCTCATCACTTCAAGAGAGTTAATGATGCTTTCACCTTCCACGTGATTAGAAACTTGAATAGAAATTTGGAAGAAATATTCTCCAAAGATGTCATGGTTGTCATTTCTTAGTGGGGAACATGGTTTATTCAATTTCCATCCTTTTCCTACATTCACGTGAGTGGATTTGTAGGCACTCCATGGAAGCTTCCCAAGTATGTCAGTGATAAGTGGGCATTAATGGAGCTTGCGACAACTTTTTTCAAGTTCATTGTCTTCTCAATGACAAACATCATTCAAGCATCCATTTCCCAATCCAAATTGGGAATACCAATGTCCAAATCTCTTTAGTGCACAACTCATGGAGAAGGAGTTTTCTCTCATTACCATACATCCATTTGTGAAGAGATCCCAATTCAACATCAATGGATATATGAAAATATTCTTGAGAAAAGTATCAACACAATCCACCATGGAAGACTTCTGGGCTACTTGTTCAGATGAACACAAAGTAAGAAGGTGAGAGTTTTCCCACCTGACCCTTGCTCAAATCAAGGCCTTCCACATCGAAATCCTCCAGATTCATTAGTGGATGATGGTGAAGATGTTATTGATCCCTCATATGATGTCATTTCCTTTACTCCATTGCCCCGAATTGATTGGACCAAAAGAGATGAATTTTCTCTTGATAACAAGAATCAATTATTCTTGAAAGGAGCATAGCCTGGTATGAATGAGAACTTGCAAAGTTACCATCAATCCAAGTTCATACCCTAGGTTCACAAAAATTTCCAACACGAGGAGGTCTCTAGTCAACTAAAACCTCTTCTCAATCAACCTCTGTGCCATCTACCCATACACACCAAGCTAGAAAAGAGTGGTTGCCCAAATCCACTTCTCCAAAGAAGGTGTCACAGGAGAAACATCCAAGGGTCCTGGCCTATTGAAGGAAGAGAATGTGTATCGGGGATTTCCACTTCAAGTAGAGATTCCTCTACTCACATTTTGTTGATAGTTCAAGGAAGCTCATAACAAACACTCCTCATCCATGTCATGCACAAGAGTCTACTCAAGTGCAAGAGGTCCAAATACCAAACGCTTCTTGAACCTTTATTTCATGAGGAGGTTTCTCAAGGTCTCCTAAGGTTCAAGAGGTTGATATCAAATTTATTTCCTAGAGATTGAAGTTGTGGAAAGGACCCTTGTAGAATCTAATGATATTGAGAACAATGTGAATGTTGCTTCGAACTCCAGGCTTCTATATGCAAAATTGGTGAAGGAGACCCCTTTTTGGGTTGATTGTGAAATTAAGAAAATAAAGAGGGTTGTCAAGGAAATTGATATCGACTTTGATGCCCTTTTCAAATTTCAAATGATGTCATTCCCAAGAAGCCTAAAGTGTATTCTCGAGAATAGTGGTGGATGAAGACAGAAACAAATTTGTGGATCTTGCCATCCCACAAGTTGAGAAAGAGCGTAATGCCATGACAACTACTGACTATGAAGTATCCAAGCTTGGACTTGGGAAGTCTACATTGGAAAGTGACATGGCAATGGCCCGAGATTCCATGGATATTGTGCTAAGAAGGCTTGAGAAATATAAATCTCAAAACTCTCAACTCAAGGCCGAAAAAATAATCAGTTGGTGGATTATGTTCAACATTTGATAAATCCAATATCCTCCACTTTCCCAATACCCGATGTAGTGGCTGCCCCCAAAGAAACACTCAACCTCATCAAAATAGATAAACACTTTGGGCCATGTCACTAAATCTTGGCTTTCAAAAATTCTCATTTTTGGGAGAGAGAGACAATCAAAGCATCCATTAAGCTCCATGAAGACATTAGTGCATACCTAGATCCAATCCTTTCTTTTAAGGAATATTTTGTTTCTAACATATCAAATCTGATGAGATATTTCCTAGTCTATAGAGATGACAAGTATGGAATCTACAACTCTAGCCATTGAAGGGATCCTTGAATTTGAATGCCGAGGGACACACTTTCTTTGGTGTCTACATCTCAAGTCACGGAAGACACTTCTCAAAGATTCTATGATTCATTATGAGAGCATATGTAATGAAGCCTTCACTTCACTCACCTCAATTCAGAGTTCATAGCTGAAATCCCTTGTGATCTTGTGAATGAGCATAATCAAAGGCATTCATCAAAACATGTTGAGAACAATTCTCACAATTGTTCAAAGACATGTACATTCCTGCCATCAATTTCTCTTCCTTCAATGGAACGTTGTATCAAATTGAGGAACTTGTTTGAGAATGCTAAATCAAAAATGGTCAATCTAAATGATATGCCAAGTAGGATTTTGGAATTACAGGT
Organism: Taxus wallichiana var. yunnanensis; assembly: GCA_018340775.1. Taxonomy (NCBI): domain Eukaryota; kingdom Viridiplantae; phylum Streptophyta; class Pinopsida; order Cupressales; family Taxaceae; genus Taxus; species Taxus wallichiana. The sequence goes on along the minus strand of CM031239.1, from coordinate 947,493,836 downwards.
AGGTGTTTTGTGAGGTTGTGCTTCAACCGAGTGAACCTCCTGAAGAAGAGAAGATGTTCAAACATTGGGAAGGTTCAAATCTTTCAATTGGAAAAGGCGGTGAATCCTAATTTCACCAATGGGATGAGGAGATAGCTTTCTGGTATCTAACAAAGTGGGAGAGTCCATTTCTCATACGATTGAGATAGGTGGACCCCACTTTAATGGATAAGGCATTGGGTCTTGTTATATGTTTTAAAATGGTATTTTAAAGTGATGTTATTGTTAAACTCACTTTTGGAAAACTTTTTGATAACTTAAGTGGTTTCTATTTTCAAGTTACTTTTTAAAAGTTGGTTGAAAAATTCAAAGTCACTTAAGATGCCCTATTTAATGTTCATGTAAACCCTAACTACTTTGTAACCAACTTTTGGGTTATAAAAGGAAGTTAGAGGCTCATTTGTAAGGGTGACTTTGAGAGAGGAGAAGAAAATACTTTTGTGTGCAAGCTTTGTTTCAAGAAAAGAAACTTTGTGTTCTTTTGTGAAGACATTTTGAGAGTTAATGAAATATGAACTTTGTGTCCCATTCATTATCTCTTGTAGCATTTGATGTTCTTATGTTCATTAGATGTTAGTGTTTAAATCTTGCATGTGAATATTGTCTTTGATCTTATTGTCAATGCTTATTAATATGTTGTTCTTGTTCACAGTGATCAAGCTCTGATATTTACTTGCTCATGTGTGTTCCCTTTTACTTATTCTTGTTTAGCTGATTCAAACTCTGTTTTATTTGAGTTAGTTATTCATTGTTTCCTCTATGCAATATTAGGCTCTTGCTTTTACCTAACTATTGCATGTTCCTTCCATTCATTCCTTTCCATTTCTTTCCTTCATTCCATTCCATCTCCCTCATTCACATTTCTTTCCATTTGATGTTCCAAAACACCCCCACATACAATTTTGAATGTACAGATGTAAATATTGTTTTGGTTTTCAATAAAGGCAACCTCACCTTCATTGAGGAGGGACTTTTCCCTTACTGTTGCATGTCATTTTCATGTGTGCAAATCCATATGCTAATTTTTTGGCAACTCTACTGGGGATTCTAGAATCATTAACCAATGCTTGGTTAAATATTTATGACTATCCCCTCTACACAAGCTCTAGTTCTTCAACCGAATCTTGTGCCCAACAAATATTTTCAAGGAGACATTGTTTCCAACCTTTGATAGTAGCTTGGGAAAAATCATGAAAGCTTGCAACAATTTGTGGTTGTTGATAGAGCCATTGACAAAGAAATCTACATTGAAGACCTTAGAAGAAGAGCACCCACACTTGTGGCCAAAAGACCTCCTGACACGTGTTGATCATTGTTCATCGACGTGGCCCTCTTCCACCAAGGCAATAATATATATGACTATTACAGGTAACTCACCTATCTTGCAACCAAATCTTCTTTTTAGATACTCAAGAAGACATATCATCATATTTGAGGCAAGCTATTTGGGAAAAGCACACAAATGACTATCATTTTCATCTTGCCACATCAATATTGGATAATGAAGAAAATCAAGTTGCGAGAGTTGTTAGAGTCATTCAGCACAAAGAGATCAAGAAAGAGAGAAAGAGAAAAGGCTAGAGCTGATCAGAACATGCTAGTGATCCTTTCACAGTAAATATTTCAAACTAGCAGGAAAGAGGTTTACACGAGGAGAAAAAGCTAAAGGTCGATCTGATCCAATTTTTGATTTTCAAGGAAATTTTGGTTTCAAGTTATCTCCTCCAAGGAGGAACACTCCCCATAAATCCATGTAAGCCTTGCATCAAGTCCTAAAAGAGCAAGTAAGGAGGAATCACTACAAGTCAAGCACTTGTTCTTTCTCACGTTGTTTTACCTCGCATACCACCTTTCCCAAGATGGCTAGTTAACGTACCATGGGGAAATGCCATAGGCCCATTGGCCTTACCAACTCGACATGACCTCCCATGAGGATCGATGAAGATTCTTCCCAAGTTCAATGGAGATGGGAAGACTTCACTGATGACCACATTTCTACCTTCTTTGTTGCATGTGTAGTTTTTTCGTGTAGAATATGAAGATGTTGTTGTTTCCTCTTCATTGAAACATTATAAGACATTTCCATGATTGGTTTCATCTCCCGAATGGATGCATTACAAAACTAGAATGATATGAAAACTAAGTTTGAAGACCAGGTTCAAAATGGCAGAAGATGAACATGCCCTTCTTTCCCAACTATCTCAGAAAAGAAAGAACCAACAAAACCCATGAGGAATTTCATGGCTAAGTTCAACAAAATGGTGAACAAAGTTCCTGCCGAAATTCACTTCAAACCTCTGATGGACAAAAATGTTTCTTTATTAATGCACAACAACTAGAAGTGTGTTATCAGCTGAGAAGGGCTAGAGTGGCTACTTTGGAACTTTCTCAATCCTTGGCCATAGAAATTGAGGATGACTTAATCATGGCATGGGAAAATTCAAGAAAACTTCCCTCAAGGGAAAGAGTCAAGAAACCCCAATGCTTCTGAGACCATACTCACTAAGTTGGCTAATGATGTGCTAGCTTTGAAAAATAAGTTGCTCAAAGTAGTAAACCTGCTACTTACAAAGACATCCCAAGAAAAGGCTATGTTCCCAACAAATCCAGAATTACAGGTGCTCCAACAAGGCTTGTTATTGAAGTAGCTCCTCCCACAACTAACTCAAAGTGTGATGTCATTGAAGAAAGTGATGATGAAGTTGAGGTCATCGAGGTTGATGAAGAAGAGCCAAACTCTAGGACATCTGAACCTGAAGTTGAAGAGCCTGAAGAAAAGTAATAATCATTTCTTTGAGTACCATTTAGAAGAAGAAGATGAATATGAAGAAATTGTAGAAGATATGAATAGTCAATCCTTCATTGTCTTCACACACTCTCAAAAAAAGGAGCAGAGTACCACTAAGGTGGAAGATAAAAAGAGCTCCAAGGAAGTTCCTAAAGAATCTAAAACTAAAGAAACTTCCAAAGAATCTAAAATAATGAGATTCCTAAAGATTCCAAGATGACTGAGGTTTCCAAGGTCAAAACTATCTTAAAGAAAGGAGGACCTTTGTCAAGTCAATCAGTTGATAAATCAACTATGAAGAAAGTTTCTTCTTCCACATCAGTATCAACCAAGCCCAAAGCAAAGGTCAAAAGTGAGCCATCATCAAGTTTGAAAGAACTAGTATCTGAGACATCAAGTACGGTCATTTTTCCCAAATTTGATATCATTGATCATATCAATAAAACAAAAATTTCCATGTCACAAGTAGAGTACTTGAAGTCCAATAAGGATCAACTCGAGAAATTGGTCCAGTTTATCAAAGGTGACTCTATTGTTCATTCCTCTAAAGGAATTCTGAAAACTCCCAAAGACGGGAAGACTCAAAATATTGTGGCAGGCCACTACACCTTCAAATGAAAAGGTTGAACCTTTCTTTGTGTCCTTTCTGATCAATGAATGCAAATTAAGTAATTGCATTATAGATTCTGGAGCCTCGGATAATGTGATGCCTACAAAAGTAGCACATGCTCTTGGGTTGACTTGTATGAGAACATTCGAGATCTTGTTACTCCATGGAGACAAGACAAGTTCCTCTGATTGGGTAGATTAAAGATGCTCAAATGGTTTTAGCTCAATTTCCTCAAAAGTGAGTCAAGGTAACCATTCTAGTTGTTGAACATTCCCACTTCATATGGTATGTTGTTAAGCAGGAAATTTTGCAGAGATTTGGGTGGTGAGATTCAAATGGACTGGTCTCATGCTATGATCCCTATCAATGGAGAAATGAAGAAGCTAATGCCGAGACTCAGGAAAAGTTCACAATAATGAAAACCAATGATCCTCACACAGTCCTATTTCAAAACTCAAGTATGGGTAATTATATGATGACTACAGAGGTTCATGCACTGAGGTCACTTGCCAAGATCCCAATGAGATCTAGACTCTTGAGTTCGATGGAAGTTGTTGCTCAACAAGTTTCCGATGCAGAGTGGTGCTTATATCTCCAAATGGTAAAATGTTTCCTTTTTCTTACAAACTCCAATTTTCAAATACTAACAACACTAGAATATGAGGCATTAATCCTTGGCCTCCAAGTTGCAGAAGAGAAAGGGATAAAAAATTTGAAAGTCTTTGGAGATGCAGAGTTGATCGTGAAACAAGTAAAAAATCAGTTTCAAGTAAAGAATGATCATTTGAGACACTACAAAAATAAAGTGTGGGATGCGATAGAAACCTTCAATGCTTTTTCCATAGAATCCATCCCTCATGAAAAGAATGACAAAGAAGATTCTCTAGCAGTCTCAACTTCATTGATGATCCCTCATTCAGAGTTTGATCAAGACAAATACACCATTGAAATGGTTTTTAGGCCAAGTGTTCCCAATGAAAAAAAAATTGGCAAGTCTTCAATGATGATCAACAAATTATTGCCTTCTTGGAAAAGAGGGATAATTTTGAATAATTGTACTTTGAAGGAAGTGATTCTACATTTCATGAATCGACGACCTCACCCATTCAAGAAGAGTTGAGAGTGAGGATCCTGGTGATGGCATCATTCAACTCAAAGGAAATAAAATTCCAAAAGGATTGGTTTCACTTGAAGAAATTTTTGATAAACATGACAAGTTTATCAAAGAGAAAGAGTAGGAAGGACCTACAAATTTTGTTGACTATGAGAAAGTTGACATTGGTACCAAGGACAAACCTCACTTAGTCAACATTGGTAAGTGTTGCTCACCTAAGGAGCGCAAGAAATTTGTAAGCCTCCTTACCAAATATTCAGATTGATGTCTTGGCTTACTCATATGAAGACTTGAAGTCTTTCCAACCTAGGGAAATGGAGCATGCCATACCTTTGAAACCTAGTGCAACTCCATTCAGGAAAAGCAAAGAAATATATAACCCAAGATAGCAGGGACAATATTCCATGAGGTTCAAAAGATGTTAGATGCACAAATAGTGTTTCCTATTCAACATTCAACTTGGATAGCTAATATTGTCCCAGTTCACAAGAAAAATGGAGAAATTAGAATTTGTGTGGATTTCCAAATCTTAATCAAGCTTCCTTGAAGGATAACTATCCACTTTTCCTGTCATGGACCATATTCTGCCATAGTAATAACTAGATCGTAAATGCTATCCATGCTAGATGGTTTCTCTCGGTTATAATCAGATTGAAGTGGCTAGAGAAGACCAACATAAAACCATGTTTCACCACCCCCTGGGGTACGTTTGCATATAGAAGAATGCCTTTTGGTTTGATCAATGCTATGCACAACCTTTCAAAGGGATATGGACATGGCATTTGTAGATTATAAAGACAAGATCATCATGATATACCTAGATGACTTGACGGTTTTCTCAAAGAAGTGAGAAGATCATCTAAGAGATTTGGAGAAAATATTGCAAAGGTGCAGACTTCATAGAATCTCCTAAATCCAAAGAAGTCTATGTTCGGAGTTACGGAAGGGAAACTCCTAGGTCATATTGTTTCTAAAGAAGGAACTAAGATCGATCTGAATGGTTCAAGCTATCAAGAATCTTTCCTTACCTACAAGTAAGCTGGAGTCACTCATTCTTTGGGAAGGTGAAATTTTTGAGAGGTTTGTGCCATATTTTTTGAGCTAACCAAAGAAATTGCTGACATGATGAAAGGAAAAGAATCCTTCAAATGGTCAAGGAAGGTAGGGAAGCATTTGAACAAATCAAGGATGCTATTATAAAAAAGCTCCTACATTGGTGTGTCCCGATTTTAAAAAGGATTTCATAGTCTATTGCTATGCTTCCCCACACACGATCTCTTGCCATCCTGACTCAACATAATCAAGAGGGAATTGAATCTCCTATTGCATTCATGAGTTTAGATTTCAAGAAACATGAACTAAATTACACTCCCCTTGAGAGGCATGCATACGTGGTGGTTAGAGCCTTGAAACATTTCAGATACTATGTATTGAATTCTCACACCAAAGTCTTAGTTCCAGACACCACAGTTAAATCAATGTTGACACAACAAACCGATCTAAAAGAGGTAATTGGGTCTCCAAGATCCAAGAATATGACTTGGACATCAAGCCTACCAAGTTAGTTCAGGAAGAGGACTCTGCCAACTCATCACAGAGAATGAGCCACGAGATGACTTGAGGAAGAACCAGTTGAAGAAAGTTTACCACTGGTAGTTTTTATCAGTACCACAGATGAATGGTATTTATGATATAGCTTACTTTCTCACATATGGAAAATGTCCCGAGAATCTGATAACTAAGGAAAAAGAGCTATCAAATTAAGAGCTTTTATCAGTATGTCATTTGGGACAACACCTTGTTCAAGAAAGGTATTGATGGCATGTTCCTCAGATGTGTTGATAAGGAACAACAACCTAGGTTGCTTGAAGCTTTTCACAATCATGCTTGTGGTGGTCATTTCTTTGGACCAGTGACAACTCATAAAATTTGTGAGCACATTATTACTAGCCCACTATGTTTTCTCGATGCTCAAAAATGGGTAGCCAAATGCGAAGCTTGTCAACAATTTGTTGGAAGACCTAAATTGGTAGCTTTTCCTTTAAAGCCAGTTGTCATTGAAGAACCCTTTCAACAATGGGGTTAGATTTCATCGGGGTTTTGAACCCAAATTCTAGTGCTTGGTCATACTCACGTGCTCACGACAAACTGACTACTTTACAAAGTGGGTAGAAGCTATTCTGTGAAACAAACATCTACTACGGTAATTTGTGACTTCATCAAAGAGAATATATTGGTTCATTACATGAAATTCCACAAAAGATCGTGATGGAAAATGCCACCAATTTCTCTTTACTAGAGATGATAGGTTTTTGTTATGGGTATGGGATATCTTTATCTCATTCATCATATTACTACCCTCAGGGAAATGGTCAAGAAAAATCTAGTAACAAAAACATCATTACTATCATGTGTAAAGTTAGTCAAAGAAAATCAAAGAACTTGGCACAAAAAGTTATATGATGCATTGTGGGCTGACCACATAACTCCCAAAAGAGCAATTGGAATGTCTCCATTCCAACTCTTGTATGGAACCGATGCTCAAATTCCCATTACATTGGAGTTACCGACATTACGATTGGCTCAAGAAGTTGATGATGAATGCTTCACCAATGCGTTGGATAAAAGGATCATGTTCCTAAGCAAGCTTGAAGAGAAAAGAAGTCAAGTAGCAAATAGGATCGAGGAACACCAATCCAAAGGTAAAGAAATTGTTTGACAAAAAAACTAAGGAGAGACAATTTCAAATCAATGACTAGTTCTTCTTGGGACAAAAGGCGTGAACCAAAAGGAAAACACGGGAAGTTTGATTCATTGTGGCTTGGGCCCTTTCAAAATCAGGAATTTCTATGGAGATAACACATATTACTTGGCATATCCTGATGGAACTCATTTTCCTCTGCCCTACAATGGGAAATATCTCAAGCACTATCAAAATTGAAAATGGGTTGTCCCCATGTACATAGGTAATTAGGGTTTTGGTTTGTTTCCTTTCCTTGTTTTTCAGTTTCCTCTCTTTTTGTCATCCCATTTTTGTGCATCATCATCTTTGGGATCATGTTCATTAAATAATTTTTTGGGTCTGGGTCCATGTTGTTGTCCAGTGAAGTCCTTGTCCCCAATTAGAGCCAGCTTGTTATCAGCTAATTTTGACTTCACAAAATTAATAAACGTGAAAATTTAAAAAAAATTTTTCCAAAGTGTCATTTCTCATGATTTATCACCTTCATCATGATTTTTATTCTCTTGATCATTTTTTGGCCTTCGTTTCATCCCATTTCGGGTAAGAACTTCTCCCCATGTCATGTCAAACCATGTTTAAATTAATTAATTAATATTTAATTAATTTCTTACCCTTTTATTTAATAAAATTAATTTTATTAAATTTTGGGGTTTTTAATTAAATAAATATTAATTTAATCTTCATTAAAATTGATCGACAAATTTGGAAGAAGTTTTCTCACTTCCCCATTGTCGTGGGCAATTAAAATTCCACCTCCAATTGCCGGAATGCCAAGTTGGCTTTCCGCTCCCGATTTTCCCTTTCTGGAAAAATTTCCATTTTCCCCGCTTGTTGGAAATTCCTTGTTGATTTCCAACCCAATTGGATGTCAAAATGGAAAAATATCTCCCATTTTCCCATGTGGGAAATGGATGGGAATTTCAGCCTACTTTTCCATTGTCACGGGAAAATGGTTAAACTTCTTCCCATATTCCCTAGAATTAATGCCCACTACCCAAAGAAAGAGAAAATTGGTTATTTCAATGGAAAGAAATAAATGGTTATGAGAAAAAGCTCTTGATTCCTCATAACTTTCTCTCCATGAAACTCTGTTGGAAAAAGTCATGTGAGTAATAATTGAAGATATTTATTTCTAAAGCTTTTTTTTTTCTTAACTTATTTATTATTTCTTTTCCCTTTGTGAAATTTTTCCTTGAAAAATTTTTCAAAAAGAATTCAAGGTAGCAAAATTCTTCACATGGATTCAAACATGCAATACGTGCAGAAGAAATATTTTCACAAGATTTACACAAAAAGGAAGAAATTTGTAAAAAAAAGAAATGTGATGGAAGAATCAAGAAATTGAAGTCATTCAAACTCCAAAACAAAGAAGACATGCAAAGCAAAGCAAAAGGCATACCACCAAAAAAGAAAAGCCATAGTCATAGATAGAAAAAAAAAAGGAAAAAAGCATTCAAAGGAAAAAAGGTCACAAAAAGCAGGAATGGCCAAAGAGGAAAATTTCCACAACAAGAAAAGTTATTTCCATGCAAGAAGAACATTCCACAGGGTTAAGAAAAATGAAGCAATGAAAAGGTCCAAATGCAAGTCATTCAAGTATAAAAAAGAAAATGGTAAAATAAAAAAAGAAAATTTCCATGCATGATGAGAGGCTAAAGAAAGAAAGATCAAACATTCAATCTTCAAATTTGCCAAAAAAGAAAAAAAGAAATTCCATCGAGAAAAAATCATTTCATAAAAATTACTGCAGTCAAAAGAAAAATAGCCACACATTGAAGGTCCAAAAAAAATCATTCCAAATGAAAGAAAAAGAAAAACATCAATTGTCATTGTAAGAAAAAAAAAACCACATTTAAAAATAAGCAAATAAAAAAACAAAAAAACAACGCTTTGAAAAAAAAAAAATTTCCAAAAGAAAAAAAATAAGCATATCCAAATGAAAATTTCACACATCAAGCCAAAGAAAAAAGCCATTTTCAAACCAAAAAAAAAAAGTTCAAATTCACACAAAAATAAAGGCAAAAGTCAAAAAAAAAAGTCATAGTCCATGATATCAAAAAAAAAAAACATGCATTTTCAAGAGAAAATTCACAAAAGTCATTACATTTTGAAGAAAAGTCACAACATTCGTTGAAAGGAAAAAATTGCAAATTGCTTTGAAAGCTAAAAGTTTGAAAGGATTTTCATTTTGACCCAAATTCAAAAAAGAGATTAAGAAGGACACCTTAATTAAATAATTCAAATCATCCTCCATAAAAATTATATAATCGGGATAATTAAAAATTCCAAATTATATTTTAACCCGGTTTGTAACTTGAGCTTAGTCTCGATATTTTGTTGTGTTACCATTTTTTAAAAAAATTTGTAACTCAAGAATCGAATTATTATTATTATTTTTAAAAATAATAATAATAAAAAAAAAGATATTTTTTTTGCGTTACGGTGATTCGAAGACTAAGACCCAACACCATTTACACATTTACATTTTGCGTGCCCACTTTGTTTTTTTTATAAAATTCATAATGGCCAAAAAATCTAACAAATCTGTAGGAAAGTCAAAGAAGTCAGTAGAAAGGTCAAACAAGTCCACACTCAAATATGAATTCCAAGGGATCATTCCTCCCACTTCCATCAAGTCTGCATATGAAAATATCACCGACACTAATCTTGGCCACATCAACGTGCAACAATTTTGTGATCGGGTGAAAGCCAAAGGAAAACCATATTCTCGGATAGGCTCTATCATAGTGGTCTACCTCAAGCAACAACTTTTCCTATTTCAGTGCAATGCCCTGAGCTAGTCATCACTCTGTGTGAGCATTATGATCCCGAAAGGTGAGGAATTTTCAAGGATAATCGTGAGCCTTTCCTTTTGATCACACCAGAGCACATCGAAGAATTTCTCAACATCCCCGATTTCCCTGAGAATGTTGACATCACTCAAAAGTCAACACAAGATTTTTGGGATGAAGAACCCCTCAGGTGGACCAAGATGGTCAACAACAATTGGCTAGTGACCAAGAGGACTCATGTTGACCGGTTTCCCAAGGAATTGTACCACATTGAATTTGTGGAGGAAATCGGTGATATGATCACTCTTTTGAGCCGAGTCTTGGTCCCCCTCCTGAGGATTTTCCACCCATGGATGTATCAGTTCATCTGCATCATCCTTGCCAAGAGAGAGTTTGTAGATTGGGCCACCATCATCATAGTGATACTCTTCACAAACAATTGATCAAAGTGAAGATGACTAGGGTGTTTCTACATGACATCATACCTAACTTATGCAGTGGCTAGAAGGAAGCTATTTTTGGGGCTAGAAATGAAAGGCATCATGGGTCCATCAAATAGTGTTTTTCACTATTATCCACATAGTTGAGTTTCAAGAATAGCTCTCATCACTTCAGGAGAGTTAATGATGCTTTCACCTTCCATGTGATTAGAAACTTGAATAGGAATCTAGAAGAAAGATTCTCCAAGGATGCCATGGTGTCATTTCTCAGTGGGGAACATGGTTCATTCAGTTCCCATCCTTTTCCTACATTCGCGTGAGTGGATTTGTAGGCACTCCATGGAAGCTTCCCAAGTATGTCAGTGATAAGTGGGCATTAATGGAGCTTGCATGAAAAAATTTTTTCCAAGTTCATTGTCTTCTCAGTGAAAAACATCATTCAGGCATCCACTTCCCAATCCAAATTGGGAATACCAATGTCCAAATCTCTTCAGTGCACAACTCATGGAGAAGGAGTTTCTCATTACCATACATCCATTTGTGAAGAGATCCCAATTTGACATCAATGGATATATGCAAAAGGATTCTTGGAGCAAAGTATCAACACAATCCCACCATGGAAGACTTTTGGGCTGCTTGTTCAGATGAACACAAAGTAAGAAGGCAGAGATTTTCCCACCTGACCCTTGCTCAAATCAAGGCCTTCCACATCAGAAATCCTCCAGATTCATTAGTGGATGATGGTGAAGATGTTATTGATCCCTCATATGATGTCATTTTCCTTTACTCCATTTCCCCAATTGATTGGACCAAAAGAGATGAATTTTCTCTTGATAACAAGAATCAACCGATTCTTGAAAGGAGCATAGCCTGGTATGAATGAGAACTTGCAAAGTTACCATCAATCCAAGTTCATACCCCAGGTTCACAAAATTTCCAACATGAGGAGGTCTCCAGTCAACTAAAGCCTCTTCTCAATCAACCTCCATGCCATCTACCCATACACACCAAGCTAGAAAAGAGTGGTTTCCCAAATCCACTTCTCCAAAGAAGGTGTCACGAGGAGAAACATCCAAGGGTCTAGCCCTATTGAAGGAAGAGAACGTGTATCGAGATTTCCACTTCAAGTAGAGATTCATCTACTCACATTGTTGATAGTTCAAGGAAGCTCATAACAAACACTCCTCAACCATGTCATGCACAAGAGTCTACTCAAGTGCAAGTGGTCCAAATACCAAATGCTTTTAACCTTTATTTCATGAGGAGGTTTCTCAAGGTCTCCCTGAGGTTCAAGAGGTTGATATCAAGTTATTTCCCCGGAGATTGAAGTTGTGGAAAGGACCTTGTAGAATCTAATGATATCGAGAACAATGTGAATGTTGCTTCGGACTCCAGGATTCTGTATGCAGAGTTGGTGAAGGAGACCCCTTTTTGGGTTGATTGTGAAATCAAGAAAAGAAAGAGGGTTGTCAAGGCAATTGATATTGACTTTGATGCCCTTTTCAAGCTTTCAAATGATGTCATTCCCAAGAATCCTAAAGTATTCTCGAGAATAATGGTGGATGAAGATGGAAACAAATTTGTGGATCTTGCCATCCCACGAGTTGAGAAAGAGCGTAATGCCATGACAACTACTGACTGACTATGAAGTATCCAGGCTTGGACTTGGGAAGTCTACATTGGAAAGTGACATGGAAATGGCCCAAGATTCCATGGATATTGTGCTTAAGAAGGCTTGAGAAATATAAATCTCAGAATTCTCAACTCAAGGCCAAAAGAATCAGTTGGTGGATTATGTTCAACATCTGATAAATCCAATATCCTCCACTTTCCCAGTACCTGATGTAGTGGCTTGCCCCCGATGAAGAAACACTCAATCTATCAAAAGAAGATAAACACTTTGGGCCATGTCACTAAATCTTGGCTTTCAAAATTCTCATTTTTGGGAGAGAGACAATCAAAGCAGTCATAAAGCTCCATGAAGACATTAGTGCATACCTAGATCCAATCCTTTCTTTTAAGGAATATTTTGTTTCTAACATATCAAATCTGGATGAGATATTGCCTAGTCTACAGGAGATGACAAGTATGGAATCTACAACTCTAGCCATTGAAGGGATCCTTGAATTCGAATGCCGAGGGACACACTTTCTTTGGTGTCTACATCTCAAGTCACGAAAGACACTTCTCAAAGATTCTATGATTCATTACGAGAGCATATGCAATGAAGCCTTCACTTCACTCACCTCAATTCATGAGTTCATAGCTGAAATCCCTTGTGATCTTGTGAATGAGCATAATCAGAGGCATTCATCAAAACATGTTGAGGAACAATTCTCACAATTGTTCAAAGACATGTACATTCCTTGCCATCAATTTCTCTTCTACTTCAATGGAATGTTGTATCAAATTGAGGAACTTGTTTGAGAATGCTCAATCAAAAATGGTCAATCTAAATGATATGCCAGGTAGGATTTTGGAATTGCAGGTGTTTTGCGAGGTTGTGCTTCAACCGAGTGAACCTCTGAAAAGAAGAGAAGATGTTTGAAACATTGGGAAGGTTCAAATCTTTTCAATTGGCAAAGGTGAAATCCTAATTTCACCAATGGGATGAGGAGATAGCTTTCTAGTATCTAACAAAGTGGGAGAGTCCATTTCTCATACGATTGAGATAGGTGGACCCCACTTTAATGGATAAGGCACTGGGTCTTGTTATATGTTTTAAAATGGTATTTTAAAGTGATGTTATTGTTAAACTCACTTTTGGAAAACTTTTGATAACTTAAGTGGTTTCTATTTTCAAGTTACTTTTTAGGAGTTGGTTGAAAAAGTCAAAGTCACTTAAGATGCCCTATTTAATGTTCATGTAAACCCTAACTACTTTGTAACCAACTTTTGGGTTATAAAAGGAAGTTAGAGGCTCATTTGTAAGGGTGACTTTGAGAGAGGAGAAGAAAATACTTTTGTGTGCAAGCTTTGTTTCAAGAAAGAAACTTTGTGTTCTTTTGTGAAGACATTTTTGGAGTTAATGAAATATGAACTTTGTGTCCCATTCATTATCTCTTGTAGCATTTGATGTTCTTATGTTCATTAGATGTTAGTGTTTAAATCTTGCATGTGAAATATTGTCTTTGATCTTATTGTCAATGCTATTAATATGTTGTTCTTGTTCACAATGATCAAGCTCGATTTTACTTGCTCATGTGTGTTCCCTTTTACTTATTCTTGTTTAGCTGATTCAAACTCTTCTTTATTTGAGTTAGTTATTCATTGTTTTCCTCTATGCAATATATTTAAGAAATTATATCTATGGATGAGGAGGTAAAATAGAAAACCTATAGCATTGATCAATTTCCATTGAATGCTTTACCAAGAGGCAAGGAAATCAACATCTAAGAAAGATTAAATTTGTTGAATATTAGCCTCATCTTTAATTAAGTTATAAAAATCATATCAAAATGACCATTGACGATTTGAGTAGGAAGTAAACCTTTTTTTAAAATTCATTTTGCCAAGCCACTCTAAGTGGAATTGGTGAGAAGATGAGAATATCCTTCTCACTTGCTAACACATACAAAGAAGAAGCAAGAGCGTAGCCTTGGAAAATATATCAAAATATGTTAAAAGGTTGAGAGTGAACACCATTGACAAAGAGATAGGTAGAAGCATCAGAAAAAATCATGGCTATAGTAATGATATGGTAGACCCAAACCCAAGACTTCTTGTGAGAATTGCTAGAATGAAGTGTCATTCAATCATGTCATAATCTTTATAAAAAAAATTTTAATAAAAAGGGTATTTTTGTGATTGTGAGCTCATTACACACCTTCCTAGATTTTAATAATATTATAAAAAATCTACTTCAAATAAACATATTTGTTCTAACTAACAATTGTAGGTAACATGTTATGAGTATGCAAGGCTATAGATTTGAAAATGATCTTATAAGAAATATTGAGAGAAGTAATTGGCCACCAATTGGCTATGAGCTTCAGATCCTCCATCTTGGAAATGAAATCTATGTGCCTTGGTTGATGAAATGAACAAGTGAATTGGAATGAAATACCTCTCGATAGACATGAAAGGGTCATATACTCTGACCAATTCTAAAGGGTTTATTAAATTTACATATGAAACCATCATTGTTCGGGGCCTTATTATTTTCCATTTGAGAAATTGCCTCCAAAATATCCTCGGCGTTACCATTTTATGGTAAAAAATACTTTCTTATTGAGAGAGTTATAAGGGACCATGGCTAAGAGTTGATCAAGAGCCACTTTTCACTCTAGAAAAATTTCATGAGCTTTGAAAATTTATTGATAATGGTACAAAAAGTCCTACACCATCTATGGAACTTCAAACAAATGAAGGAGACTTATTGGATAGCTTTTATTTGTGTGTGGTAATGCTTTGGATTTTGGGGAGAAAAGAATTTCTTTGAAACTTGATCACCCACTTAAAGCCAATGTAATCTAATTTTGATGTGAGTACCTCTCGCATTGTAAGAATCTAAAATTTGGATGTATTTTGTAATATTTGTCATCTTTATTTTCAAAGGTTAATCAAAGGAAGTTTTCCAGAGCGGCTAAAGGGTGGGTCAAATAATAGGTGGTGGTGGAGTAAGAGTTGTTCCAAATATGTGTCATTTTAAGCCCGAAGGTGTGCGAAAAACCTCATCCCAGTGAATGACAATATATCCACTATGAAATGCATCCTATGCTCGAGTTGAGCATGCCACGAGGCCCCGACTCACTTATATATAGTGAAGGGTGGGCCCATGATGCAAAATAGTATTATTTATATATAACTAAGAATTGTGAATGTGTGGCTATCAAAAGTTCCATTTGATCCTAAAGTGGATGGGGAAGTGGTTGGAAAGGACCATATCTGATAAAACTTCCATCAAGTAACTAAAAAATCACCATTGAAGGAGATAAAAGGCTACACTGTCAACATGATATAATCAAGGTGCTTAAAGACATGATCAAATTGTTGGCGTAAATTAGACCAAGTCTTATAAATGACATAATCAGAATGAAGAGAAACATTGGGGCCCTAACACCCATATTTATTGCACATATACATTCAGTTTTCCCTTTCACTAGCGATCTAGTGCATGGGTTGAAGGCCTATCTTGTCGATAGGAAACTCTAGTGAATGTTATAGTCTCCACAAATCACCCAATGGGCATTGGGGACCTCATCGGTGCTAACTAGTGTGTCATCCTTTCAACCACAAAATTATATGCATAAACATTAATTACTCTAAAAGAATGATTATTAATGTTGAATAACCCCCATAGCATGTGATTTGTTATGTCACATCCATAATTAGTATAATGGGGCCTCTATTTAGTGGAAATAAATGTCATAATTCCTCCATGACTAGGCTTATGATGACTATTTAGAGATGAATTTTTGTCCAAATAACTTCGGTGATCGTGGATACCAAAAACCTTGCCACCTTAATTTCTCGTAAACATAAAATGTCCATAATTGGAAATCACTTTCTAAAATACTACAAAATGTACTTTCCAATGGATCCTATTAAATCCATGACATTCCAAGAGAAGAAATTCAATGAAATTAAGCATCTAGAGGCATCCTCGAATTCGAACCCAAAACGACATGTCATAATTATTCTACAAAATCCATTTTTGTTAGAAAGCGAAGAGTTCACTAGTGTAAACTTTCTATTTGGTAGAAGGCACAATATCTCCTTCCTTGAGGTGGTTAGGAGGGCTGCGAGAGTTCAAAATTCCGATTAAGTGATGAGAAATGGAAGTTGTGAGCTAGATGGTAAACAACCCTTATTTTGTAAAATAGTTTGAAAACCCCTTAACTTAATGGAATCCTCGAAAGGAGGATAATGTTGTGGCAAAGAAGAAAACATTATCTCCTACGATCTTTGAGAAAGTTGTAAAAGTCTTGGAGAGAGAAGGGCCTATGCTTAAGAACTACTAATTCGTCATCTTGTGGTTTAATAGTCTTGGAAGTATTAGGAGAAGAGTGGAGAATAGGTAATTTGTTTTAGTTATTTTAGAAACCTCATCATGGTCCAACCATCTTCAACTAAGCCTTGAGATGGCACAATATTGGACTTGGAAAAAGTATTACACTCAACTAACAAAGGGCCTTCTCAAATTTTATAGTCTATAGATTGGCATCGAAAACAAGTGTTGGAAAGGTTATTGTAAAGCGCAAAATCCTCGACACGGATGTCATGGTTTCCTTGAGCTCACGAGAAGGTCGACCTAGAAACAAACTTGTCATTGTGATCTAGCAACATAGAACCAAAGAGGTTCTTTTGTAATGACTCGACCTATAGATGAAGCAATCGGGTCAAAAAACAATAAAAGGCATTGGATGTCCTAGATAGTCCACCAAAACTAGGTTTTAAGAGTCATATGCTTATAAACATAAACTTATGAGTCCAAGGGGACACAATGAGGATGGAGATGTGAACATACCAAGTGAAGGACTTATTTCGCATCGGGACCACATTGCTAGGGTCAACAAAATGGAATAAGAAAAACCCTTTGGTCATGTTCTGGACGAAGTCCATCTTGATACCAAACTAGGACCAAACCATTTGCACCCAAGAGTGAAGCATGATTTCAAAGGGAATCCTTCCAACAAAACAATCTATCATGCAAAAGTGCTCAAGCCAATGGCTTGCAAAATTAAACCCTTCACAGGGGAATAGGATATTAGGGGCAGAAACATTACCTCATGGAATAATTTGGCCACAAACTTCCTCGATTGTTTCTCTGAAGGTGTCATTATAGTTCGTTGCATGATCGAAAAAATCATACTATATAAATAAGAAGCCATTTTTAAAATGTCTGCTTGAAGGCGGGAATACCTAAAAAGCCAAAGTAAATGTGATTGCATATGGAAACAAATCTCACAGGCGGCGATATGACAACAGCCAAACACCCAATGGTGGTAGCCGTACAACACATAAGAACCTTGGCGACAACATTCAATCTTCATCTCGCTTCCAAGCAGCAAACATTCTCTGTTATATGATGAGCACTTCTTATACTTTCATGCCATGCATCGTACACACTAACCCTAAACTCCACTTTATTTAATAGAACAAGAATGAATGACTCAACTTTGGGAGTTAACTATGGGAGGTTTAGATTGTCCTATGGTTTGCTCCAATCCGGTTATTACATAAGAGCTCTTGTTGAGATCCGCACGCTCCATAAACATGTTTAGGTCTATAACAAAAACGATTTCTTCACAAAAACAACACCCAATACAGGGTTTAAGCTATTTTAGCCTATCATTTGATAACGACTTCCATTCTCGAAAGGACGTCCTCAATTATTTGAGGCATCAATTAAACTTTACATGTGTTCCCCAATGTATTGGTGCTCCTTCCCCCACTAATTTATGGGACAACTTTAAGATTTTATGCTGTACGCCCTTACTGTTTTCCTTTTTTTTTTTTGACGTTGGCCACCTCCAACTGTTGTGGGTACTGTTCATAGATTCCAAAACAATCCACACCATGTTAATTAAAAATTTTCACTATTTGCTTAACAAAGATAATTGCAATATCCATTCCAGAAAATCCGGAAAAAGTTAAGGTGCTCGGTCATTTGCCATTTTTGTTTTTTTGTCATTGTAAAAGATAATTGCTATTTTTGTCATTTGCTATAAAGAAACCCAATATTCATTGAAGAAAGGTCAAGACCAGCCAATTTAGTGACTGCCATATTTTCATCTATAATTTTTTACATTGACAGAAGCAGAAATGGAGGGTGAAGATGACAATGGTGGTAACTCTTATTTAAAGAGTTATGTATATCAGTTAATAATTCAAGCACTTAATAGCTGCTATGAACGTTGCAAGAAAGTTGAGAGGAAGAAGAAACAGTGTTCTGCCATGAATAGAAAGGCAGTGATAGCTTGGCGTTCTTCAACGCTCATCCAAAACTTGCAGGTGAATGCTCGCCTGAATAACAATTAATCTAAAGATTGTTTGATATTCTTAAGGTTGGAGGATTTCATGTTATATAGTTATTAGATTGAGAGTGAAAAGTGGAGTTTGCTAATATTAGTTTTTGAATCTATTCATCTCGTAAGGTTAGAACATTGTAATTATTTTCTGGATTTCAGTGTTGAACCCATTATTTGGGAGATGTACTGTATATTATATCCTATATTTTAAGCTTGCCAACGCTCATTTTCATGATCTCAGAATTTATACTTTGCTGATTTGAAAAGTGATGGTTATTTTAAGTGTATTTGTCAATTTTGAAACATTTGAATCTGGTTCAAGATTTCACCCATTCTATTAACCTTCTTAAGCAATACCTAGTTGAGTGTCACATGTAGTATTAGTTCCTGTTTAGTGTAAATCATCATTTTAATAATAGAATTCTAATCAGATACATAAGCGATATATTCTTATAAACATTAATTAGAATAAATATTAATCTAGATTGTAGCTTAGTCTAATTACGCGATACGCCAAGGAGTTCCCCTTATGGGAAAGGCACTTCCGAGATATTTTTGAGACTGTGTTAAATTTGACGGTTTTATGGCCGTGTAGACGTTTTCATGTTTTCCAGCAATTTTTAACAATTTATTTTTCATTTTTTGTTGTGTTGCTTTTTCTTTAAGGAGCGATTTGTGTAATTTGAGACACGCGGCCATGGAAAAAGTAAAGCGTCAAGATTGTGTATTTAGCAGTTGTTTTCGATCCTTTTCCAATGGCGGCAAGATTGTTCCCTTGAGGATTTGACTGTACGTTTGACGTTTTTTGTTTGTGTTTTTAGCCTTGTGCTTATTTTGTTCGGGAGGGTTTCGGGAGGTTGTTAAAGTACTACATCAATAGCTGTGGGTTCTTCAAAAGTTCTGTGACAAGGAATCTGTGCTCTAAGTGTTACAGAGATATCAATTTGAAGGAAGCGCAAGCAACGTCGGCCATGGCTGGTGTTGAAAAACCCAATCGTTGCTTGTCTTGCAGAAAACGTGTTGGTCTAATTTCGATGTGCCCCATGTAGTTGCCGCTAATTCTACCCCCATTCCTGGTATGCTATTAACCCTTTATTTCGTTTTATCTCAAATATTTTCCATTCATAATCGACAAGTTGGGTCGGTACAGATAACGGAAATTGGATTTAATAGAATAACAATTGGAAGTAAAAAACCACACGTTGTAATTGTGTCGCTTCCTGCAATGGGTTATTCCATCCCTGCCTACCATCCTTCAATTTTGCATGTCTTCATGAAATCATAGATGCTTTTAATTCCTTCGAATTTGAGCGTCAAAAACTAAAAATTTGCAACCATAGGAGGTCAAGGCAACAAATAGATGGAAGCAACATGACATTGATGCAAGACTTACAGGCTATGGTTGAACAACACTGAAATGCACGTGTACAGGTTTGAGTAGTAAGCACGCATAGAAGGTAGCACAAAGGGCAGGGGACATCTCCATTCCAAAGCATGAATCCCCGCACAATGCCACTTAGGATTACAAATTGATCTGATTATTGAAGGCGCTTGTCATGGATCATACAACCCAAACAAAGTTTATGGTGGACGGAGTGTATGGAAGAATGAACAAAAGCAATATATCTGCTTGGTCAATTTTGTTGGAACAAATGCAGGCATCACAAATGATAGTACCACACAAAACTGCTCAAAGAATCCACTACAATTACTGACAGCCGACAGGTTATAGCATGCTGCATAAATACAAATATGGCAATACCGATTGTGATAGATACTGATAATCACTCAAATATTTTCGTTAGACCATGTCAAACTGCATGGAGATGCTTGTCAGGATTCACAGAACCACAAAAGTGACTTCTGGACTCATACCAGAAGCTTGTTTGGCTTCAAGATAGCATGTTCACGAGACCTAAGATTTCAAATTAATGTTGACACCTTGACAGATCCGTTATAGTTTGTAGATACACGGGTGAAACACGGTGGAAGACAAAATCAAGGCACGAAAAAGGCTAACAATACCGAAACTTATGCCAAATATTTTACGAGGCTGAACTCACACTCTTTACTACTTATAAAACTTCTAACAAAAAATAAACAATGCCTCATCTCTCGAGGCAATAGACCAGAGCGCTGCCCCTTGACAAATGTCACACCATCTTAACAATGCACAGGAATAAACCTGCTCCGTGTTAGGAAAAATAAACAGTGTAAATAGAAACTATCACAATCACAATGACAGCAACAAGAAATAAACATATCTAAAACTCATACACAAATATGGAAAACTTGGTAATTGTGCCAAGAAAAACCACGGGCAAAGGTCTCTCAGTATTTTACTACTCCAAGAATAAATCCGGTGTTACATCAATGGGACTCACCATGCACTAGCTCTTATGATTACAATCTTGTACAATCGTACAACTTTACAATCCATGGGTTCTTTTTATAGAAACAACTCATAATACAAAACTGCATGCCGTACTCTATGGACTCCCCGAAAACGTGTTGTACTAACACTTGGAGAAAAAAGAAAGAAGTCAAGACTACTATCACTCAACTAAAACAACCCATTGTAAATAGTACCCTCTACTTTGATAGCACCTCCACTACTACTTTACTCAACACTTATTATATCCAAACCAGGAGTGTCATTCAAAGGGTATGAAATGTATTCATGTTTAGTGCAAATAAAATTGGCCACAAAAGGCTACCACTAATGATATAAAATCTGCAAATGTACGGAGGTCTTCATGTATACATGTTTAGTTCAGATCTTGTGATATAAGATTTGTAAATGTATATGTACGAATTTGTAACAAATTTGAAATGTACACATACAATCTTTCAATGTAATGTTTCATCTATATTCTTACACTTCCGCTATTAATTACACCCCTTATCAACATTACAAAAAATGTTTTTTTAACAAAAACCAACCAAACAACCGATGCAACCACCATCTCAAACACGTTGCAACACTAACACAATTTCCCCCAAATAATTACAAATCACATCAGCTACAAAAGTAATTAACTATCCAAAGTGGTATCAAATGTATTCATGTTTAATGTCAAAAAAATGGCCACAAAGGCTACCACTCATGATATAAAATCTCCAAATGTACGGAAATCTTCATGTATTCATGTTTAGTTCAAATAAAGTATTCCGTAAAAAATGCTACCACTCATGATATAAGATTTTCAAATATATATGTACGAATTTGAAATGTAGAGATAGAACCTTTAAATGTAATGGTTAATCTATATTCCTACACTTACAAAATCAATCACACCCTTATCAACATCAATTACAAAAATAATAACTATCCCTCTAAATCAAATAACATATACCATTCGGCGTTCACATTGCATGAAATATTCGAGAGCCAGCGATTTACTTGACTGCATTACTCCCATTCTTAATCAAAATCTCAAACAAGTGAATCAATCCGTTATTGAGGCCATTGAAGAGTTCTCGACCACCTTTCATGTCAGTGAGAGAAAAAGTAGCCATCGTCGGAGAGGATTGTCATGTATTCGATTGGATACATCTACAAATTGCCAAAATAGACTCATCCAGAAATTGGGAGAATGATTAAAGTTTATCACAGGAGTCATCTTTCTGTTGCTGCTCATTTTCCTATCACCGAAGAAGACTGGAAACCATTGCAGGAATAAACAAAAGTTGTGAGAGAAATAAGATCAATAGCTCTCCATCATGCGAGGGTATCCTGGGGTAATGGTAATCTTGCATCACCAAAAAATATCAGTTGGGCCCCTGTTTTCTTGGTGCTTTGGCATTCATGGAGATGGATTTTGGATTTTAAAACAAGAGATTCAAAATTTTCAATGATGGTAATCTTGCATCACCAAAAAATATCAGTTGGAGGCCCCTGTTTTCTTGGTGCTTTGGCATTCATGGAGATGGATTTTGGATTTTAAAACAAGAGATTCAAAATTTTCAATGAAGGGGAGGACATTGTACACCTCTTCAAGTATCTTGAGTGAGCTCTAATGGCTGAGCATAATCAGTTGCTTGTAACTATTTTTCTGATGCATTAATGAAGAATGCTATTTCATCTATACATGACTATTGTTATGTTGTCCTATTCATTCCATAATTGTGTTTGTGTAGTGATAATTTTGTCATAAAAGACTCATCCAGAAATTGGGAGAATGATTAAAGTTTATCACAGGAGTCATCTTTTTGTTACTGCTCATTTTCCTGTCACTGAAGAAGACTGGAAACCATTGCAGGAATAAACAAAAGTTGTGAGAGAAATAAGATCAATAGCTCTCCATCATGCAAGGGTATCCTGGGGTAATGGTGATCTTGCATCACCAAAAAATATCAGTTGGCGGCCCCTATTTTCTTGGTGCTTTGGAATTCATGGAGATGGATTTTGGATTTTAAAACAAGAGATTCAAAATTTTCAATGAAAGGGAGGACATTGTACACCTCTTCAAGTATTTTGAGTGAGCTCTAATGGCTGAGCATAATCAGCTGCTTGTAACTATTTTTCTGATGCATTAATGAGGAATGTTATTTCATCTGTACAAGACTGTTATGTTGTCCTATTCATTCCATAATTGTGTTTGTGTAGTGATAATTTTGTCATAAAATATAAGAGTTTGCTTCAATATTTAGTATTCAGTATAAGGTTAGAGATTGATAGGGTTCTTCTATTTCAAAATATGAATCTACAGTGTACATATCCATTTTTTTCATAACATAATCATTGTACTCACCATGTAGGATGTCCCACAGACTTCCGTTTACCATGTAATCATAAAACAATAGGTTTCCATATGGAAAAAGCGAATATCCATGAAGACGCACAAGATTCGGATGCTTGATGCTTCCAACTCAGATTGCAATTGTGTAAAATTAGCAGACTCGTTAGGATTGTGAAGTGTAAACCTACAGAATAGCATGATATCGAAATGAGGTTTCATTCACTCTGGTTGCCTCAGTTGCTCTGTTTTGGTTGCCCCTATGGAGCAAGGTAGGGGGATTAAATTTTTGTGCCTACTTATATCTGGCCTCCCGGTGTGAATATAAGTTATGCTATTTTTAAACAATGTGCTTGTAGCACCATAGCCAATTATATATTTCTCGTTTAGATTTTTTGTGGTTCTCATTATGTCATTGTACATGCACATTTTAATTGTAGATATAATTACAGATAAAATACAAGAATAATATGTTTATTGGGTTTTTGTTCTCTTTAAATGCTTTGCTTGCATGATCGTAGATCACGTTGACATGGAAAAGCATAAATGTAGGTCCAGTATTAATCTTGTGATGAACTTCCCCCTCGTTAGAGGATTGAACTGATATAACAAGAAAATGATGTAGGTCCAATAAGAGTGACAATGGTTGGGCATTGAAGTGAAATTTGTAACCAGATTTTTAAAATTGGTATGGACATGAATTGTTTGACAAAATACCCCAAAGAATTATACTTTGAATGCCATTCAATTTTCTTATTCTTTCTATTCTAAACCTGTCAATTTGGTTGCTACTTTTGTCCTACTCTTCCTATCCTCTCAGATCCTATTCTATGTCAATTGATTTATGTGCATATCGTTTAGTGCTCAGACCAGAAAAAAATACCTTCAATCCAGAACATGACACTTTGTTCATGTTGCTAAGCTGCAGTTTCAAAAAATGATTCTTCAATACGTTAGATATACAAGATTTTCATCATGAAAAAAATAAAATGAACAAGCTAATCATAACTTTCAGGATTTACATCTTTAGTATGTTTAACAACTAGATGTGTGCCTCACTAAAGGTCGACCGTTATCAAAATATCTCAATTGGTTATATATGATAGAATTTTGTTGTTTCATAGATCTTCTTAGATGGCATTAAACTTATGTTTGGTATTCTTATGTCTAGTTTGTCAGCATTTTAATATGAGCATATGCGTAGCAACTGAGACAAGAAGAAATTTTCCAATATTTTTGAGAACTGCAGTGGACGAATTTAATTTATGCGTTATCAGAAACGAGGTCTTGGACTATGTATTTTACCTAATAAGGATCCAAGAGTAGATGATGTTTTGTTATACCAATGTAAGAAAAGTTGAAAAGGTGAATAGGCTTGCAAGGCAATGTATCCATGGATACATGGTGTCAATATGTTTGATATGTACTAATCTTGCCTTATCCAATGTACTTGGATCCATGGATCTATTCTATCTAAGAGAATGCAGATGTAAGGGTAAATAGTGGATTTCTTTACTAGAGGTCATCAATTTAATATTGCTTCTATAAATGTATAATAACGTTTGCAAATGATTCTACATCTGAATTGATACAATAACTACAAGGATATTTTGTGATTCTGTAAAGTCTGCCATGACATTACGTATTGTGACCAATGGCATTACATATTATATATATTCTTAATTACCAATTAATGACAAGGATAATTACTTAAATTTACTCTTCTTCAAGAAAAGGGAGCATACTTTAATTGCATATTTATCTAGATTTATTGCCACTTGTTTTCTATCCTCTTGAGAATTTGATGGTTGTATGTTTGTTCCTATGTCCTAGAGGATGATAGGGGCACTGTAACTTAGAATAATATAGTAGTAACCAATAATTGTAGTAAATAACAATGAAGATATTCATGAAAGTCATCTTAACTTCAAAATTAGTTGTCACCTTTGAATGTAGGCAAAGAATATTAACTTTAATTTAAATAGCTTGTGGTTATTTATCATCATGAATTCTAGTGATCTCTGTTTTGCTTAGCTAAAATACATTAGATTAATTAGATAGACTTTATTTCTTGCATTAATCCACTTATAAAATATGCAAATGTACGGAATTCTTTGGGTATTCATGTTTAGTTCAAATAAAATAGTCTGCAAAATGCTACCACTCGTGATATAAGATTTGCAAATGTATATGTACGAATTTGTAACAAATTTGAAATGTAGAGATAGAACCTTTAAATGTAATGCTTCATCTATATTCCTACACTTACAAAATCAATCACACCCCTTATCAACGTCGATTACAAAATTAATTATGTTGAAGGTGTTCCCCCTATGGTAAAGGGCTTCCAGGACGTTTACAACGATGTTAAATTTGACGGCATTTTAAACATTTTTGGCTTTTTGTGGCACCCACATTAGCTCTTCTCTTGGTCTCCACTGCTGAGCCCTCTCAATCTTGCTACGATGGGGAAGAAAGTCACAATATGTGTAACAAGAGGGATGGATGGGTTTTACTGTGGTGGCGCTTGCTTGAAGCACTACACGGTAATAACACCTTTAACAACATTCACCCGATCTCCTACGAGTGGAAGCCCATGTAAGGAGCACAAATATTCAGAACCACCTTATCGTTATCTCTAGAAAATTCCATGGCTCTCTCTGCCGCTTTTCTTACCCGCTCAAGAAGAAGCCCGAGATCTCCTAAAATCTGAACGTGAATTCCGTATTGATTGACGAGGATCTCCTTCTCAATCAGCACCTCCAACTTTTCATGCATCAAATTCATGAGCGTCTTGACCTCATCCTATGTACACCTAAATTATCAATACCGAAGGCGTAGACGATAACATACTTGATACTAGGTTTGTGCCTTTTTTGAAATTATTTTGGCTTATTGTGAACCAAATCAATGTACACAGTACCCTTACCAGAGCCAAAGAGCGAACAATATTTTCTGGGAATATTTACTAGAAGCTGACAACTTTGGCGACATTGTTGCTAGTTACGATGGGGTTTTCCACAAATGCGTTGCTTCCCATCCCACGATTACATGAGAGCGATCCTTGAGAAATGTGAAATTGTTGCTTTGGTTGCGATGGGGTTTTCCACAAATGCGTTGCTTCCCAGCCCACGAGTGCGTGAGAGGCTCCCTGAGAAATATAATCAGGGAGCAGTTATTTGATGGTATGGACACCCACAACTGTGATGACAACGCTGATTCTGATCCGTAGACATTTTGTTCTAGGGAAGACCATGATTTCCAAAATAAATGGGAGTACCGAAAATGTGTTTTAGATTTCAGCCTTCAGGGAATTTAATTTTCAAATCATTGATTCCTATATAACGTGTTTCATGAATGTCTACTTTGAGTATTTTTAGGGGAAAGCTTAATTACCTTAAACAACAAAATTCATGTGCTAGACCATACTTGTTATTAGGGTACATCAACAAAGTGAATATTGTGCATCCATCATATGTACATTGAAGCATTATTTTTACTATTGGAACTCCTTTATATTAAAATGAAATAAAGAGAATTATATAGTAAGGGTGACCAGAAAAACTCACGAGTCCACAAATGTTAAAAAGGAAACACAGAATCGCCCATAAGACACAAGGAAGAAAAAGAAGAGGAACTAAACAGGCCCCGACCTAGAAGGAGCCACGGAGCCAAAAACAAACAAAGAGGCTGAAGCCATCACAGAAGAGCCACGAGGCCAAAAGAAACTGGAGATGCCAAAGCCATCACTGACCGAGTAACAGGTCGAATAGTAGGAGGCACAAAGCATCATTTCTTCTCCTTAGACCTCTTGACCATAGTCCAATTCTCGGGCTGGGAAGGCAAGGCTAATAAAGAATCAAGGCGAGGACGATCCTGCTCGGGTCAAAGTCAAAAGAATCAGTCACATGAGCTCTTTTAACACAACTGCCAGTAGGGGAATCTCCTCACTCATGGACTCTAAACTTCTAGGGAGAGGATTCTCTTCAATACCATGCACTTGTAAATGGTTGCCAACCTTTAGGTCATGAAGCGATCACTTTTTTCTTTTTTTGAGTCTTATTGAGCAAGCAAGCCTCTTGTAGGTGTCTAGTTTGGTGACATAATTTTCACCGAAAGACCGTATTCTCATAATCAAGAACGTGAATCCATCTGAAACCATCATGAAGTAACTCGACTTATCAAGAATACCCTCAACCATCGCTTGGTGTAGTTTCGGTAGAACAATGTTGTCGTCTATCTAGAATTTGTTCCGCATCTAGATCTTCCTCGTTCAATCATGCCTTTTCCTTTATTGGTTTCTAGGTTAGTTTTTTATTTCTTTACTTTTGTACACATTTTTTTGAGTTATTTTTATTTAATTATAAGAAGCCTTGTTTGCAATCTAATCAGAACAGGATGGAATAATGCTAAGGATGTCTCGGGAGGGAAGGGTAGAATAGGTTGCACAATTCCTTTCATCCATTTAATGTTACTAACTCCAAGAATAAACCCCGATCATTGAATTCCAGGAAACCAGATTTAGTTGAGGCATTCTGTCAAACACTTTCCTGGCATCATCTACATCTCCATGCTTGGAATACACATCAACTAATGCACTTCCTACTAATGCTCTTGGCTGACTTTGATGGATTGGAATCCCCATGGTCATGGCTACTTAGCCAAAGGAAGAGAATAATCTAGATGTACACTTACTTAACATCGTTATATACTATATGTAATTGAAAACATGGGCAAAGATTTACATATTAATAATAGGAAGATTCAACCCAAAAACATGGGGACTTTGTAGGATTCCCCATCCCCTCACATTCCAATCTTGCCATCAAATACAACTATTGAAGGATTGTATATGGATATTTGGACATAGTTCTTATACAAAAGGAAGGAGCTAGTTTTAAAAAGTATGATTTCTACGTCAGTAGATCTCATGTTTCTACGACAGTAGTTAGCAAAGAAGAGTTTGTATGGAAGTAATTGGTATGGTTGTGAAATTGTATTTGATGGAGTTTGTGTGGAAGTGACTTGGGGAATGTTGGTTGGAAATCCTTCAGTAGTTGTATTTGATGGCAAGATTGGAATGTGAGGGGATTCAATGTAATGTTTCATCTATATTCCTACACAACCACTATCAATCACACCCCTTATCGACCATACAAAATTTTTTTTTGTGAACAAAAGACCAACCAAACAACCAATGCAACACTAACACAACTACCCCAATATAATTGCAAACCACATCAACTACCAAAGCAACTAACTATCCAAATCGGTATAAAATGTATTCATGTTTAGTGTGCAAAAAAATGGCCACAAAAGACCACCACTCATGATATAAAATTTGCACATGTACCAGATTTGCAAATGTACGAATTTGTAAAAAGTTTGAAATATAGAGATGATACATTTAAATGTATTGCACCATCTATATTCCTACACTTACAAAATCAATCACACCACTTATCAACACATGCACATGCATGGAAGTCTTCATGTATTCATGTTAAGTTCAAATAAAATAGTCCACAAAACGCTACCACTCAAGATATAAGATTTGCAATTGTATATGTACGAATTTGTAACAAGTTTGAAATGTAGAGATGATACCTTTAAATGAAGTGGTTCATCTATATTTCTACACTTACAAAATCTAACTTTTCAACATACATGTTCAATATTACCATTTTACTATTGCTCGCTTCTTTATGTAAACCAACAACGCATTTCATTTCTATAACATTGATCTTTTCAAAGAAAATTACATAGTACAATAACTATATGCAAAATGTCTCCTAGAAATCGAGGAAGTTTACCTATACTCCACTCAAAATATGCCCTACTTATTGCCGAACTTTTATTAAAATGATATTAAATCATTTCCTTGCTTTTACAAATATGTATTACTTCACATATCATATCCTTTTTAAAAAAAAGAATACCATTTCCTTTTCATATATATATACAAAAGTAAACATAAAGATTTTTATAAACAAGGTCTTTTTTATCTAATATGAAGCTTACACATATTTCTTGGCCTTAGTTACCAAGAACTAGAGAGAATATTTTATGTAAAATTCACTCGAGGTATGTTCCTAACTCTTCTTGTTGTGCCTTTAATGTAGCAGATTTTTATGGCCATCATTGCAAATGTTGTTGATAAAAGTCCTAATCGTTAACCTATTAGCTACATACAATAAAAAATTATTTTTATAAGAAAAATTCAACCATGGAAAAGGTGTGAGACATATAGGTATTTAATTCCCACATTTTTTCTAACTTTCCATTCATGTCTTTGTCTTATCTAACAAATTGAAGACCACCTCACACTGATGCTCATAGATGGTTGGCACCATTGCGACTATTGATGGCTCTAGATGATGCCACCTTTTCCAGAAATGTCAGCTATAGATATTTTCTTTCTAATCATCTTCATTAACTACAAGGTTACATCCTGGAGGAGGCTCGTGACCACCCAATACCATGTTTTCAAATTCGCCCATCAAGTGGGGACAATAATCGTAAGTTTTAATCATAGATGGTTGTTTGCACATTTATTTTTTCCTACATTTACTCAAACTTATACTTGAAAGGAGCAACCAAGGAGAAAACATCATGGTTGGGTTTTGAATGAATAACCTATTATATTTCCCACATTTTATATTTTAACTCTTTAAGCCCTACTTGCACTCATGAATGATGCAAGTGAGATGAAGACAATAATGTAAAGCACATATAACAAATATTGTTTTGGTAAGAACAATTTCAGCCATTGAATAAGTGTGGGACATGTACGTATTTAATTACCACCTTATTTCTAACTTTTCATTAATGCCTTCATCTTATGTACCAAATTGAATAACACCCACTTGCAGTCCTTGACTCTAATACATGTTGATCGATGAATCCATCAACACTATTGATCAAGGAAATCTTAATCATTACCCTTATAGCTAAAGAGAAACCCTAATGAAAAATGTATATGAAATCACGACCCTTGCATGTCATGCATGGTCAACATCTCTCTATCTACAAATTGTCACTTGAGACATGAATGTGAATTACCCTAACATATATGTGTGTTTTAACTACCCACAAGACGCCTATAGATCTAGAATAGAGAATTCCATAAAAACTCTTCCTCGTCTCCCATTTCCAATCGTCCTTCACATCCCCATTGTAAAGATGTTTTTCTTGGTGTCCATATAGCGACCATTTCCTGCTCTTGTTCCCCATCATGTTTTATTCTTGCATAAAACTATTCTTCATGTCAACTGCATTTTCTGTAAATTTTTCACATTCTCTCTGCTCACATTTCAAGTACTTTCCTTTAAACAATATTCACAAATATTTACTCCTCTCTAACATTACCACACATTACACCACCGCCCTCCGTACTAATTTTGACTTTTATTGCACTCTCTCTTTCTCCATATAATTGACAAATCAAATAACTAACACAACTATGCTTCTCAATTTACTTTCCTTTTCCATATTTCTTCCTTTCACAAAATCCCTTTCGGCATTCACATCGCACTACTCGTGTGTGATTGCTAGTATATATTTGATGTGAGCGTTATGACAAGGTAAATTTATTAAGTGGTAATGTGTGGATATTTTAAATATATTTATTTAGAAATATGTATTATTGATTTTGAAGTGTTTCTTTTGGATTTGTTACATAATTTCATTTGTTTAAGGATTTTATATTGATTAAGGAAGATTGTGTTGTATTGTTAGACTTGAAAAGTCTCCTCATGAAAATAAATTGGGCTCTAAAATTCACGGTAGGCAAAAATATCACAAATTTTTATCGCCTTCTCTATAATAGAAGAATAACTTCCATTAATGAACAAGAAATTAAAGATTTAAATATTGTTATTGACATCTCACGGTGTTAATCTCCACACGATTGCCCTCCCAACTTGTTATTTTGTATTTGGAAGTAGTGAATATAATATTTAAAGATTAGCCATTTTATTGACGTCTCACGTTGTTACTCTCCACTCTACCTCCCTCCCAGCTCCTTTACTTTCTATGTGGAGCAGTGGATATAATGTCTATGGGTTGTTAGCAATAAAAAAATTATCTTAAATTGTTTGTAATTTCAACCTTGAAATTGATTTTTATTTGAACATATAAGTTTTTAAATCAATAAACTGTAATATCCTAGCCAAGTCTATAGTGTTTGTAGTCCGATTTTTCATGAATATAATTTTTGAGCCAAACATAATAATGCAACCAAATTAACATTATTTATAATTTATTAATCATTATTGTATGCCTAAAATTCAAGATGACGATCTTAATATTGGTATTTCTATACATTCTGGAAGTATATATTATACTTAAACTATTTATATTAAATTATATATTTTAAAATAGTGGAGTGTAAACCTATTTTAATTAATAGATTTGGAATGAAATTTCATTGTTCTTTGATTAGAAATCCAATTTTTCATTACTGTTGGTGATTTTAATTGTACTATGGGAGATGAAAGGAGAAGAGGAACAAGAAGACAAACCCACTGTCACAAAGATTTAATTATTTTGCTGATAAAAATAGCTCATAATATATCGAAAAGACATCAGAGATAGCTTGTAACCAATGGCATATGGAGTCTGAAAGCTTAAATGAATATCAAAGATGAGCCCTCTCGCGGTGGCACTCATTTTAGGTTTAAATACATGTGGCTTAAAATCCTTTTTCTATTATATCTAATGAAGACAGTGATGGTTTGAATGTATTCCTAAAAGACGATCCACAATGTAAAATTTGGCATGAGAATTGAAAAAGGTAAACTATTATCTAAAAGTGGAACAAAAATGTGTTTGGAAATACTTTTCAGGAAAAAATAATGTGGAAGCTAAAACTTATTGTATTCATTAATTTATTCCACATTTCCGCAACTCGCTTCAATCTGAAATGTTTTTTATGAATAAGCAAAATACAATTATAGATAACGAGGAAATATCCGGAAACAAAAATCTAATGATTTTTCTTGTAAGGAGGGGTATAGTTAAACAAAATTATTTCAACCATATTACAGGTGAGAGAATACAAGGATTTAATAATATTATATATTAGAAGCTTCTATGTATTGGATTGAATTTATGCAGCAAATTGACATTTTTGATGTTTTGGAGGCAACAATTTAGATTTTTGTGTTAGTTTATGCTGCTCTAAATTAGTGTAAAAATGATGTGACTAAGTATTGTTAATACCCTAATTATTACATAGTCATGGTTAGGAAATCCAATTAAAGGCAGCCTTAGACAAGAAGCACTTCGAACCAACATAACATTTGATTAACTCACAAACAAATGTACAATGGAAATGCCAAAGGGAATCTCTTCAAGGATTCAAATTGGAGGAGAGAAACAATGATGTGGAGTGGATGAAGCATCCAAATGTGGCGACTCCATGCGCAGTTTTCCTTATCAACAATCATGATGGCATAGTCATTCAAAAATCACCGACAAAAAAAGGGACACCAAAGGCTGTTGAGGATTTTGATTGGACAGGGAAAATTATCCACCCTCTTGGCCCACACTTATTCCATTTCGAGATTATTTCTCCCCGAGAAAATATTTGGTATATCACTTGGACTAATCACATGACTTTGAAGGGTCCAAAATAAAAAGTGGGGCAATTCCAAATGGTTATTGGTTCAAAACCCAACCAGAAGTTTAATTTTTTAGCATTTTGTAGCCCCTACTTTTAGTTGTGAGTTCTAGTAAATGTAGGGAACAATTGATGTACAAAAAGTCATCAATAATTGAGCTTGTACATTTGGTGATATGAGCGACAAGTAGAAAATATTTTTTGATCGAGGTTGAAAATTTAAGTTTTTTTATTGGACGACATCAAATTTTTGAGATACTTGATAACGAAATTTGGAAACGAACATGTGGGAAGAAAATAATTTGTATTAAACGTGATATAAAAAAGCAAACAAAATAAAATAATTTTAAATGGAAAGTTGAAACTCATATGTTCATTCATGTAACGCCCACTAATTTCCTACATAAATCCACGATAAAAGCGTGATAAAACCGTGAAAAATTATGAAATAATTTTTTTTGAAAGGTTACAAGGCCTTAGCTAGGATTTTAATTAAATCCCGATTATAAAATTTTAAACAATTATATGGCAGTCGGGACTAAAATAATGACTAATATTTTTAACCCAATTTCAAATGATGTTACGATTTAATTCTTTCTCTTCTAGACTCAAATATTTTATTTAAATAATCCTCATTTAGCTTTTCATTATTTAACTCCATTAATCCTTTTTAAAAATAATTTATTTAAGGTCCATAATCAATTTTATATTAAATCATACAAGGATAATAATTTTACATTGTTAAATGCATGTAATTTATAATAAGTTCATTATTCTAAAAGGGCAAGGTGCACAACTTAGTCTAACCCCTTATGCCCCATTTAACATTACACACACATCTTTTATTTATTTCATTCCCACCTAAATACCCCATCAACTAAGTGATGTAGGGTTCATCCTACACCATTGGATTTAATCGATCTAACCCATTAAATCTAGGTTGTCTAAACGAACCCTAGAAATCCTTAGGAGATCTCATATATTCATTTTCTAAACCTAATGTCTCATTTCCTTTGTTTTCACTTGTAGGTTAAGGAAGAAGGAAAGAAGATGTAGCCATAGAAGGAAGCTCAAGCTCTTAGTTGATTGCTCACAAGAAGAAGAGTTAGTTTTAGCATCCCTCTCTAGGATTCACTCCAATTTCTAGTTGTTATTAGCATCTCATTTGCAAGAACAAAATTACTCAAATCAGGTTGTCAATATTTGCCCAATTTATTCTAGTTTAATTTGAGTTTTAGGTTGTAAATCTGCACATATGAACTTTGTATTTTTCTCATTTGAATGTATGTTCTTATACATGTATACATGTACGCTCTTAATGTTTTAATACCTATTGTATTATTTAATCAAGTTGACATAAACCGATCCATATAAGTTTGAATACAGGCATTTTATTTTATTCTAATTAACTCGTAATTTTTCTTTTACATATATAACTTCATATATATATGTGTGTGTGTATAACACTTTATAAAAGCCGCAGAATAATTATTATACACAAGCCGCATTTAACACAAGCACCTCTTGTTTTATTTAAAAGTATGTTTTCGAATTAAAGGAGGGGGTTTTAAAGTGTTGGGGGGAGAGGCATCGACCCCACCTCCACCCCATATACAAGTATATGGGTTAGGGGTGGGTTCGCGCCCCTACCCCCAACCACATCCTTATTAGACTAATACCTTGCGCAAGGAGTGGCCGCGGTCCCCATACAAAAACGAAACCTTTTTTTGTTTAAATTTTATAAAACAAAACCTACCTCCCTGCGAATGCGCCAAGGGAGGTAAATATAAATGTTAGATATTAATATATATTAGTATAAATATATATTTATTGTAATATGAAATATATTAGTTTCTATTAATAAATTATTTATACAATGATATTATAAATATAAAGAAGATAATCGAGAGTATATTATTAAAATATATCAATTATACACTAATAGTATATTTTTATTTATTTATTGAGTCTCCTAATGCAATAGAGAAAAAGAAAGTAGTATGGAAGAATAAGTGTAACAATTATAAACTTGTAAGGATAAATTTTTATTTTTTATTTTGTATGCACCTAGACAATAGTAGTAGTGAACAAATTGGGTATTTATCAAAAGTCAGCAATTTAGCACTTTCAATTTCATTTATATAACCATCTTAGGGGCATGATTAGTTATTATTTATTCATTTTCTTACAACAATTCCAATTCCAACAAAGAGGGAATTGCATTATAAAATGATTTCTATCTAATCCTTTTTATACACCTAGTTGGAAGAGGGAGAATAAACTCGCTTTTAGATGATATTTATTTCAATATTCAACTAAACAAGGGTTGTCATTAATAATGCAAATAATCAAAATTTATTTCCCACCCAAGAGCTCTAGCATTTTAAAAAAATAGATTAGCAATGCAACTCCTAAACACAAACTTTAATTTGTCGAGTTTAATTTCCATTACAAGATCATTACAAGGTTCACATTACATATGAAGTGATGTAAATCATAATAAACCATTTACAAGAATCTAAGAAATGAGTAAGATTATGTAACACCCACCAACTCAAACACATTAAACAACACAATAAAATACAGGATAATTTTTTTTTACTTGCTTGAAGATAATACGACACTACACAAGTTCTCCAGGGAATACAACCAGCTAACAACATGCTTTCCACAACACGAACCCACACTGGTTATAGATAAACATGAGGCACACACTTAGGACACAATGGTTCATCCAAAATACATAATTTTACAAACAAGGTCTTCCCACAGAAAGTTTCTTTAGAATCATGTTTTAGCTATAAGTACTCTTAAATTCTTTACTTTACCTAGAGGAATCATGTTAGGAGGATCGAAATTCATGTTTCCTTTAAAAAAATTCCCTACCTTGCTAATGTTAATATAAAGTGTAAACCAATTATTGGGTGGTAAGAGGTTGCTTCATTTACTTTATTAACTTATTCATTTGTTAGAGGGAAATTAATTTCTCAAGGATCTTAACTTCATCAATATGTTTACAATGTTGTGCTTTTAACCATATATGTTTTACCTTTTCAAGCGGCCATTTTTATTTATTTTTATAGTACATGACTATCCAAATGTTGGATTCATCATTAAGATCTTATTAGTTGTTAATAAAGATTTCATTGGGGTTAAGAATTTAACCGAAAATATTAAAGGTTTCACTCAGGCTTCACTTGAAGAGATAGACATAAGTATATTGATTACATTTTCAACGGGTAAGATAGATCGAAGAGTTTCTTAATCAAGTTCCTTCTACTTATTATAATTTTATTATCTTCCAAGATTTAATCATTGATTTCACCTTAAGACAATTCTAAGGACTTACCACAATAATAGATTGTTAATTAGTTTATGTGGGGTCACAAGGTATATTTGTTTCTCTTGTTTTTGCTAGATTCAAAACATAGTCCTCTACCAAACGACACATGACCAAAGGTAACTAAAGCGATGTAAGTTGATTCAAGTTTAGATAGTTAGAATTAGGTTTGACAATTCAAGGATAAATCATATTCCAAAAAGTGAAATTTTAACGAAGGATACGCATGTCAAAACAAGTTCATTAAATCTTATGGACAATAATATTTCTCAAATTGACTTTCAAATGATAACAACAACCTACATGAGAACAATACAAAATTATAACACAATGCCTTCTAAATAGTCTCCACAATTTCCATACCAATGTTTTAAAACAAAAAAAAAGCATTCGTGATCAATAGCAGTTCCTAAGAAGGCCGAAATCCACTTTCTACACGTGTTTCTTTTTCTCTTTTTTCTCTTTTCTACTCAAGAAATCCTCCTGCACATTTGTTAACGGTCGGTTTCGCGAAGCAACCGAGCACGATAAAAGCTATAATGTTAAGACAATATATTGTTATCTAATTGTTTCAAGGAAGAAAAACACCGTTGCTTATGAAAATAATCCAAGTGTCTAAACAAGAGTAATTAAAGAGTTTTCAAAAGCATAAAATGTCAAAATAAAAAGGAAGACACTAACTCTATTTAATTATCATTTTCTCATAAGAGAAGTTAATAAACCATCATAATGGATTCTACCTATATCCCAATAATGACCATCATTTTAACAAGATAACATTTTGAAATGAAAACAATTAAAAGAAGAGAATTAGTTTTAAACGTGATCACCCCCATTTGTTTAAGTTAGTTCACCAAGCCAAGCATTCACTATTCCACTATAAGTTCCCGAACAATCAATCGACATGATAATATCCAAAACAAAATGACTTAATAATGTTAAGATGTTTTTCCTATAACACTTAATTTTATATCGGTATAGAATAAATAAATTGGAAAAGAAAAGGAATGAAACACACAAGTGCCTAGTATGGGCCACATCCTATCATAACAATCCTACTCTTAAAAGTTTCTTCTAATCAAGAGAATGTCTTAAGAAAAAAAAACTTGACAAGACCAAACATAACCATTATAAATCTTACAGGAGGTTTACTCAATCATTCACAAGAACACAACACAGGATACATAGCTTCTAAAGGATATGTCATCAACAACAAGTTGACATTAACCTTTCTGGTCAACACATAACCATTCTACTAAAGTGACAACAAGAAGGTCGTATCACAACGAGCATCACAATAACTAGTCAACCAATGAATTTCCAAATACACCAACCTCTAAGCTACAGGAGAATGAAATTTAAACATTTTTAAGGAGCAAAACGTAGAGTAATTTCTTACGCATAAAACCAACATCCCAATTTTAAGATTTGAAAACTTCCTCAATAATGATCAAGTAGATCTCGTATCCTCCAACATATGTGAAACAAAATCAAGGTACGAACAAGAGTATTTACTCCAACATTTTAAGCTATCCCAAAGATGTGAGTAACGTCTAAAGGAGACATTCCATAGGATCAACTACATTCCTCAAAACATACAACAGTCACCAAGGGAGAAAAGATGATTCCAAAGACAATAATCTCCAAATGGTGAACATGAACTGATACCAAATTATGAAGATCAAACATGACACTTGAAGAATAAAATATTTCTTCGAGGGATTTACAAATAAAAAAATAACTAACCTAGTTTGAGAGTAATACCAACTTGGCTCAATTCAAAAATCAGTCAAGCTAAGCACACACTAAGCCAACCGAGAAGGGTAACTAGAACCTAAAACAAACTAAAAGAGAAAGATAGAGACAGGAATAACATCATTCACCTATACATAATGCACTTACAGTACTCAATTGCTATTTCACAAATACCCAACATAAGCGAACAGCATCTCGAACCGAAACAAGTATCCAAAGGAAACAGCACTATAAAATTGAGTCAAACAACAATGTTTGATAAAACATTCAAATCATGAGACCATAAAAAGAACTAGGAATTTTCATTACAGACCCCCACCTCTTTTATTTTATTAGTCTTAAGAACAAAGTTGACCCAACTAATATTTATTAAAACCCAGAAAACAATATAAAAGGCTTCAAACAACATGGTCATTTCTAACGCCGGAAACTAATATCCTCCTAGAAAATACAAAAGAGCAAGGGAAGTGGAAACCACACAACATACCATCACACAAGACATTTATATGAAGAGCAAGGTCATTCAATGAATCATTTAAATAATAGCATAAGACTCAATGGTATAGAGAATATCGTGCCTGATTAAGCTCCCACAGTCGAGCACAAGATGAACAGGGTCTGCAACAACATCTCAAGCCCACACTCCATTGTCCTCTAGCCTGTTGGGTCATCCACACTCTTCTCATAGTCAAATTTGGCATAGGCAGGTTACGGCCAGGGTATGGAGTCCCCAAAACATAGATCCACAATACCCTGAAGGAAAGGTGGTCTCTAGGACAACACTGATAGAAATCTGTGCACAAATGGCTTGAGCTAAGACCCCTCTCCCACCATAAATGACCAAAAACAATGTCCAACCTGCTCATCCCACCCTTGATTACGGTGCCACTCGTATTGCATGCAAAAAGCGCAAGAGTGAAACCGGAAGAAATATAAAGTGCACGATAAAGTGCCTCAAAGAGATGTGGTTTCTAGGGACGCCACATATGTAGGATGAGCACAGAAGGATCACCAAAAAGTGACCAACAGGTGTCCAAAATGGCCAGTTGTCTTTACCAACATTCATACAGCCAGTGCTAGAAGGAGCTTGACAAGGGTAATGACATCCTCCCAGCAAGCAACTAGAAAATAGGAAGAAATAAAAACGTCCCAGCCAAACAAGGACTATGCACCAGAACTCTTCACGTGAACAGTCATCATGGCATGAGCAGGTTACAGTCTGAGCCAAGGCAGATGTGCCTTCCACCATCACGAAATCCTAAGCATCAGGAGAAAGAACTGGTCCATGCTCTAGCTGCACGTGCCTAGGGAGGAAATCAAGGAGATTGAGATGGAAGAATACACTCCAATATTTTCCACGCTGTCCCCACAAGACTTCCTCCACCAACACTTTTCCACGTAGAAAACTAAACTTGGCATGCGCAGGATACACAAAGTCCAGGGCATGTAGAAAGGACAAAGAACTTGTTAAAAAAAACTTGCGCCCCACTATTAATAATTTCTCTGAAATCACGAGCAAGGAGGAAGGAAGCGGAGGTTGCAACCATTTGAAAGCATTTATCTATAAAAAAATTCAATGCCCCATTTCTTAACACAACCCAAGTCAGCTAGAAACCAAAGCTAAAACAGTCTATGCGGCCACGTTCCTTTCAGGCATTTAGGTGCACAGTTACATGCCAAGCGCCTGCTCCAGTGGATGTCAAGGTTTGAGCTTCTCAAGGACAATCAATTTCTTACATCATGCCAAGAGAAGTGCGTGTACACATGTCGATGGCTATGCTACCTCCTACCACCACCACCTTCAACTTGCTCTCCTATTCTCTCCTCTCAGTTCGCCTTCAGCTACATTTTCATCTCATTCTTTTGCTTAGGCCCCCAATAAAATAATGAAACAGAGGAATAGTCTAAGTGGCCATTATCGGAGAACCAGGTGCAGGCTGAAGTAGGAATCTGAGGTAAAAACAATCAATGAGACAACCATCCCAATCAATGTTGTCTGCCACCAACAAGGGAGAAAGGTGCTTCAACCACTACAAAACAAGACCCCTACAAAAAAAAGAATAAAATACAGTCTCCCACTGTCTCACGCCAAACACGAAATTAAAATTTCATTAAAGAAGTGAAAAGCTATGCCTCCCATCCGCCAGCTAACCACAAAAAAGGATAATAAATTTCATTTTATTTTAGTTTTGGAGCCCACACTTAGGGACGGAGTTGCTTGCTAGGAAGGAGAAGGTGGTAGATAAAAACATTAATTTTAGAATTGATTAAGCGTCCTTCAACATTATAAAACAATAAAACGGTCCCCTTCTACAAAGGCGCCACACATAAAGGAATACTCCTTACCAAAAAATCCAAGGTTAGGCCTACGGGGAAAAAATTGATTAAAAATATATACACGTATCTTTAAATTAAATTGATATTAGGTGCCTTAAAAGAAAACTCCTAAACACTCTTTTTATTTTTTAAATATCCTTGAGCCTTTATATAATAGTGTCGGTAGTAGACCACTTAACTGAGAATTCGATAAGCCTAAAATGACCAAGCTCGTAAAAGACGCTACGGGAACCCTCAGCGACTAGCAAGCAGTGACGACGGCACCAGGAGGTAAGACTGGGAGAAAATACCTAATTTAAATTCACAACAAGATCGTAAACACCCAACGATCAAAAGAAGCTCAAATAAACATTCGACATTTAGCAAAAGGGGTAAAAGAAGTAGAAACCAAACGAGGCATTACATTCTCCTCCCCTTAAGAAAGCATCGTCCTCGATGCGACATAACCCAGAGGGAAAGAAAGCGGTAAGCAAAGAGGAACATATGAGGGCGAAGGTACACTCTATGGTTAAGATTTCAGACGCTATAGCACGACCACGGGGTGGCCTTGGGAACATTTGGTAGAAATTTTAACTTTCAAGTTTCTGTGAAGATTGGCAGTTCTTTCTTATTCATCATTTCATTAGTCTCTTTCCATTATCATTATTTCTAGTTTTAGTTCTTTTTAAAATTTCATTGTTGTAGAGTTTTAGTTTATCCATTCTTGTGGGTGTCCAACATGAACTGCTAATAAAACACCCTACAGGGGTCATACAAGACACTACAATTTCACAAACATACAAGTATATACTTCAAGATAGTACCACATCATAAGAGATTAGTCAATATATGGAGGGGAACATGCACGGACTACATAACATAGTACCTGTCACACAACTATGACTAATAAATAATGCTCGAGAAAAAGTGTACTACAACAACAACCTAAAATTTCCACAATTCCACAGATGAAGATTTTACATAACTCACAAAATAGCTATATGTACATAGGGTCAACAAGGGCGTCAATGCCCTATCCATAACATCATAAATCATATCCAACTAACATGAGTAACACATACATCATAACACCACAACCAAAACATCATGACTCAACATATATCCCAAAACATCAATCATACACACAAATCTCTTATGCCTCCCTCAAACTCTTATGCCTCCCTCAAGTCTCTTATGCCTCCCTCAAGTCTCTTATGACTCCCTCAAGGAGGCCGGTTGTCCCCATGGCCCAAGACACATAGGGTTCAAACACTCCTAACCCAAGTGACATAATAACGCATGGTTCAACAACCCGCTAGTTATCTGTAACTCCTTGGGGCGTACCCCCATACAACGAAGCGGGTCCATAGGTCCAACCATTCCATGGTGCATCCCATGACCCTATTCCACACATCACGACAATAGAACCAGCATAACAATCCGATCCAAATGCCAAGTGGCAAGGTACAAGCCTTGGGCAAGGCGGTAAAATCTTAAAATTTAAAAGAAGATCCAAAACCAATCAAAATAAATGGCCAAATGGCCATAGTTAGTGTCAAAATCCACATGTTAGTACCAAAACCAAGGAAATGCCCAAAATGTAAAACATGACAATCAAGAAAACTGGTCCTTACGAAATAACATAAAAATTTCAATTTACTGAATAAAATACATATATAATAATAGCACATTACAATGACTATGTGGCCTTATCTGGCCACCAAGGGGGTACTCAACGAGTTGCTGGCACTCGGAACATCGAGCCTCAGCTCGCAAAATAAAATATCAATAGTACAATTGTCATCACCTCTATCTGAATCATCCCGCCACCACTTCTACAAGGCTAAACACAGTCATAGCTACACTAAGGTTGTATCCATAAAACAACCACATAAAGAGAGAGAGAGAGAGGAGCATGGTCCACCATCTACTGAGCCTAAGGTTGGCTCTATTGATTGGTCAACTCGTACACCTTTCCTCACTCTAAACACACACTTTACCGATTTCCTTTAGGGTCGGTTAGCGTAAGGTTCACAACATAACATGCAACAACATCACTAACATAATGGTGGCACACACATAACTACCATAACATCTTACGTATGGTACATATACAGGGTAGATCACAATCATACATTCACTGGGTGCATTACATCACTTTACCACATTCTGCACCCAAAGTGCAATCACTATACAATAGGGTTCATATGCTCACCGTATGCCCCTAAATCACGACATGAATCATTACATATTACACAAATCATACATATGATGAACATAGTAACATCACAACCATAACATTAATTGCTACATAACAAGGTGGTACACACATTTCTTCAAAACATGGTAAAAACATCCTGATACATCTCATTTCACTTTACATCAATCTAGTCATACAACACATCGACACACCCTCATATCACAATATTCCACGATGCTCCAACACTCTGTCATCCACATTAGAATTCTTTTCACACATCACAAGCAGTAATTCACATGTGAACTCTTCATAGAATCCACAAGGAGAGAGAATGCTCCCATCCCCAGCACATCAACATGATAACAAATACGCACTAAGTGACATACACATCATGTGCATTCACACTATCACAATTACGACATAGATCACATCACTCTTAACACACATTACTCTTCCAATATTTATCACCATCATGAAACACCCTCACCATCATGCAACACCATCATAACTCCAATTTGGCCCAGAGGTTCGAGAGCATGAACCTATGCTCTGATACCAAGTGTAACACCCACCAACTCAAACACATTAAACAACACAATAAAATACAGGATAATTTTTTTTTGACTTGCTTGAAGATAATACGACACTACACAAGTTCTCTAGGGAATACAACCAGCTAATGACATGCTTTCCACAACATGGACCCACACTAGTTACAGATAAACATGAGGCACACACTTAGGACACAATGGTTCATCCAAAATACGCAATTTTACAAACAAGGTCTTCCCACAAAAAGTTTCTTTAGAATCATGTTTTAGCTATAAGTACTCTTAAATTCTTTGCTTTTCCTAGAGGAATCATGTTAGGAGAATTTGAAATTCATGTTTCCTTTGAAAAAATTTCCCCTACCTTGCTAATGTTAATATACAGTGTAAACCAATTATTGGGTGGTAAGAGGTTGCTTCATTTACTTGATTAACTTATTCAATTTTTAGGAGGGTAATTAATTTCTCAAGGCTCTTAACTTCATCAATTTGTTTACAACGTTGTGCTTTTAACCATATATGTTTTGCCTTTCCAAGAGGTCATTTTTTTTTGATACATGTCTAAAATCTTGGATTCATCATTAAGATCTTATTAGTTGTTAATAAATATTTCATTGGGGTTAAGAATCTAACCAGAAATATTAAAGGTTTCACTCGGGCTTCACTTGAAGAGATAGACATAAGTATACTGATTACATTTTCAATGGGTAAGATAGATCGAAGAGTTTCTTAATCAAGTTCCTTCTATTTATTATAATTTTATTATCTTCCAAGATTTAATCATTGATTTCACCTTAAGACCGTTCTAAGGACTCACCACAATAAGAGATTGTTGATTAGTTTACGTGGGGTCACAAGGTATATTTGTTTCTCTTGTTTTTGCTAGATTCAAAACATAGTCCTCTACCAA
This sequence comes from Taxus wallichiana var. yunnanensis, assembly GCA_018340775.1. Lineage (NCBI taxonomy): Eukaryota > Viridiplantae > Streptophyta > Pinopsida > Cupressales > Taxaceae > Taxus > Taxus wallichiana. Next base: position 947,449,907 of record CM031239.1, on the reverse strand, counting down.
ACGACACATGACCAAAGGTAACTAAAGCGATGTAAGTTGATTCAAGTTTAGATAGTTAGAATTAGGTTTGACAATTCAAGGATAAATCATATTCTGAAAAGTGAAATTTTAACGAAGGATACGCATGTCAAAACAAGTTCATTTAATCTTATTGACAATAATATTTCTCAAATTGACTTTCAAACGATAACAACAACCTACATGAGAACAATACAAAATTATAACGCAATGCCTTCTAAATAGTCTCCACAATTTCCATACCAATGTTTTAAAACAAAAAAAAAGCATTCGTACAATAGCAGTTCCTAAGAAGGTCGGAATCCACTTTCTACACATGTTTCTTTTTCTCTTTTTTTTCTTTTCTACTAAGGAAATCCTCCTGCACATTTGTTAACACGGGTCGAGTTCAGTTCACAAGAATCGAGCACAATAAAAACTATAACATTAAGACAATATGTTGTTCTCTAAGCTGTTTCAAGGAAGAAAAACACCGTTGCTTATGAAAATAATCCAAGTGTCTAAACAAGAGTAATTAAAGAGTTGTCCAAAAGCATAAAATGTCAAAATAAAAAGGAAGGCACTAACTCTATTTAATTATCATTTTCTCATAGGAGAAGTTAATAAACCATCATAATGGATTCTACCTATATCCCAATAATGACCATCATTTTAACAAGATAACATTTTGAAACGAAAAACAATTACAAGAAGAGAATTAGTTTCAAACATGATCAGTCCCCATTTGTTTAAGTTAGTTCACCAAGTCAAGGATTCACTATTCCACTGTAAGTTCCCGAACAATCAATCGACATGAGAATATCCAAAACAAAATGACTTAATAATGTTAATATGTTGTGCCTATAACAGTTAATTTTATATTAGTATAGAATAAATAAATTGGAAAAGAAAAGGGATGAAACGCACAAATTCCCTAGTATGGGCCACATCCTTTCCTAACAATCCTACTCTTAAAACTTTCTTCTAATCAAGAGAATGTCTTAAGAAAAAAAAACAAAATTGAAAAGACCAAACATAACCATTATAAATCTTACAGGAGGTTTACTCAATAATTCACAAGAACACAACACAGGATACATAGCTTCTAAAGGATCTGCGTCAACAATAAGTTGACATTAACCTTTCTGGTCAACACATAACCATTCTACTAAAGTGACAAAGCAAGAAGGTCGTATCACAATGAGCATCACAATAACCATTCAACCAATGAATTTCCAAATACACCAATGTATAAGCTACAGGAGAATGAAATTTAAACATTTTTAAGGAGAAAAACATAGAGTAATTTCTTAAGCATAAAACCAACATCCCAATTTTAAGATTTGAAAACTTCCTCAATAATGATCAAGTAGATCTCGTATCCTCCAACATATGTGAAACAAAATCAAGGTATGAACAAGAGTATTTACTCCGACATTTTAAGCTATCCCAAAGATGTGAGTAACATCTAAAGGAGACATTCCATAGGATCAACTACATTCCTCAAAACATACAACAGTCACCAAGGGAGAAAAGATGATTCCAAAGACAATAATCTCCAAACGGTGAACATGAACTGATACCAAATTATGAAGATCAAACATGACTCTTGAAGAATAAAATATTTCTTCGAGGGGTTTACAAATAACAAAAATAACTAATCTAGTTTGAGAGTAATACCAACTTGGCTCAATTCAAAAATTAGTCAAGCTAAGCACACACTAAGCCAACCGAGAAGGGTAACTAGAACCTAAAATGAACTAAAAGAGAAAGATAGAGATAGGAATAACATCATTCACCTATACACAATGCATTCATAGTAATCAATTTCTATTTCAAAAATACCCAACATAAGCCAGAACGACAGATCTCAAACCGAAACAAGTATCCAAAGGAAACAGGCACTATAAAATTGAGTCAAACAACAATGTTTGATAAAACATTCAAATCATGAGACCATAAAAAAGAACTAGGAATTCTCATTACAGGACCCCCACCTCTTTTATTTTATTAGTCTTAAGAACAAAGTTGACCCAACTAATATTTATTCAAACCTAGAAAACAATATAAAAGGCTTCAATAGCATGGTCTTTTCTAACACCGGAAACTAATATCCTCCTAGAAAATACAAAAGATTAAGGGAAGTGGAAACCACACAAGACATTTATATGAAAAGTAAGGTCGTTTCAATGAATCATTTAAATAACAGCATAAGACTCAATGGTATAGAGAATATCGTGCCTGATTAAGCTCCCGCAGTCGAGCACAAGATGAACAGGGTCTGCAACAACATCTCAAGCCCACACTCCACTGTCCTCTAGCCTGCTAGGTCATCCACACTCTTCTCACAGCCAAATTTGGCATAGGTAGGTTACGGCCAGGGTATGGAGTCCCCAAAACATAGATCCACAATACCCTGAAGGAAAGGTGGTCTCTAGGACAACACTGATAGAAATCATGGCACAAATGGCTTGAGCTAAGACCCCTCTCCCACCATAAATGACCAACAAAACAATGTCCAACCTGCTCAGCCCACCCTTCAATTGCAGTGCCCTGTATTGCATGTAAAATGCGGAAGAGTAAAACCAGAAGAAAGATAAACTGTCTGATAAAGTGCCTCAAAGAGATGTGGTTTCTAGGGACGCCACATACGTAGGATGAGCACGTAAGATCACCATAAAGTGACCAAAAGGTGTCCAAAATGGCCATTGTCTTTACCAACATTCATGCAAATTTAGTGCTATAAGGAGCTCGGCAAGAGTAATGACATCCTCCCAAAGAAAGCAACTATAAAATAGGAAGAAATAAAAACTTCACACCAAACAAGGACTACGCACTGAACTCTTCACGTGACCACCATCATAGCATGAGCGAGGTTATAGTCGAGCCAAGGAAGATGCACCTTCCACCACCATGAAATCCACGAGCATCCTCGAGCATCGGAGAAAGAACTAGTCCATGCTCTAGCTGCACGTGCCTAGGGAGGAAATCAAGGAGATTGAGATGGAAGAATACACTCCAATATTTTCCACGTTATCCCCACAAGACTTCCTCCACCAACACTTTTCCACGTAGAAAACTAAACTTAGCATGCGCAATATACACAAAGTCTAGATCATGTAGAAAGGACAAAGAACTTGTTAAAAAAACTTACGCCCCACTATTAATCATTTCTCTGAAATCACGAGCAGGGAGGAAGGAAGCAGGAGGTCAGTAACCATTCGAAATCATTTATCTACAAAAAAATTCAACGCCCCATTTCTTAACACAACCCCAGTCAGCTAGAAACCAAAGCTAAAACATTCTATGCGGCCACGTTCCTTTCAAGCATTTAGGTGCACAGTTACATGCCAAGCACCTGCTCCAGCGGATGTCAAGGTTTGAGCTTCTCAAGGACAATCAATTGCTTACATCATGCCAAGAGAAGTGCGTGTACACATGCCAGACCAGCTATGTTGCCTCCTACCACCACCACCTTCAACTTTCTCTCCTATTCTCTCCTCTCGCCACCTTCGACTACATTTTCATCGCATTCTTTTGCTTAGGCCACCCAATAAAATAATGAAATAGAGGAATAGTCTAAGCGGTCATTATCGGGAGAACCAGTGCAAGTGAAGTAGGAATGTGAGGTAAAAACAATCAATGAGACAACCATCCCAATCAATGCTATCCGCCACCAATAAGGAAGAAAGGCACTTTAACCACTACAAAACAAGAAACCTACAAAAAAAAAAAAGAACAAAATATTGTCTCCCACTATCTCATGCCAAACATGAAATTAAAAGTTCATTAAAGAAGTGACAAGCAATGTCTCCCATCCGCTAGCTAACCACAACATAAGGATAATAAATTTCATTTTATTTTATTTTTGGAGCCCATGCTTAGGGACATGTCGCTTGCCAGGAAGAACAAGGCTGGTAGATAAAAACATTAATTTTAGAATTGATTAAGGGTCCTTCAACATTATAAAACAATAAAATAGTCCCCTCCTACAAAGGCACCACACAAAAAGGAATACTCCTTACCACGCAAGCCGAGGTTAGGCCTACGGGGGAAAAATTGATTAAAAATATATACACTTATCTTTAAATTAAATTGATATTAGGTGCCTTAAAAGAAAAGTCCTAAACACTCTTTTTTTTTTTTAAATATCCTTCAGAGCCTTTATATAATAGCGTCGGCAGTAGACCACTTAACCGAGAATTCGATAAGCCTAAAATGACCAAGCTCGTAAAAGATGCTACGGGGAACCCTCAGCGACTATGACGATGGCAGCGGCACGCACGGGAGGTAAGACTCGGGAGAAAATACCTAATTTAAATTCACAACAAGATCGTAAACACCCAATGATCAAAAGAAGCTCAAATAAACATTCGGCATTTAGCAAAAGGGGTAAAAGAAGTAGAAACCAAACGAGGCATTACAGATTTCATCCAATGTAGTATTGGAATACTTTACTAGTTGAGGAGTATTACTATTTCTAGTTGAACTTCATATGTCTTTCTCCAAAATAACACTTCATCCAATGAGTTCCACCATCTTTATCAAGGTAATGCATACAAAAATGGAGGAGTAGGAAATACTCTCCACCCAACAAAATATCCAATCAGGGAGAGAAGCCTTCTTCCTCATTGCCCCCCGAGCCCCAACAAGAAAGCAATGAAGGTTATTTAGACAACCATTGACAACTCAAAATGGCTTCCACATACACATTCACTCAAGACATTCAATGCAATAACACCATACCAATTTTACAAAAAAACCAACAAATATCCAAACACAAGGCTTCATACTAAGAGTCAAGGAGGACAAAGGAACATGGGGTTCTTCTTATGCCTCCCAAGGTCTTGGATGTCCACCTATGAGCCTCCAAAAACACCATCACAATACAAAAACAACTCTTATGCCTCCCTCTAAGGTGATACATCACTCTTATGCCTCCCTCAAGAAATCAACCTACTTTATGCTTCCCTCACTCTTATGCCTTCTTCAAGAAAATAATAAGATAAACACAAATCATATTTATCAACAAGGTGGACATCCCAACCTAACTCCCTCCTAAAATACCCAATAACATTTCTCTTATGCCTCCCAAAAATTTTACCCCATTTCCATTTCTCCCACAACCTAAGGATCAAATCTATTTCCCACAATCATAAGCAATACAACAACCATCATCCACACATATGAGTACAACAAAATAACAAGGTAAAACAAGGGTGAAGATCTACCTTACAAATGAAGAGGATCAAACACAAAAAGTTCCAAGCCTTCCAAAATCCTAAGAAAGCACCATCCATTCCAAGCTCAAATCACCATTCTCAAGCAAGCTCTCCAAAATTACAAGCATCCACCAAAAAAATGAACAAGTAACCCCAAATCCTCACACAAAATGAAATAAATAGAAAAGAGGGAGAGAGGGGTGATGTGGCTCCATGTAGGATGCCACATCATCTCTCCTCCATCCCACATCACCAAGGTCAAACCCAAACCCCAAAGCATAATAAATTGGTAGTTGGGGAAATGACCACCCTCTTACACACTCAACCCAACCCACACCCCAAAAGGACAAAATAAATACCCATGTAAGAAAAATGCACATAATTTCTTTTTCTTCCCATAAAAATACAAAAATAGGACCCAAAATAAGTCCTCACATCATAGGCCTAGTGGATGGGTCACTTTAAGAGGTGTGGGACAAGCTTAACTTGTCCCACAAGTCACCAAAATGGCCTAGAAGGTCAAAATCTGAATTTCACTTGAGAGATTGAGTACACACTACTTCAAAACAAATTTAATTCATTCTCATCCAACACACATTAAGGCTACCAACTCACATTTATTTCCCCCTTTATTCACATCCTAATAAGCACAAGTTAAACACTTTTAAATTTAACTTAAGAGGGGTGCTAAAAAAATAATAAAAGTGACTCCACATACTAAAAAAATACAATAACTTCACAATTAAATAAAATCAACAAAAAAAGTTTCAAACATTCCCAAGGTCACATTTGAGGTCACCCCCTCAATGGGGACCTCCAAACAAACAACAACAATACACAACAAACAAATACATGATTTGTCATGGTGACCTGTTGCCAATACCCCACATTCCTTCATTGTTGGTCTCCTATCCCCTCGTAGTTTGTTGTGTTATAATTTCTTGCAAAATTAAACAATACCTTTCTGCCTCGTGGCCATATTAATGACGTCAAAATCATAAAACACATGCATGTATACATAACAATTTACATCATCGAATATCATAATTAAACCAATGTTAGAATCAAGTAATTCACCAATTGTTCAATTTTCTAACATTTCGATTCTACCAATCCATCAATTTGCACTAAGATCATACATCAAAAATCATCTAAAAATATCCATAAATCACGTCCGATATGTCAATATAGTAGTAATAGTTAGAACATCAATACTGATATAATGAATCAAGCATATAAAATTCATCGCAATAGTCACATCATTTCAAAATCTAACACATTTGTACTATCTATCAAATAAGTAAAACAAGTGTATCAATGCTCATCTAGCAATGTCTAATATCTAATATGATATCAAGGTCTAGGGATCCAATACAAAGTGAGCAGAGACATAACAAATAAAAAATAATGACATCACAATCATTCTGTAACAAGGAAACCATTCTAGATCATCATCATATCCTTAAATTCCCATCAAGGTCCACAATGCAACCATCCAGTCAAAATAATAATCAAAACACAATGGTAATCATGATTTCTCACACATCTTATTAGTATGCTAACTAGAATACAAAAACAAGGTTTAAGATTATAATCATTTTGGAATTGAAAACATGGTTCAAATAAAGTGTTGAAGAGGAGTGGGCATTACATCCCCTCTCCTTAGATTTGACTTCCTCCTGGAAGTCACGGAAAAGAGGTAGGGAAACAATACATAAGAATAGAATTCACACCCTCTTCATGGAATTTCTTTATTTCAACAAAAGTGGGTCCCCGAGCCCAAGTTTGGTCCAATGCTATTTAATTGAGAAGAAGGGAGAACTTTAGAATGAATTCTAAAATTTCTTCAAACAAGGTTATAAGTTTTAATTCTACAGAGTAATTCTACGTGATCAACCAAGCTACAACACATAGAAAGTATCTAAATAGAAATAGTAATGAGTCTCAAGAACAACCACCAAAGTAAAAGTAATAACATGGATAAATTTCATGAACTCGAATGACCACATAGTCCCCATGGATACAACATACTACAATAATAAATGTTAAGGCTTCCACTTTGATTGTTGCACTTAAATGTTCGCTATTTATAGATAATGCTAACAAACAATCATGACCATCAATTTTATGACGAGAAACATTTCTACTCAAAGGTCTCACAAATTTGAGATCACACAAGATGAGGTTTAACAACAAGGAAAACACCTAAATTAGCAAAACAATTTACAATTATGCAAACTATTCATTAGGAAGTACTTTTATAACTCAAAAGGATTCAATTAAATTTTCATGGTAATCCTAAGAAAAATCATGACCACAAGGTTTTCTATAACTTGAATTTATACTCAAAATCGAACACACAACACTAACTGATTTAGAAACTTCAAACACTTAGATAATATTTCCATTAGGAGACAATCCTTGCACAAACTAACATATCAATACAAGAGACACCAATCACTCTATATAAACATAATGGAATTTATTTATTTTAAATCCTGCCCAAGCTTGAAATAAACATAAGAGATCACATGCTTAAATCATAACACAAAAGAGCACTCAAGGGAGCTAGAAGAGAAAAACAAGCAACAAGAGGGGGTCCAACTACAATCCGATAGTGCATCATACCAATACTTGAGTAACAACTTATGAAAACAACTTGCACTTTCTTTCCCAAGGACAAAAGGGGACAAACATCAACAAGGTTTCCGAAATGAAGAAGAACAAGGAACTTCCAAAATTATTTCATATCCTTAACATATGTTACCTAGATTCACCAATAAATCTAGGTCACCAAGGACTAAATCAGCACATAAGGAGGTTTCTTTTCTTAAAAACAAGAGATAATACCCACTCCAAAAGGCCACAACTCACACTCGTCGAGCCACGAGGAAACAAGGGTACAATGAAAACCCAAAACTCCTACAAGGGAAAACACATAAGTATATGAACAAGGGAGTACTATGCAACTAGAACACATCACTATCAACAAGGTGTTTCATAAATCTAGGTAGGCAATAGAACTAAAGGTTCAATTATACATTACACTCAATACACATACATTTTTCTCATTCTATAAACCAACTATTAAGTTAAAAGTTGTAGTTTCGCTTTCTAAGAACTTTTCTTACAATTTTTCTTTTTAAAAAATATTCCTTCTATTATGACATCACATATTTGCATCATTAAGGATCACCACTAATTTTGACATGATATATCGTCCTTCGGTATAGGTGGAAAATTATTTATCTTATTTCTAGGGAAGGTAAATGGACAAAGTTTTCTTTCTATTTTCACATAGTTTTATTTCTCCCATTAATCTACTAAGATTATAACAAAAGGGGCTATTTTCCTTTTCCTAATGTTCCATTTTATTTGTTAAATTTCAAATTCCAAGCCCTCAATTAGATTTTTATTATGTTCAATTTAATCATTTTACCAAATATATCTTAATGAGAAGGAAGAGTCAAAATATCACATCATTAATTTTATAGGTACTAGAGATCAATCCACCAATAAGAAAAAAACCAAGATTCCAAGATTTTACCAAACAATTACAAGCATCACTAAACACTCCAAGTGGGTCTCCACAAGTATCAAAGAAGCTAGGAAGAAAAATTACATAAAAGAAGACAATTTACCTTCACGAATCTAAGAGGTTTAGATCAGTTTTGGGAATAAATAATGTTTGTTGTTCAGTCTCAAAATTTTGTGCACATAGTAAGACAAGGAAAGTTTCCAAACAACACTCATATTCCCAGAGGATACTACCAACCAAGCAACAAGATGACAAGGATAACTTTACTCCAAGGACACCACATTTCCCATTGGAAGACATCAAATGCAAGAGGACAATCAACTAATCTACTCAAACATGGAATTTACGACCAAGAGTTGTAGCTTTAAAAGAAGGGACACAACATAAACACAATTGAGATTAAAATATTAAGATCTATAAAATTAAAATCTCTAAAAACAAGGTCCAAAAGACCCATATACATCCGTACGAGTATCCACATAACCCAATGATTAATAAGTCATACAGTGGTAATCATAACAATTTAAAAAAATTAAGGCAACGGTATATCTATTTATGGGTCATCGAGAGTAAAACTAGTACACTTAATTAAGCACATTCCTCGAATGGGCTTACATCTAACCATAATTACCAAGATACATACAATCCACCAGTCAATACTTTCTATAAAGAAACAAGGAAACCATGATACAACTTAGCATGCCATCGATGGAATGTCATAACCAAACAAACACTTATCCACTAAAATCTACAGTCAACCAAGAGTCAATCCGATCCTAACACAATCCATAAGCCCAAAATCAAACACATATACTTTGACGAGGATCGAGATCTTACCAGATTGCAAGAGAATTACCTCCACTGCTATCAAACTCCCAACTAGACCACACGACACAACGAAATCTCTTTCTAGAAAGTCCAGTAACGAAATAATCACTCTAAGATCCTAGACATACTCAAGGTTCCATCCTTCCAAACTAAGGCATAACTTAAAGAACCAAAGAAGACATTCAAGGCACCTAGGGTGTACCCCCATACGATGAAATATCACAATACAAATAGCATAGAACCAGCTCATCAACATGCAAGAAAGAATCATGTAACATTTAGATAAATAGCCAAAAAAACAAACGAGCTTTGAGTCACCAATCAAAATAAAATCCAAGATATATTAGAAATTAAGGGAAATGGCTAAGTAGTCACATTGCAATCCCTGAAATCTCACAAAAATATAAATAACTAAAAGAGCCTCAGAGGTTCTCAATCAAATCATAATATAATATGTTGGTCCTTGATAAAACAACATAAGTTTATGAATGTAAAATACAAAAATTCAATGTCACATTCACTTCGCAACCCTTCATGGCCACCAATAGGGGTACTATACCTCAAGCTCAGTTCTAACAATGCATACACAAAACTGGATCAAATGTGACACCAAGACCTAATATCCACTCACTCAAACGAGGATTAAGTCACAAAGTGGCAACCAAAACTAACTCGTCTAACCACTGAATGAAAAAGGGAAGTTTTAGATGACTAAACAACTTCTAATTTACTTTATCTAGCCCCTGAATACAACCACTAATGCTAATCCACAAGAATCACACCATACAATTTAGCATTCCAACAAGGAAGAGTCTCAATGGGTTTATCACATCATATGACTAAAGAAAGAATTAGGACTCATTAAACAACATCTTTGCAAGGAGAACCAAGTTCCCGCTACACCAGAAGCCTACATGGAAATCAATCTAATTCAAAACTTTCTGTTAATCGAGGTCGGCCAAAACACCACCAGGTGAGTACAATAATTCAAACAACTTTATTTATTATTATTATTTTTTAATTACGGAGGTTCAAATTTTGCTAACTGGTTTTGAGTTTCAATGTTAGCCCACGGTCCAAGTGTTGAACCCATGGCTCTGATACCAAGTGTAATGCCCACTAATTTCCCACATAAATCCATGATAAAAACCGATAGCAAACCTTGAAAAATTATGAAATAATTTTTTTGAAAGGTTACAAGGCCTTAGCCAGAATTTTTTTTAAATCTCGATTATAAAATTTTAAACAATTATATGGCATCGGACTAAAATAATGACTAATATTTTTAACCCAATTTCAAATGATGTTACAATTTAATTCTTTCTCTTCTAGACTCAAATATTTTATTTAAATAATCCTCATTTAGCTTTTCATTATTTAACTCCATTAATCCCTTTTAAAATAATTTATTTAAGGTCCATAATAAATTTTATATTAAATCATACAAGGATAATAATCTTGCATTGTTAAATGCATGCAATTTATAATAAGTTCATTATTCTAAAAGAGCAAGGTGCACAAATAAGTCTAACCCCTTAGGCCCCATTTAACATTACACACACATATTTTATTTATTTCATTCCCACCTAAATACCCCATCACTTAAGTGATGTAGGGTTCATCCTACACCATTGGATTTAATCTATCTAAGCCATTAGATCTAGGTTGTCTAAACGAACCCTAGAAATCCTTATGAGATCTCATATATTCCTTTTCTAAACCTAATCTTTCATTTCCTTTGTTTTCACTTGCAGGTTAAGGAAGAAAGCAAGAAGATGTAGCCATGGAAGGAAGCTCAAGCTCTTGGGTGATTGCTCACAAGAAGAAGAGTTAGTTTTAGCATCCCTCTCCTAGGATTTGCTCCAATTTCTAGTTGTTATTAGCATCTCATTTGCAAGAACAAAATTACCCAAATTGGGTTGTGGGTATTTGCTCAATTTATTCTGGTTTAATTTGAGTTTTATGATTGTAAATATGCACATATGAACTTCGTATTTTTCTCATTTGAATGTATATTTTTATATGTGTATACATGTATGCTCTTAATGTTTTAATACCTATTTTAGTATTTAATCAAGTTGATATAAATTGATCCATATAAGTTTGAATACATGCATTTTATTTTATTCTAATTAATTCATAATTTTTATTTTACATATATAACCTAATATATTTATATATATGCACAAATAGCTACACATATATACGCATACACACACATACGCGTATATATATATGTGTGTGTGTGTGTGTGTGTGTAACATGAAAATGCGGCAAGTGTAAATATTTTAAAAGCCACTTTTAAAAGTGTTATACACTGGCATTTAAAAAGTGTCGTTTGTTTTATTTAAAAAGTATGTTTTCAAATTAATGGAGGGCTTTTAAATTTTTTGAGGGAGGGGCGCCGATCCCATACCCACCCCATATACAAACATATGGGTTATGGGTGGGGTCGGCACCCTCCCCCTAACCACATTCTTATTAAACTAATACCCTGCACCAAGAGTCGTCGTGGCCCCCATACAAAAACAAACCCTTTTTTTGTTTGTTTACATTTTATAAAACAAAACCCACCTCCCTATAAATGCACTAAGGGGGTAAATATAAATGTTAGTTACTAATATATATTATTATAAACATATGTTATTGTAATATGAAAAATATTAGTTTCTATTAATAAATATTTATATAATGATATTATAAATATAAAGAATATAATCGAGATATATTATTAAAATATATCAATTATACACTAATAGCATATATTTATTTATTAATTGAGTCTCCAAATGCAATAGAGAAATAGCAAGTAGTGTGGGAGAATAAGTGTAACAATTATAAACTTGTTAGGATAAATTTTATTTTTATTTTTTTCATGCACCTAGGCAATAGTAGTAGTGAACAAATTGTGTATTTAGAAAAATTTAGCAACTTATCACTTTCAATTTCATTTATATAACCATCTTAGGGGCATGATTAGTTATTATTTATTCATTTGCTTACAACGATTTCAATTGCAACAAAGAGGGAATTACATTATAAAATAATTTCTATCTAATCCTTTTTATACACCTAGTTGGATGGGGGAGAATAAAAACTTTTAAATGAAATTTATTTCAATATTAAAGTAAACAAGGGTTGTCAATAATGAAAATAATCAACATTTATTTCCAACCCAAGAGCTCTAGCCTTTAAAAAAACATATTTGCAATGCAACTCCTAAACATAAACTTTAATTTGTGAGAGTTTAATTTCCATTACAACATCATTACAAGGTTCACATTACATATGAATTGATGTAAATCATAATAAAAAATTTACAATAATCTAACCAATGAGTAAGATTACATCCAATGTATTATTGGAACAATTTACTAGTTGAGGAGTATTACTATAGCTAGTTGCAACTTCACATGTCTTTCTCCAACAAGAACACTTCATCCAATGAGTTCCACCATCTTCATCAAGGAAATGCTCACACAAAAATTTGGGAGTAGGAAAACTCTCCACCCAACAAAATATCCAATGAGTGAGAGAAGCCTTCTTCCTCATTGGCCCTCGAGCCCCAACAAGAAATCAATGAAGATTATTTAGACAACCATTGACAACAAAAAATGACTTCCATATACACATTCACTCAAGACATTCAATGCAATAACACCATACCAATTTTACAAAAAAACCAACAAATATCCAAACACAAAGGCTTCATACTAAAGCCAAGGAGGAGAAAGGAACATGGGGGTTCTTCTTATGCCTCCCAAGGGCTTGGGTGTCCACCTATGAGCCTCCAAAACTCCATCACAATACACACAACAACTCTTATGCTTCCCTCCAAAATGATACATAACTCTTATGCCTCCCTCAAGAAATCAACTCACTTTTATGCCTCCCTCACTATTATGCCTCCCTCAAGAAAACAACAAGATAAACACAAATCATATTTATCAACAAGGTGGACATCACAACCTAAATCCCTCCTTACATACCAAATAACATTTATCTTATGCCTCCAAAGTTTTATGCCAATTTCTATTTCTCCCACAACCTAAGGATCAAATCTATTTACCAAAATCATAAGCAATACCACAACCATCATCCACACATATGAGTACAAAAAAATAGCAAGGTAACAAAAAGGGTGAAGATCTACCTTACAAATGAAGAGGATCAAACACAACAAGTTCCAAGTCTTCCAATATCCTAAGAAATCACCATCCATTCCAAGTTCAAATCACCATTCTCAAGTAATCTCTCCAAAAATAACAAGCATCCACCAAGTAGAACAAGTAACCCCCAAATCCTCACACAAAATGAAATAAATAGAAAAAGAGGGAGAGAGGGGTGATGTGGCTCCATGTAGGATGCCACATCATCTCTCCTCCAGCCCAAATCACCAAGGTCAAACCCAAACCCCAAAGCATAATAAATTGGTAGTTGGGGAAATAACCACCCTCTTACACACTTAATCTAACCAACACCCCAAATATGACACAAATAAATACCCTTGTAAGAAAAGTGCACATAATTTCCTGTTTCCTCCAAAAAACACAAAATAGGACCTAAATAAGTCCCTCACTTCATAGGGCTAGTGGGCAGGTGACTTTAAGAGGTGTGCGACAAGCTTAACTTGTCCCACAAGTCACTAAAATGGCCTAGAAGGTCAAAATCCGAGTTTCACTTCAAAGTTTGATTACACACTACTTTAAAAAAAAATTAATTCATTCCATTCCAACACACATTAAGGCTAACAACTCACATTTATTTCCCCCTTTAGTCACATCCTAATATTAACTTAAGAGGGGTGTTAAACCAAATAATAAAAGTGACTCCACATACTAAAAAATATATAATAACTTCACAATTAATTAAAATCAACAAGACAAAGTTTCAAACATTCCCAAGATCACATTTGAGGTCACCCCCCAATGGAGAATTCCAAAAAAACAACAACAATATACAACATATGAATACACGAGTTGCCATGGTGACCTATTTTCAATACCCCACATTCCTTCGTTGGTTTTCTCATATCCCCCATAGTTTTTGTGTTATAATTTCCTACAAAATCTAAAGAATGCCTTTCTCGGCTTGTGGCCATATTAATGACATCGAAATCATAAAACACATGCAGTATACATAACAATTTAAATCATCGAATATCATCATTAAACCAATGTTAGAATCATGTAGTTCACCAATTGTTCAATTTTCTAACATTTTGATTCTACTAATCCATCAACTTGTACTAAGATCATGACATCAAAAATCATCTAGAAATATCCATAAATCACGTCTGATATGTCCATAGAGTAGTAACAGTTAGAACATCAAATACTGATAAATGATTCAATCATATACAATTCATCACAATAGTCACATCATGTCACAAGTCTAACACATTTGTATTGTCTATCAAATAAGTAACAAGTGTTGTTATCCAATTTTTCCTCTCAGGAAAAATTGATCGAACAAAACCTTTCACAAGAGAAATGGAGAGCCTAGTTCAGTCGTACGAGCTCACATTTGATCCCAAAAAATCAAGTGGTAGGTGGGCTCGACAATGGAGAAGCAGGGTCGGAAGATTAATGGTCATGGAAATGTTGAACAAAATCGATCCCAGAGCGAGTCGACTCAAAGAAAGCAACAGAGCTGCAGAAGGTGTCACGTGTCAGCTCGGCACACTTTCAAAAGGTGCAACAAAAGGGGATACCCCATGGATGCACTTTACTGCCACGTGGATCTCAAAGGCACATAGCAAGCTCCCAGACAATGCCAAGTGTACCACCATCGCAACTTCAGGAGATAACTACAAATGTCCCACCCGATAAGGGGTTTTGGTATTATATATAGTGGGGCCCTTTACTCACCCAAAGGAATGAAGCAAACAGTGTTCGCTCGAGGCTCAATCGATTAAGTATGAAAAGGCTAGTGGAAACCTCCACATTTCTCATCGGTGCACTTTTGATATGGTGCACAAAAGTGAAGACCCCAAATAAGTGTACACTCTCCATGTGTCTGGAGCCCAAGGGTGTTTCACCGGCCGTTGAAAATTCTAAGCATGGGAAGAGTTAGTGGAGGCCTCCACGTGTCATCTCGGTGTAACTTCAAAGGTAAATCCAAAAGGCAGTTCTCAAATAAGCATAGGCTTGCCACATGGTCAAAGTTCAAGAAAGTGGCAGTGACCATTAAAAATTTCATGCAAATAAAAAGAGCCAACGGAAGCCTCCACGTGTCTCATCGGCGGAACTTCAAAGGTAAAATCCAGAGGAAGTCCCCAAAGGAGTGCAGGATCTCCACGTGGTCAGAGCCCAAAATGGTAGAATTAGCCATTGCAAATTCTAAACATGGGAAGAGCCAGCGGAAGGTGCCACGTGTCAGCTCGGTGCAACTTCAAAGGTAAATCCAAAAGTGGAGACCCCAAACATGCACTAGCCCTCTATATGTCTAGGGTCAGACATAGTGCCCTACCAAATAGAAGGGGCTTAGCCAAAACATGAAGAAAGTAGAGCAGGCCTAGATGATGCCAAGTGTCCCACCGTCGCAACTTCAAGAGTAAAAGGAGGGAGTGAAATCTTAACACGCGCAGGGCTGCCAAGTGGATATTGCATGGATAGACTCTTTCAAATATTTTGAGCTTGTGTTAAATGCTCGACCCGACCTTTATATGATCATAACTTTCAACTGGAAGCTTAGATATGAGAAAGAGAAGAATTTTTGGAAATATCCCAACATCTGCTACTCACCTACCCCCATAATGAAAAATACAGTCCACCATTTCTAAGGCTATCAGGGTTCTCACCTACAATTATAATGAATCATGGGTTTCCTTTCTTGCCCAACAAGGAATGGTAATGGAGGCATGTGATTTGCAGTAGAGCCCATCCTTGTTGCAAGTGAATTCTTTGCCCTCTTAGGGTGGTTGAATAAGAATTTGGATTTTTTCTATCTCCTTCTCTAATTCTTCCTATATATTGTAAGGAGAGGCATTATTTAGGGGGTTGGTCATTCTTCTCTCTTGCATCCCTCTCTCTTTCTTCCATAGGGTTGAATGTGGATTTTAAGCCTCCTCTCTTGGCTTTGTAATGGCATTTTCTTTCCTCTTGCCCACTAATGGTTTACTGTGTGAACTCATAGAGCAATAAAATATTTTTTGTGATGCATTTTTTCCATCCTTATTTTATCGTCTCTTCTTGCCTCTCACCATTGCAGGGTATATTGTGTATACTTCTAATGTCTATTGCAGGTTTTGAGAGTTTTTTATAATGGGTTTGAAGTGGTATTCTGTGTGAACTCTATATTTGGTCTGTGATGCATCTTGTCAATCCTCTCCATTGCTCACATCTCTCCATTTCAAGCAGTTGAGATTGTGATCAACACGCCCCTTTTCTTGGTATTATCACCTCTATAGTGTAGGATTTTTTTATTTTCATGCTCTCTCTCCCCCTGCCTCCTTGGCTTTGTTAGATTATGAGTAGATAGTCACATTTCCTTCCTTAGAAGTAGTTTAGCATTGGGATTAGGAAGAAGAACTAGATTTCTCTGGAGGTCTACCTCAAGTAGAAAGTCCCAAAACTTGGAGATAGTACCAATTTTGAGTAATCACACGAGAGTCTCAACCCTTCAAGTTGTAGACATTCAAGCTTGTTGTGATTCTACACCAACAATTTTGGCATGCCCAGGTGGGACCCTAGAGTTAGATTTTTTCATCTTTCCAAGGTGTCTCATTATCAAACAGCAAATCTTAAGCCACTGTATGACCATGCACCAATAGTTTTGGTACACTCGGTGGGACCGTAGAGTTAGATTTTTCTCATCTTTCCAATGTGTCTCATTATCAAACAAAAAATCTTAAGCCACTGTGCGACCACAGACCAACAATTTTGAATGCCTGGTGGGACCAATAAGTCTTCATTTTTATTGTAGCAAGATTGATGTGCACTTGTTGTAATTTCCCAACTTGTAAGAAGCTATGAAATTACACATCTGGTAACTCCAACAAGGGTAGAATCCACTTTGGTTTCGATAGTCCAACCTTGGCAGATTCATGAGAAGAATTCAGACAAGGTCAAGAACAAGAGAAGAAGGATTGTTTTTCTATCTACATTTATCCCTAGAAAAATCAAGGAGAGGAAGAAGAGCTCAAAGGTCTCCATCTCTACCAAACAGAACCTTGTCAACACCTACACCTGGTAGGCCTTTTGTTCAATCGACTAGATTTCTTTGACCAATCAGGATGACACAACCCAACCCCTACATCAACTTCACTAGCAGCAACCCGCTAGCTCTCAATGCACAAAACCATTTCCAGTTGTAGCTCAAAGAACATTCCATATTTTACTGGAGAGAACTAGACAACTCCAATTGATCATATCCAAGACATTGCAAACATTTATTTAATTCATGAGATTTCATAAATAGACATTTTTTTCAAGTTGTTGGCATCCTCCTTTAAGGGTAAATCTTTGAAGTGGTTTAGAAATCTAACCGTGAGATCCATCCAGAATTGGGACCATTTATGCACAGCTCTCCACAATCAATTTGGAGAAAAGGGGGATAATCTATCTTTATTGGAGAAGTTGACAATAATCAAAAGGGCTCCTAATTAGTAGTTGACCGACTTCAACTTCACATTCTAGAAAACGTGGGATAGAATTTTGTTGGCCATGAGACCAACAACTAAAGGTTCTTTCCTATACTTCCTTAAAGCTTTAAATTTTGATATTTCCATGATGATTCAATCCATGGGAGGTATAAATTTACCCACATCCTATAACATTGATATAAAAGCAGAGATTTGTCTCATTCATGCCAGTAAACTTGCACCTAGGCCACCTATGCCTTTATATCCAGAACTAGGAGCTCCAAGCACTAGTCAAACACCCACATTAGCTCTTATTCCTGCTCCAAAAATCAGAATTTGACTGAAGCTTCTACTTCATCTCCTAACACCTCAAATGAGCTCCAAGAAGTCATGAAGCAACTACAAAACTTGGGTAATGAGTTGGTGACACTTAAGAGGTAGAAAGCTCAAAATTATAGATCATATCAACCTCAAACTCAACCAAATAGGCCTCCATATCAGCCTAATAGGCCACCCATTCAAGCTGCAAATCAGAACCAAGTAAGGCCTCCTGCTAATAGACCATTCCAGCCTTACAATCCTAATGTTCCATCAACATCTAGAGCCTTGGTACTAGTGCAAAATAACATAGCTCAGGAATATGACTGGTGTTACCCATGCAATCAACCCCATAACCAATCAATGTGTTTCAATGGTGCTTTGAATCAAGCTCTTATGGTTACAACAATGGGTGTGGAGCAAGAGACAAACCAAGAAGGAAATCAGCAGCAGGAAGAAAATCAGCAAGAGGCACCTCCAAATAAGACCACGTTCGTCAATTGGCAGGTTGAAGATTTCTGTGGTATAAATCAAGCCCCTTCTCAAAGTTTAGCAACTAATACATGGTCCAAGAAAAAAAATATTGGAGAAGTAAATTCATCGGATTCAAATGATCCGCAGCCTCCTATTACTCCACAAGGTGTCAACAATCAAAGTACAGCTCTCAATGTGCAAGGTCATCCCAATACACCTTATAGACCAACTTAAGCACCGGTTATAACAACCCTTGTACAAGAGAAGATCGTGCAAGGAAAGGGTCAGCAGAGAGATAAATCATCTCCATTCAACATCATTAAGCAAATGAAGAAGAAAAATGCAAACATCTCAATGTGGGAGTCATTGGCTATCCCAGGACAAAGAAACCTATTACAAGCTGCTATGGCAAATTGGTTAGCATCAAATCAGCCACCCAATCAACAAGACAAGGTACTTACCAATGCAACTCAGCAAGGACCATCAAGTTAAGGAGGTCACCAAGGTAAAATTCTGAAGCCCCCTCCATTCTATATCTCATTGATCATTGGAGATAAGTTAGTGCATAATTGCATGATTGATTCAAGAGCAAGTAGCTCAGTCATGCCGAAACAAATAGTTGATCAGCTAGGTCTTCAATATGAATTCATCTCCAAAGGTGTGGTGTAATTGGATGGGACATCAATAACAACGGTTGGAGTAATCAAAGATTTGATCCTCACATTACATGCATGTCCCAATGTGACCTTCTTGCAAGATGTATCAGTCATAGACTTACCACCACTCTTTGCATTTTTCTTGTCAAGGGACTTCACTGCCAAAATTGGTGGATATATATCTGCTTATTAGTCAAAAATGCTATTTAGAACAAGATATGGAGCAAAGGCAACCATCAGGTCAGAACCAATTGCTAACTTCCACATTAAGCCTCATGCACCAAGTCTTATCAATGCGAATTGCTCATCCTTTGATTA
Organism: Taxus wallichiana var. yunnanensis; assembly: GCA_018340775.1. Classification (NCBI taxonomy): domain Eukaryota; kingdom Viridiplantae; phylum Streptophyta; class Pinopsida; order Cupressales; family Taxaceae; genus Taxus; species Taxus wallichiana. The sequence goes on along the minus strand of CM031239.1, from coordinate 947,429,972 downwards.
GGAATAGTATTTGAATGATCTAGAAACATGTACAAAAGTTAAAAGTATTCCAGATTTAACCCTGGATGAATGGGTGAACAAAAGGCATGCATTTGACCCATATAAGGAAATTGAAGAATTTGAATTGGGTGTATATTGTGTACATGAAGAAAACTCATTCATCCCTAATATCACCAAACCGTAAAATAAGGATGATAATGAAGTATGGCAACTATATTTTGATGGTTTAAGAAGCAAACAAGGTGTTGGAGGAGGTGCAATGTTGGTTTCACCACAGAACGTCAAGTATTATTCATTTTTGTTTCCATTTTTCCTGTTCAAACAACACAGTTGAATATGAGGCCTTGATTTATGGACTTCATTAGGACAGGAAAGAGGCATAAATAATTTCCAAGTATTTGGGGATAGTGAGCTAATCGTGAACCAAGTCAGGGGGCAACATGCTACAAAGAATGACCTACTCAAGAGCTACAAAAATAGGATATAGGACCTAATTGAGGATTTTAAAGCTTTCAACATTGTCCATACCCAAGAAGAAGAATGAAGCTGCAGATAGTTTCACAGCAGTTGGAGAAACTTCGATGTGGTGGATAGCATCAAGAGAGATAAAACACAGCCACTTATCCATGTGATTGTAAGGCCAGCAGTTCCAGACAATAACACAAGCTGGCAGGTGTTTGAGAACGATCAACAAATTGTTAATTTCTTGCAAGAAGAGGTTGAATTCTCAGCTAGGAATCCAGATAAATTGGAGTAGCAGTATGAGGATCAAGTAGTAAAGTTGTGGACCAACAAGCTTCCCAAAGATCTAGTGACATTGGAGTCAATATTCAATCCTAAAGACTAGTTTTGAAAAGAGAAGGCTAACATACGAGTCAAGGGAGAGAATTTAGAGCTGATCTTGGTTGGGGAAGGTAAAACACTTCAAATTGGTAGGGTATCCATTGAGCAAGAGAAATATGAGTTCATGCAACTTTTCCAAGAATTTCAAGATGTCTTCTCTTGGAGTTATGAGGACTCGCAACGGTTCAATTTGAAGCTGGCACAACATATCATAAAACTGGACCCAGATGATAAGCCCATCAGGTAGAAATAACAACCACAACCCTCACATTGATCCTCTAATGAAGAAAGAGCTAAAAATATAATAAAGGCCAACATTATATTTCCAATCAAGTAGTTAAGTGGGTTGTAAACTTTGTACCAGTCAAGAATAAGAACGGGGAAATAAGGTTGTGCGTGGACTTCTGAGACCTGAATAGGTCATCTCTCAAAGACTATTACCCACTTCCATCAATGGAACAAATCTTACAGGTAGAATCGGGCTCAGAAATATTTTCTCTCCTAGATGGCTACTCAGGGTATAATCAGATAAAGGTGAGAGAAGATGATCTGTTCAAAATGGCTTTCACCACTAAGTGGGGCACCTATGCCTACAGAAAGATGCCATTCAATTGTCTAATTCTAGAGCCACTTTTCAAAGGGTGATGGACATGGCATTCAAGGGGTTGATCAACAAAATAGTACTGATATATATTGATGATATCACGGTGTTCTCCAAAAATGTATCTGATCACCTCTTTCATCTCGCGACAAGTATTCCAAAGATGTAGGAGATTTTTGGTATCATTGAACCCCAAAAAATGCATAGTCTTGGTTCATGAAGGCAAGATCCTAGGCCATATTGTGTCAAAGAAGGGATTAATGATTAACCCAAAGAGAGTTGAAGTAATTCGAGCATTACCATTGCCAAGTCATAAGAAGGCTCTTCAAATCTTTCTAGGAAGGATCAATTTTGTTTGCAGATTTGTACCAAACTTTGCCACTCTTGTAAAGCCAATAACACTAATGTTGAAGAAGAGTATGGCATTTACGTGGACAGATGAGGGTAACATAATTTTTAAGGCTATAAAAGAGGCTATATATGAAGCCCCAACTCTCGTAAATCCAGACTTCTCTACAAACTTCATGCTCTGTGCCTTTGGTGGTGGGGACACAATTTCTGCAATACTAGTACAACAGAACAAAGAGGGATCTGAACAACCAGTTGCCTTCTTTAGTCAAAGTTTGGAGGACTATGAAGTGACATACTCCTTCATCGAGAAGCATGTCCTTCCAGTAATCAAGATCTTAAAGAAGTTCAAACACCTAGTCTCAAATAACAAAATTCAGTTGTTGGTCTCTCATGCAGGAGTGAAGGATTTCCTTTTCAAAAATATCTGAATGAGAAACATGCATGATGGATCACTCATGTCATGGAATATGGCATTGAAATTAAGGTCACTAAGCAGGTCCATGGAAAGGGACTATGTGAACAGCTAGCCTCGAGTCAACAAGTTGATACAAGCAATAGAAATGAAGTTGTCTTAGTACTACAAGATGGTCAAGAACAATAAAATGATGATGTCCCTATCCCTTGTTTGAATCAAACTATGATACACTTCCTACAAAAAGGCCTATGCCCTCCAGAAATGATAAAAAAAATAGGAGATACTTCATTGTAAGCCATTCCATATGTGCTTGTTGATGGTGTTTTGTTCAAGAAGGACATCAATGGTGTTCTACTAAGATGCATTGGAAAAAATCAAAGTGAGAGATTGTTACAAGAGTTTCATGATGGAGAAGCCGAGATCATTTTTCTCCATGGGTAACAGCTCTCAAGATAATGAAGGTGGGTTATTATTGGTCCACAATGTTTAGTGATTGTTACACTTGGATCAAGAAGTGTAAAAAATGTGCATTCTTCACAGGCAAGTAAAGGTTAGAAAACTTCTATCGTGATCCAATCTTAGTTAACCAACCATTCATGCAATGGGGATTGGACTTCATTGGGGTCATCAATCCAAACTCAAGCCAAGGCCACAAGTGGATTCTCACAAAGAACACACTATTTCACCAATTCATCTCCAAAGGTGTGGTGTAATTGGACGGACACTCAAAGAAGAAAACGAGTCTAGCATACTCAAATTTTATGAAGGGATAGTGACTAGGCTCGGAATACTAGCCATTATCATATCAGACAATGCCTTGGCATTCCTAGGCTCGAATATCACATAATGGGATGTCAAGAATGGAAGCTACTTGAGCACCTCTTTAAACTATTACCCGCAGGGTAATGGGTAGGCATAGTCCACAAATAAGAATTTTCTAAGGATCATTAGAAGGACTCTAGATGAAAATCAAAGGACATGGCATACCAAGCTCAAATTAGCATTATGGGCTGACAGGATCACACTAAAGAGGTTGACAAGATCAAGAGAGATAAAACACAGCCACATATCCATGTGATTGTAAGGCTAGCAGTTCCAGACAATAACACAAGCTGGCAGGTGTTTGAGAACGATCAACAAATCGTTAATTTCTTACAAGAAGAGGCTGAATTCTTAGCTAGGAATCTAGATAAATTGGAGTAGCAGTATGAGGATCAAGTAATAAAGTTGTGGACCAACAAGCTTCCCAACGATCTAGTGACACTAGAGTCAATATTCAATCCTAAAGACTAGTTTCGAAAAGAGAAGGCTAACATACGAGTCAAGGGAGAGCATTTAGAGCTAATCTCGGTTGGGGAAGGTAAAACACTTCAAATTGGTAGGGTATCCACTGAGCAAGAGAAATATGAGTTCAAGCAACTTTTCCAAGAATTTCCAGACGTATTCGCTTGGAGTTATGAGGACATGCGAGGGTTCAATCTGAAGCTGGCACAACATATCATAGAACTGGACCCAGATGATAAGCCCATCAGGCAGAAACAACGACCAGTCAACCCTCACATTGATCCTCTAATGAAGAAAGAGATAAAAAATATAATAGAGGCCAGCATTATATTTACAATCAAGTATTCAAGCTGGGTTGCAAACTTGGTACCAGTCAGGAAGAAGAATGGGGAAATAAGGTTGTGCATGGACTTCTAAGACTTGAACAGGGCATCTCTCAAAGACTATTACCCACTTCCATCAATGGAACAAATCTTACAAGTAGTATCTCGGCTCAGAAATATTTTCTCTCCTAGATGGCTACTCAGGGTATAATCAGATAAAGGTGAAAGAAGACGATCAGTTCAAAATGGCTTTCACCACTAAGTGGGACACCTATGCCTACAGAAAGATGCCATTCAAATTGTCTAATTCTAGAGCCATTTTTCAAAGGGTGATAGACATGGAATTCAAGGGGTTGATAAAAAAATAGTACTGATATATCTTGATAATATCAATGTGTTCTCCAAAAATGTATCTGATCACCTCTTTCATCTGCGATAGGTATTTCAAAGATGTAGAAGATTTGGGGTATCATTGAATCCCAAAAAATGCATATTTTTGGTTCATGAAGGCAAGGACCTAGGCCATATTGTGTCAAAGAATGGATTAATGATTAACCCAAAGAGAGTTGAAGAAATTCGAGCATTACCATTGCCAAGTCATAAGAAGGCTCTTCAAATCTTTCTAGGAAGGATCAATTTTGTCTGCAAATTTGTACCAAACTTTACCACTCTTGTGAAGCCAATAACACTAATGTTGAAGAAGAGTATGGCATTTAGGTGGACAAATGAGGGTAAAATAAGTTTTAAGGCTATATCTGAATCCCCAACTCTTGTAAATCCAAACTTCTCTACAGACTTCATGCTCTATGCCTTTGGTGGTGGGGACACAATTTCTGCAATACTAGTACAACAAAACAAAGAGGGATCTGAACAACCAGTTTCCTTCTTTATTCAAAGTTTAGAGGACTATGAAGTGACATACTCCTTCATTGAGAAGCATGTCCTTACAGTAATTAAGAGCTTAAAGAAGTTCAAACACCTGGTCTCAAATAACAAAATTCAGTTGTTGGTCTCTCATGCAGGAGTGAAGGATTTCCTTTTCAACAAAGATCTGAAGGAGAAACATGCATGATGGATCACTCGTGTCATGGAATATGACATTGAAATTAAGGTCACTAAGCAGGTCCGTGGAAAGGGACTATGTGAACAACTAGCCTCAATTCAACAAGTTGATACAAGCAATAGAAATGAAGTTGTCTAGGTACTACAAGATGGTCAAGAACAATAAAATGATGATGTCCATATCCCTTGTTTGACTCAAACTATGATACACTTCCTACAAATAGGCCTATGCCCTCTAGAAATGATCAAAACAAAGAGGAAATACTTTAGATTGCAAGCCATTCCATATGTGCTTGTTGATGGTGATTTGTTCAAGAAGGACATCAATGGTGTTCTACTAAGATGCATTGGAAAAAATCAAAGTGAGAGATTGTTACAAGAGTTTCATGATGGAGAAGCCAGAGATCATTTTGCTCCATGGGTAAGAGCTCTCAAGATAATGAAGGTGGGTTATTAATGGTCCACAGTGTTTAGTGACTATTACACTTGGATCAAGAAGTGTAAAAAATGTGCATTCTTCACAGGCAAGTAAAGGTTAGCAAAACTTCTATTGCATCCAATCTTAGTTAACCAACCATTCATGCAATGGGGATTGGAATTCATCGAGGTCATCAATCCAAACTCAAGCCAAGGCCATAAGTGGATTCTCACAACAACACACTATTTCACCAAGTCATCTCCAAAGGTGTGGTGCAATTAGACAGGACACTCAAAGAAGCAAACGAGTCTAGCATACTAGACTTTTATGAAGGGATAGTGACTAGGCTCAGTATACTAGCCATTATCATATCAGACAATGCCTTGGCATTCCTAGGCTCTAATATCACATAATGGAATTTCAATAATGGAAGCTACTTGAGCACCTCTTTAAACTATTACCCGCAGGGTAATGGGCAGGCATAGTCCACAAATAAGAATTTTCTAAGGATCATTAGAAGGACTCTAGATGAAAATCAAAGGACATGGCATACCAAGCTCAAATTAGCATTATGGGCTGACAGGATCACACTAAAGAGGTTGACAAGTAATTCTCCCTACAAGTTAGTCTATGGGAAAGGAGTTGTGTTTCCTATATCATTAAAACTACCCGCATTAGAACTCATTAAGTAGTTGGAGTTATCTGAGTTTGAACCAATGGAGGCTAGGTATGCAAATCTGATGGAATTGGAAGAGATAAGGGAACATGCAGTTCAAGAAATGGAAAAGGATCAAGCCTTAATTAAGAGATGGTTTGACAAAGAGCAAGGATCTTTCAAGAAGAGGACTTAGTTTTGAAGTGGGATGCAGATCGAGAAAAACCAGGAAAGTATTCCAAGTTTGATGCCATTTGAAGTGGCCCCTACATGGTCACAAGATGTAAAAGTAGCAATGCCTTCCAATTGTCTACATTGGATGAAGAGGTACTTTCAATTCTGGTTAACGGGATCTATCTTAAACATTTTTATTGAAAGGGAATGTTTCACCCTTGTAAATATTAGCCTAGGGATTTAATTCCTCTAAATGCGTGTGCACATTGTCTTATTATAGTTAGTTTTCGCTTTCCTAAGTGATTTGGCACATTTTTATTGCTCCAACGTTTTATCATTGTGCATTCAATATGCCTTCAGTGAATGTTTGTAGTAATCCATTTCAAAAACAAGTGAAAGCTCTAGGTCAATACAATTTCTACTATCAGAAATCTCACCTTCAATATTTTCTTATGAGAATTGAGAGTGCAAGCAGCGGGACAGGTTCCAGATCAGAGAGTGCAAGCAGCAAGGTAGGTTCCAGATCAAAGAGTGCAAGCATTCGAGTTCTGGTTTCAAGCACAAGATCGATATCGGGCTATCATTCATGACTCCATGCCCAATGGATGCAACAAGGCAACTGATCTTTCCACCTAGCAGGAAGGTGACCCCACGAGTCACCAAATTGTTATCCAATTTTTCCCCTTAGGAAAAATTGATTAAACAAAACCTTGCACAGAGAAATGGAGAGGTTGGTTCAGTCGTATGAGCTCACATTCGATCCCAAAAATCAAGTTATAGGCGGGCTTGACAATGGAGAAGCGGGGTCAAAAGATGAATGGCCATGGAAATGTTGAAGAAAATTGAGCCTAGAGCGAGTCAACTCGAAGAAAAGAAACAGAGTCGTGGAAGGTTCCATGTGTCAGCTTGGCACACTTTCAAAAGGTGCAACAAAAGTGGAGACCCCAGGGATGTGCTTGATTCCCACGTGGATCTCAGCACATAGCAAGCTCGTGGACAATGCCAAGTGTCCCACCATCGTAACTTTAGGAGCTAACTACAAAGGTCCCACCCAAAAAGGGGTTTTGGCATTATATATAGTGGGGCCCTTTACTCACCCAAAGGAACAAAGCAAGTAGTGTCTGCTCGAGGCCCGAATCGGTTAAGTATGAAAAAGGCCAGCAGAAACCTCCACATGTCTCATTGGCTCATTTTTGATATGGTGCACAAAATCAGAGACCCCAAATGAGTGCACACTCTCCACACATCTGAAGCTCGAGGGAGTTGCAATAGCCATTGAAAAGTCTAAGCATGGGAAGAATTAGCGGAAGCCTCCACATGTCATCTCGGTGCAACTTCAAAGGTAAATCAAAAAGGCAATTCTCAAACAAGTGTAGGCTCGCCAAGTGATCAGAGTCCAAGAAAATGGCACTGGCCGTTGAAAGGTCCAAGAAAATAAAAAGAGCCATCGGAAGCCTCCACGTGTCTCATTGGTGCAACTTCAAAGGTAAAATCTGGAGGCATTCCCCAAATGAGTGTAGGCTCGCCACGTGGTCAGAGCCCAAAAGGGCAGAATCAAATGTTGAAAATTCTAGAACATGGGAAGAGCCAGCAAAAGGTTCCACATGTTAGCTTGGCACAACTTCAAAGGTAAATCCAAAAGCAGAGACCCCAAATGTGTATCGGATTCTCACCTACCACTATAATGAAGTATGGGTTTCCTTTCTTTCCCAACAAGGAACGATAATGGAGGCATGGGTTTTGCAGTAGAGCCCATCATTGTTGCAGGTGAATTCATTGCCCTCTTGGGGTGGTTGAAGAAGAATTCAGATTTTTTCTATCTCCTTCTCTAATTCTTCCTATATGTTATAAGAAGAGGCATTTTTCAAGGGGTTGGTCATTATTCTTTCTTGCCTCCCTCTCTCTTTCTTCCCTAGGGTTGAATGTGGAGTTTAAGCCTCCTCTCTTGGCTTTGTAATGGCATTTTCTTGCCTCTTTCCCACTGATGGTGTACTTTGTGAACTCGTTGAGCAATAAAATATGTTTTGTGATGCATTTTTTCCATCCTTCCTTATTTTATTGTCTCTTCTTTCCTCTCACCATTGTAGGGTATATTGTGTGTACTTCTGATGTCTATTGTAGTTTTGAGAGTTGTGTTTAGTGGGTTTTAAGTGGTGTTTTGTGTGAACTCTATCTTTGGTTTGTGATGCATCTTGCCCTTCCTCTCCATTGCTCACATCTCTTCATTTCAGGCAGCTGAGATTGTGATTAACACCCTCTTTTGTTTTTGTTATCACCTCTATAGTGTAGGAATTTTTATTTTCATGCTCTCTCTCCCTATCTCCTTGGCATTGGTATATTAGGAGTAGATAGTCATATTTCCTTCCTTATAAGTAGTTTAGCAATAGGATTAGGAAGAAGACACACTTTCTCTGGAGGTCTATCTCAAGTAGCGAAGTCCCACAACTTGGAGATAGTACCAATGTTGTGCAATCACACTGTGAGAGTCTCAACCCATCAAGTTGCGAACATTCAGGGGTGTTGCGATTCTACACCAACAAGTTTATCAATGACCATCTAGCAATTTTTAATATCTACTACGATATCAAGATCTAGGGATCCAATACAGAGTGATCGGAGACATAAAAAATAGTAACAACATCACCATCATTCTATAACAAGGCAACCATTCTAGATCAACATCATATCTTGAAACTCCCATCAAGGTCCACAATGCGATCATCCAAATCAAAATAATAATTGAAGCACAATGGTAATCATGATGTCCCGCACATCTTATTAGTATGCTAAGTAGAATACAAAAACAAGGTTTAAGATTATAATCAATTCAAAATTGAAAACATGGTTCAAACAATGTTGGAGAGGAGTGGGCATTATAATTTCGACACATAACAAAGAGATGATGGTTAAGATTTATAGAAGATATGAGGGTGAATATTTGAGAAAGAGTTGACGGCATGTTACAGGTGTGTCTAGTGGTAGAAACATAATGACTACCATAAAATTAGGGTTACCATGTTTTATTTTCAAGGTTAATAGTTTCAATTAGGCAAAGTTTTAAATTTTTCGATAAAGCAAATGTGTGAATGGAAATCTAGAAATAAAATGGTGGGAGATAAATAATTACATGTTTCACACTACGTCTTATAATGCTCCTACCCAAATATTATATGTTATATGTGTTTCACTTTATCATCTCAATCTCAGTTGCATTACTCACATGAGTGTAATTGGTGCTTTAAGGGACCAAAAAAGAGGAAAATCCATTAGACAAACTTTAGAAACCCATATGACACTAATTTCTTGTTGTAGAAATTTTTTATCCTCCTCATTTTTAAGCTTGAGAAATTTCAAGTGAAGGAGTTGCACAAAGAAGATGATAATCGAGCTTGCCCAATAAATGATCATATGAGAGAAGCAACATGTTGGCCATAATTTTTACTTTATTTTTAATTTTTTTGGCTGCAATATTGTCAATTGGACAACATTTAATTTTGTAGAGAAGACCAATATACAAATGGAAATTTGGACATTAGTGATGGAGGTTACACACTTGCATGCCCGTACCTATTCCATAGAAAAAGAAATTCTATGCAAACAATATGTGTTATATGTTCTCCGCATTATGAAAACTAACTGTGAAAGCATGAAAGCTAAACTATGAAATAAAGGAATCTAATTACATCTAAACTAACAAATATATAACAAATATGGTGGATGCATAGGAAAACTTAGAATGACACACTTCTTATAGCAATGCAAAAGCAAATTACACTCTTAATGGTCCTTAAAAAGGCATCTACATCCTTATAATCTCTCAAAAAACTAGTAATCAAAATATTCCAGCTAAGAGAGATGTTGATATTTCTATAAAAGCAATGAGATAGATTGGGTTAAGATAGAGTTGCCTCAAAATCAAGTCAATGAAATGTCTGAAATTCTTTTACATCAACCTTAGTGGTTTTTGGAAATGAGATATTTGTTTGAAATAACTTCATTAGAAGGTATTCTTCATCAAGATCTATTTTAATGCTTCTACAACTTGGAATTCTATTGTCTTGTCATGGTTATGGAGTATATCCATCCACTCTTTCTTTTTCTAGAAACTAAGACATCATGTTTGTTTCATCTTCTCCTTGCTCAAATTTTGTCTCAAATGAAAACATGGGCTATGAATCAGCTAGTTTATCATATGTTTCATATTCAATCATCTATTCCTACTCATCCATGTTAACCACACCAAAAGGTTGTTATCAACATGCAAATAAAAACTACACCATACCCTCCTAATGTTTATCTACAAAAGGATCCTCCAAATATGTTAAAACAAATGTGTTGAAACATTCTCTTCAAAGGAATAAACAATCACTAATAATGAATTAGTTCTTAAAGTATATCAAACTCTAATCAAGATCTAAACAATTTTTCTTCCCCATTTTCTTACCTCTTCAAGAATCTTGTGGTTCTTTGTATCATTCTAAGAATAAACAAAGCTTTGAACACAATCACTTTTATCCTCAACATAAGTATTGATCTGCTCAACAAGTTAACTATGAACAAATTTCTAGTTTAAAAGAGGATTCAAATCTGATTTCAAATTGGAATCTTTTGGGAGAACATAAAAAGGGGGAGCAAAGCCGAGTTATAAGAGCCCATCTATAATTGTCTATCAACTGGAACTACTTCTATTTAATTTGAAACTAGTGAAATTACACCAAAGGTCTTCACAAATGTTTCTAAGAATGGATCTACATAATTAATGTAAATGTCTGCAAGTGGTGCCTCTTGAGGAAAATGGCTAGTTCGAATGCTTATGAGATTCTCCTAAAATTTATCATTAAAGCTTCTATGTTCTTCATGAGGTTATTTTAATAGTAACGTTATGATATATGAATATGAATGGAACTATTAATTTCCTAAAAATTATAATATAGGCATCATCTAACTCCTTCCAAATAGAAAATGAACCACCGATTAGACTCATAAACCATCCACATTTATGATCATTCAAAGTGAAAGTAAACAACCCTTTTGTAAGCCACATCTTTATGTATAATATTTAAAACACTTGAGGAATTCGTAAAATCGAGAAAACGCCTCTCAATAGTCCTACTACTATCAAATTTAGGGAGAAATATAACAACATTCTTGGGAAATTCGTGTTCAATGCAAAAATAAATCTACTTTCTCCTACCCAAGCCATTATTTAGCTATGAGGTTTTCCATCGGCTAGAAGAATAAATAAATATAGCAAATTTTAGACAAAAAATTAGTTAATTCAAAGAAATATATCTTAAAACAAAACTAGATTGAAGAAAGATTTAAAGATCTCAAAAATAAAAATGAGTTGAAAGACATTTCAATTTAACAAATTTACAAATCCCTCCTTCGGTGCCAAAAGGTGTTGGTGGTGTTTTTGCACACACCGTAAAAACAATTACAAAAATAAATTTGGAAATGAGTTTTATTTCTTTCTCCTTGGTGAAATACCCAACACAAATACTTCAATTAGGTGACTATATGGTCTAGTATTAACTGCAGAGGGATTGGTGTATTTAGGTATATACCACCTATTATATTTTGGGTTCAATGGATCCGAATTATCCTGATATTTATGAATCTAAAATCACTAGTTATTTACAATGGATTTAAGGTGATTTGGATGTCATTAAAAGAAATCAAAAGGGGAGAAGGGCGGAGAAACAAGGACCACTAGACTCTTTTTTTTTCAAAAACATGAAAAGCACTTTGATCTCAACCAAATCGTACACAAAGAAGCAACACAAACAAGAAATAACATTGACACGTTTCTAAATAGACTCTAGGAAATTAGTCAAAGTAAAATGAACACAAATACTCACATCCCTACAAAAAACAAAAATTAACTATTATACATTCACCTAGATCGTGAAAGGGGTTAGTCAACTTAGCATTGGCTCAAACTAACTAGATTCAATATAAAACAAGAGTAATTATCCATAAACTAACATCTTCAAACACTTAATCACTAAGATTACATTGGCACATATGAGAAACTAAGTATCGTGAGCCATAACTTATGAAAATGAGACTATCTAGGAACTATCTCTTACCCTGTACACATAATTGAAACTAGAAATGCAAGCTCTACTTGATAAACAAAAAGATATTCAATGCTTAGAAGTCTCAAATATAAATTCTCAATTTGAAGTCACTTAACACCCATAAAAGCAATGTGAAGTTATAATTCTCTTCTTTTTATTGAACTCAATCTAGAATGATTGTACAATGAATTCACATCAATTTATGGGACAAGAAATCAACTACTATCTCTACGCAAACTTTGAAACTCTAAAATTAGCAATAAAATATACTAACAAATGAAAGTTACTGACGGAAACACTATCCTGGAACAAGCTCCTATAAGTTATAATAATTCCCCACAGAAATATACCTCTCTTTAATTATAATTGAAATGGTTAAGAAAAATTAGAAGTTTGGAGGTCTATAACAATAAAATACGCCAAAAACATTCACTTTAATCAATATAATCCTTGAAGTTCAAGAGCACATAGCAATTTTGAATTCTTACTTGTCCAAAATAGACCATGATGTTTTTAACAACTTAATCTTGATAGACAACTCATCTAATTCCTTTGTATTTGGTGAGACCAAAAAAAGGATATTTAGTTGACAGAGCATCTTTAAAGCAAGAGAGATGGTTTGGGCACCAAAAGACTAAAGTAATGAGCGGAAAAAGACCCAAAATTCTATCACTAAAATATTAGAAACCACTCATCGATTTTCTCTAAAACTAGTATATATGTGTAGCCCTAAAATGGATGCTTGAGTCAAAAAATATGACTCATAATAACTAATAAGCAAATCGTCAAATTAAAACATAGTACAAAGTTTATGGATGGTAGCTATGTAGAAGACACCAACTCCACCTTATGTCTCTTAGTAAGAATTCTAGCTAGCCCTATCTTTGCCATGTGGAGAGCATCGGTAAATCCGTTCACACACAAGTTACACGAGTTTTAAGGCTCATAACACCCATATCTATCACTACACCAATTGCGATACATGGACCCTATTTGTGATTCAATTCTTTGTAGACCTTTGATTCTTTTGGTTAGATCATTTATACATTAGAGACACCAATTAGCGACATGTAGTGTTAATCAATGCTTTTTATCTCCGCATGACTTCAACCTTTAGGTCTCCCATACACTATGTACATCGATTGCAACACTTGTCAATCATCGATTGAACCATGCCTTGGAACCCTCACATCTTTAACACTTTTACGTGTCTTTTGGCCTCTAATTAATGACATTTGTCGTCAATTAGTGTAATTGTCTACAAATATAATGCTCATGTTGTAATGCCCCTTCATATATGTCCTTGATCCGTTTGGTGATGGATTGATAAAATCAAAATAATTAAATAAAGGGGATTCCTATACCTTGTAAAAATTACGTGGATGCATGTAATGCGGAGGTATTTTAAATGTTTAAATTTTTATTTTTGGAGCAACTTTTGTAATAGAATTTGTCAAATTATCTACTCAAGCCTTGTCGCATCCTCCCACCTTCTCAGCCGAACATGGAGATTGACATATCCTAAACGCCTTTTCGACATCATTTTCCTTGCATAATAAGAAAAACACATAATTTTATATCGAGATGCATGTTGGTGTGTGTGACCAGGTCATCGTCCACATCACCTAGGTGAGTCATCTTGCCTTGTGAGAGTCATAGGTCTTAGGAAGTCAAATGACAAGTGTCAGATTCTGTCATAGAATTTGACATTGTCATTTGTGTCAATGCGTCATAGGAGTTACATTCCTTATTTGGAATTGTAACTCCTCTTCTAGTGGCGTCATATGCATCAGTCAACGTCATATGCGTCAGTGGCATCATTGATTTCTTTCCATGTTTAGGCATGGGGGTTACACAGCACCCCTATTTGTACTTCCTATTTTTTGATCTATGAGCATGAGCAGACCCATTCTTCTTACTTGCAATCTTCTTTCCATTGTTTCGAATCTTGCGTATTGTGTTGGCTTGATGTTACCATCGGAGTGCAACTTCATTGTGGTGCATCACTTTTCGACATCGGTTCTCATGAATCCCTCTTTCATGGTATCGTAGCTGGTTTCGTGGAAACGCGTGCATTCTTCGATTCTCGGTTGTTTATTACTTCTAGTTTCTTCTCATTTCCTCGTGTGTAAGTTTTTTTCTATTATCATTTTGGAATTATTGCTCACCTCGTATTGAGGTTTCAGCAGTTGCAAGTTAAGGTATTTGGTTGGTTTGCTTATCAGCTGAGTTCATATTTGGATATTTCTAGATCTTTGTGGCTATTGTTTCTGGGTTATTTCTTGCTTACATGGTTGTGTTCGCATTCAGGTAGCCGGGTAAAAGAAGAGCTCGTTTTTTGGCGTGGACCTGTGATTACTGGTTGGGATCGTTGTTTTTTCTTCACCGGTGTATACTCAGACTATTCCGAGCTTCTTCCTCATCGTTGTGGTTCCTTGCTGTCTCAAAACGTTTTTTGCAAACCTCTCACGTTTTTTGCAAAACCTCTCACGTTTTTGCCTTGTCTCTCACGTTTTTTGCAAAGCTACTCACGTTTTTCCTCTGTATTTCGAGCATTTTCAACTGTTCCAGACATTTTTTGGGCCTTTCTGACTGTTTTCTCCCTTCCAGGATTTTTTTACCTGTCCTCAGCGTTTTCTCCCCTGGCTGCGTTTTCTCCTTTGTTCCAGGCGTTTAAACCTGTTCCAGGCGTTTTTCTATCACCTGGCTGCATTTTCAACTGTTCCAGGTGTTTTTTTAACTGTCCTAAGGCGTTTTTTCTCCTTTCCTGTGTTTTTGCACGCTGTTCTGGCGTTTTTGGATGTTGAGGCGTTTTTTTGGACTGGTAAGGCGTTTTTTCCTTCATCTGGCTTTTTTTTGGGTGTCTTTGGCATTTACTGATAGTGGACAGTCACTACATTATCTATTTTTACCTGCCTTTCATCCCCACGTGGCTTTCTCAGTCCGCTGCCAGGTAATATCTCTCTAAAAATACGTTTTTTATTCACTTTTCTTAAAAAAACGTGGTTGCATTCTTTTTATCTTATCACTCTTCTAAAAAAACATGTTGTTTCATTATTTTTAAAAGGTATAAGGTAAAAACATTACATTTTATTGGCATTGTAAGTTTTTTGGCTTGTTTTATTATCCTTCCGTCGAGTGTCGAAGACGAAGGGTGAGGTCCGGGATTGGCAGGTGGCTAATCCCCCCTCGCAATACAAACAAACCCTATCTCAAATTTCGTGCCATTTCCAACGAGCATACATACGACACCCTTTGCATGCGTTTAGGGCACTTTTTTAATCCATTTGCAGGCTTATTGGCTTTTTCCTCATCAGTTGCGGGAATTGGTTTTTGCTATAACTTTTGACTCGTTGCTCGGTTTTGAGCACTTCTTTAGTCAAAGTTGCATGTTTTTTCACACTCTAGATGATGGGATCATTAGTTTTGTAAATGCACTAATTTTATAAAGTGCCGCATTCTGGGGGGGTGTCTTTGTATTGCTTAATTCAACTCATTTTTTCTTGAGCTTTGTTCTATTCCTTTTTTGTGGACTTGTGAGCGCGTCCGCCACAGTCTTACAACAAAGGGATTCTTTTGTGTGACGTGAGACGCTGTTTCTCACAAAGCTCTTTCTTCCCCCTCTTGCTTCTCTCTTTCTGTGCTTGCTTGCAGTGTTGATCTGTTGTGCCCTACGAACCTTGATTGTTGTCTCCACCATTGCGCGTTATTACGCTAATTGCAAGGTGAGTGACAAACTGGTTCTCGGAACACAGTCACATCTGGTTGTAATCAACGCACTGAATTATAAAGTGCCAAACTCGGGGGGGTGTAATTTTGTTCTGGGGTGGTTGTTTCCTTTCTCTCTCCTTCCTTCTGCATTCCTTGGTTCTATCTCTTCATTATGGATATCTCTAAAGTACCAGTGCTCACACCTTTTAATTTCTTTGAATGGAAATCTAAAATTATATTGGTTTTGCGAAGTAAAGGGTTATACCGAGTTACCATGGGGTTAGAGACCGAACCTACTGATGAACCCAAAAAATCTAAATGGTTCAACCATTGTGATGAAGCCTTAGGTCTTATCTGTATGTCCGTCTCTCCCGAATTGCTCTTCCACATTGAAACTTCCTCAACACCCAATCAAGCGTGGAAAACACTCGATGATATGTTTGGGAAGCAAGATGACATGAGAGCGCATGAGTTGGAGAATCGAACTACTAGGGTTAAACCCTAGTGACTTTGAAAACCTACAGGCCTTCTTCTCAAAATTTGTCCGCACTAGAATGCTTCTAAAGGAATGTAAAGTGGATAAGAAAGACTCTCAATTGATCTTGTCGATTCTTTCTAAGTTAGGTCCTGAATACTCTATTTTCGTTTCAACTTTTCATGCCACGAAATCCGCCTTGGGTAGTACTTGGACTATGCCCTCCTTTGATAGTTTTTCGTCCCAACTCATTCGAGAACAAGACAAACTCATTCAAATGGGGACTCTAAAATCCAAGTCACATGCCCTTGTGGCAAATAAGGGCAAGAAAAATGAAAAGAAGAAAGAAACTAAGGACCAACCTAAGAAAGAAACCAAGACCAACCAACCCCCAGTTAAGCCCATCACTCATACTTCGACTTCTGAGCCTAAAGCAAAGAAGGAAAAGTATAAATGCTCCTATTGTAAGAATACTGGCCATGATGAGCAGCATTGTTTTCGGAAACAAATTGATCACTTAACTCATTTACTTGAGAAGAATAAAATAAGTGTTCCTGAATTTGTTAAACAAAATGCTCAGAAAGGTGAGTCCTCTAATGCAAAGGAGACTAAAAATGAAAAGAAGAAAGGTAAGGCCCTCGTAGCTAGATCATCTCCATCATCAACTTGGATTATCAATTCTGGTGCCTCGCACCACATGGCTTCTTCAGAGGTTGAATTCTCTAGCATTGAACCATGTGGCATGTCCCAAATCACGTTGGGTGATGACACTCATGTGTCGGTTTCCGGTAGTGGATCGGTAGAGATTGAAGGTGGAACATTTAACCAAGTGTTGAGTGTTCCCAATCTCTCTACCAATCTCCTATCAGTTTACCAAATCACCCACCTTGGTGAAGGAATGCGAGTGGAATTTGGTCCTAACTCGGTGATTATTCATGAGCTTAACTCTGACTGCACTGTGGCTGAGGGAAAGGTAGATCACTATTCACGGTTGTATACCTTTTCCCACTTCTCTTCTGATTCAACGCCCAATGCCTTGCTCACTCATGCAAATGAGGTTAGAAAGTTATGACATGAGCGTTTTGGGCATCTAAATTATCGTTACCTTGAACAATTGAGCCAAAACGAAATGGTCAATGGGCTACCCCGAGTTAAGTTTTCTAAGGGTCTTTGTGAGGGTTGTACCCTTGAAAGCACCCTGAAAAAAGCTTTGACAAGGGAAAATCTTGGAGAGCTACTCGTCCCTTGGATCTTGTTCATAGTGACGTTTCTGGCCCTTTTCCGTCTCCTTCTTTTACTAGAGCTCTATATATACTAACCTTCATTGATGACTTTTCGCATTATACTTGGGTATATTTTCTTAAGCTTAAGTTTGAAGTTTTTGAGATTTTTCAAAACTTTAAGGCTCTTCTTTGAGAAACAAGCGGAATGGTCTATCAAGGTTCTTCAAACCGACAATGGAGGTGAGTATGTGAGCAACAAGTTTGAGGATTTTGCACTTCTAAGGGGATTGCTTTGCAAGCGTACAGTTGCTTACAGCCCTTCCCAAAATGGAGTTGCAGAAAGAAAGAACCAAACTTTAAAGGAGATGGCTACTTGTATGGTTCACTCAAAATCTCTTCCTCCACAGTATTGGGCTAAAGCAATGAATTGTGCTTGTTATATTCAGAACCGTGTCCCACACAAGGCAGTAAGAGGGATGACACCCTTTGAAGCCTGGTTTGGACACAAGCCTGATGTTGAGCACTTTCAAGTCTTCGAGATCCAAGGCTATGGCTCGGATTCCCAAAAAGAAATGCAAGGCATTGGATCCACAATCCAAACCTTGTATCTTTGTCGGGTATCCTGATGGCGTGAAGGGATATCGATTGTTGAACCCTACCACCCATGAGCTTTATATTGAGAGGAGTGTGAAGTTTGATGAGTCATCCTTGACTTCAACTTCCACTGAGGTCCTTTTGCCCACTGATTCAGATTCTGACTCTTCAGATGATGATGTTGTTGAGTGAGTTCCACCTCTCCCTACTCCTCCCGATCCTCAAACTTTTGAGTCTTCTGATTCTGACAGTAGTGATGATGAGGACTATGTCCCTTCTCACTCAAGTGAAGAATCTTCCGACTCGGAGCCTGAGCCGTCGGGACCTCTTTGGGCCAGGAAAACTTTACAGAGTGCTGGAGATTTAGTTGGAGATCCTTTGGATGAGAGACGTACTCGCTCAGACTTCACTGGACCTCACTCCTTCTTCGCCTATGCTTCTGATCCACCATCTTTCCACGAAGCTTCTGGGATTCCTGAGTGGGATTCTGCCATGGATGAGGAGTATTCCTCACTCATAAAGAATGACACTTGGGATCTTACCCTTCTTCCGAAAGGAAGAAAAATCGTTCGGTGTAGGTGGGTATATCAAACAAAGTATGGAGCTGATGGAAAAGTTGAGAAGTATAAAGCGCGACTTGTAGCTAAGGGTTTCTCCCAGGTAGCTGGGGTTGATTACTCAGAAACCTTTGCTCCGGTTGTGAAGATGACTTCCATTCGACTGACCCTTGCCATCGCTGCCACTAACAGATGGGAAGTCCACCAGATGGACGTTAAGAGTGCCTTCCTTCATGGGGACCTAGAGGAGGAGATCTATATGGAACAACCTCCGGGTTATGTCCATGATCCATCCCTCGTTTGTAAATTAAAGAAGTCTCTCTACGGCCTTAAACAAGCCCCTCGGGCTTGGTATGCCAAGATGGACTCCTTTTTACTTGCATCAGGGTTCACTCGGTGTCACTCTGACCCAAATGTGTATATTCTGCAATAGGATGACTCCATGCTTATTCTTGTTCTCTATGTTGATGACTTGTTGATCACCGGTAGCTCTTCCTCTATCATTGATTCTGTGAATATCTCCTTGGCCAACAAGTTCTCCATGTCTGACTTAGGATTGCTTCATTACTTTCTTGGGATCCAGATTTCACAATCTGACTCAGGAATTATGATCTCGCAACCTAAGTACTCTCTTGATTTGCTTGCTCGGTTTCACATGTCCGACTGCAAGTCCTCACCTACTCCTTTTCTTTCCGGGATTAAGTTGGTTTCTGATTGCTCTTCCCCCTTGGTTGATGGTACCCTTTATCGACAGTTGGTGGGAAGCTTGATCTACCTTACTCACACTCAGCCAAATCTATCGTATGCCATTGGGATCATGTCCAGATTTATGCAGGAGCCTCATGAGCTGCACTTAAAAGCAAAAAGTGGATCCTTCACTATGTTTGTGGCACTCACACAGATGGTATTCATTACTTAGGAGGGACTGAGATTGACTTGGTTGGATTTACAGACTCAGATTAGGCCGGTGATCTAGATCATCGAAATTCTACCTCAGGCTGCGCCCACTCTTGGTTCAGGTCCTGTCAGTTGGTCTAGCAAGAAACAGAATGCCATTGCCATATCATCGACAAAAGTAGAATACAGAGGAGCAGTTAACACTGCCACAGAAGCTGTTTGGTTACAGGGTATTATGACAGAGTTTGGCATCCACTTTCGGTGGCCTACCATTATCTACTGTGACAACATGAGCACTATCTCGATTTGTAGAAATCTAGTTCAGCATCAGTGGACGAAGCACATTGAGATTCATATGCACTTCATATGGGAGCTGATACATGAAAACATCATCGACATATAGTATGTTCAGACAACTGATCAGGTTGCAGACATTTTCACCAAGCCCTTCACTGAGGTGAAGTTTCTTCACTTGCGGTCTCTTCTTGGGGTGAGGTCTGCTGTAGCCGCCCATCTTCTTCGGGCTATATAGTCCTCCTTCTTGTCTCCTCTTCTTCTTTCCAGAAAGATGTTGTTTGTACATGGGCACCTTATCAGGCCTTTAGTTTCCGGGGCCCATTGACACATCTTTCTTAGTTGTCTAGGGGAGTCTTCTTTTTCTATTCTGGCTTACCTTGACCTCTTCCTCGGCTTCGATGAAGGGGGGGTGTTGGTGTGTGTGACTATCCAGTCATCATCCACATCACCTAGGTGAGTCATCTCGCCTTGCGAGAGTCATAGGTCTTAGGAAGTCAAATGACAAGTGTCAGATTCTATCATAGAATCTGACATTGTCATTTGCGTCAATGTGTCATAGGAGTTACATTCCTTATTTGGAATTGTAACTCCTCTTCTAAAGGGCGCTCATATGCGTCGAAACGTCATATGTGTCGGTGGTGTCATTGATTTCTTTTCATGTTTAGGCATGGGGTTACACAAAGACCCCTAGTTGTACTTCCTATTTTTCGATCTATGAGCATGAGCAGACTGCCGTTCTTCTTACTTGCAATCTTCTTTCCATTGTTTCGAATCTTGCGTATTGTATTGGCTTGACGTTACCATCGGAGTGCAACTTCATTGTGGTGCATCATTTTTCGACATCGGTTCTCGTGAATCCCTCTTTCATCAAGAACCATGGTGACACCCAAGTTAACGTTGTAAATTTAGCATAATGGGTTAGTTGCGCAAAATGAAGAACTAGATGGTGGATCATGTGCTAAAAGGAGCTCCCGCATAGCCATCCTAAAATCAGTCAATTTTTTGGTCGGATCATCCTCGCACGCAGAGATAAATATATCACCAAATATCACCTGGTTTTTCTCGTATGTAAATTTAGTGATTGGGATCTGTATATGTATCTCGAAGTGGTTCAATGTCTCTGAGAGGATTGTTTTCCCGACATTGGGTTGTTCATTATATGTAGAGTAAGAACAATATTAATGCTTTGAGGAAGTTCTTCATGGGGTGTAATTTCAAGCTATATTGATTAAACTTCTTCTCGCATCCGAACACTTGTGTTGCGTGCACTTTAACCTTGTCGGCACCATTCTCGTGGTAGTACGACTACTACTTTGTTTCTTGGTCTTTATAATATATTAGGAGTATTTGGTGTATTGATTTATGAATCGAGAGTGAATTTCATGTTATCCCACATATGCCTCTGCAAGATTTATCTTTTTCTCTTTCCTTCATAACGAAAGCTTTGGAACAGTTGTTTGTTTGTTTACCAAAAACATTAAAAACATTCGAGCAATCACATTTGTAGGGTAAATCCAAGCCAATAGCTTATGACATTTTTCCCTTGATTGGGCCCTTATATTTTCCCCTCAGTGCGCCAAAATAGGAGCCTCGGAAGCTGGTCTCAAGTTATCCACGAAAGTGTAGATTGAGGTAGTTTTATTTTCTCTCGATTTTTGTTGATGGCAAGTGCCTTGACATATATTTTGGGTGAATGGAAAGATTGGAAACATTGCGTGATAGTGTTAGGCCAATAGTAACAGTTTATAACTGTGATGAAGAAGGATATTCTTTTGTTAGTGTGTGGTTCAAGGAGAGAGAAAATCTTCTTTTTGATATAGTTTGCACATGGACAAGACATGCAATATGTAGTTTATCGAGTCTTCCATCAATTTAAAAGGCCTCAAAGAATATAAAAGTTTATAGGATCATTACATTTGACATACATATCGCTAAGAACTTTATTCAAAAGTGGTGAGGCAATGTGATTAAGTGTGTAGATGCAAAGTGATAGAAAGAAGAGTCTCAAATCAATCGGGTTGGTCTATTTTGTGGTGCAAAATGGTCTAGGGAATGCCATGATTACTACATATGCACAAAATGGATTCGTGGAAAAGGAATCGAAAAATTTCAATCAAATTATTTTCACCACTCATGAGCCATGGAGAAAAATACCTAGGCCGATGTCTCCAACAAGCATCGGGAAAAAAGGTATGGGTTTTCCTTTTCTTTTGCACTAAATTTTGTTTTCATCATTTCCTATAATTGGAAATTAAATGTTAATTATTAGGAAATGTAACTCCAACCAATGATAAAACCTTACTTCAATTGGAACTGTCAAACATCAAAAAATTTATGACCCGAAAGTTATGCAAATGGAGCACTACACCCAAATGTACCACAAACACGAAACTCCTTGAATGACCCCAAATGTGGGACACAATGGGGAAAATTAATCAATTCGTTTGAAATTAATTAATTCCATTTCATGTTAAATTTATAAGCCCACTTAGCTTATCAGTCACTTGTAGTGATGCACTCATTTTAATAAAACATGATTGGTTTCTTCCTATAGTTGCCTCTTAGTTTCAATGAAAAATGAAAACTACCTGCACCGACCTCAAGGCTTCCCATAAGATAATTGTAACCCACCTTAATTTCAATGAAAAATCCCTTTCAAACTAATTTTGCATCACAAACTACATGTGTTTTGGGGTCAACTAGTCACCGTGGTGACAACAATTGACCCACCACGATAATTGACCCCAAACTTTCCCTTGTAACTTGAGCTCTACTCATCATAATAAACTTCCATTAGACACAATGAATTCTCTATATATGGGGAGTAAGTAGGAATCATCAAACTTTGTGATCAAACTTAAAACAAGTGTGTTTAAGACCCAGTTGTAAGCACTTTTGTTGTTTTGGTCAGTTTTTTCAACTTGCTACTTTAGCTAAAATCTCCTTCTGAGAGTCTCATTTGACTTCTAGCCATGCGTGTGACCTCATAATACTATCATAATTCTATGTAGAATTTTATTCGATATTTTATCTTGTATAAATGAATTGTGAAATGTATGGTGTTTTTTTCTCCTCTAGAAATGATTATGATAATTTGGTTGATTTGAAAACATAAATGAATTAGGAAATGTAAAATTGTTTGAAATGAAATGAAAATAGAGATGAAATCCTAATGGTTACGAAATTGTGATTAGAAAATAAAATGCCTCTTAACGAATGAATGTGTGGATTTATGCTTGAGTGTAGGGGATTTCATACAAGTTCTAGGACCCACCCTACGGTGGTTGCAGCAGTACCCAAACCATAGGAGTAGTGAAACGCGACACTTGTGTCTTTTATTAGCATGATTTTTGAAGGACGTGTAATTGTCTAGAATATTGAGTGATATTTTTATGAATAGAATGTATTATCTTCATTATTTCCGAAGTATATGACAGTGTTACGTGTTGGGAAAATGTACTATTTCATAAGTAGTCAGTAGTGTTTGCATGTTTGAAGAATGTTACTCTTAGTCATAATTGTGTATATTTTGTAGAGTAAATGAATTTGATTGTATCATGTTTCTTTGTAAAATGATTTAAAACAATCATTTATTTAAGTGTAAAAATATATATACGAGGATGAAATTGGAACCTTGTTATTTAAAATGTGTAGTGCCATCATAATTGTTGGTATGATGGTGCTAGTAAAATTGTTGGAAAATAATTTGAAATGGTGTGTTCTTACCTATATACTAGTGTCGCATTGACCTACAACATCACTTAATCTTCAAAAAAATATCAACTTGCATTTTTGTGTTTTTCATTTTGAGCGGGAAGCGACAATAAAAAATATACTTTTTTAACCTTTTAGCTTTTTTGAATGTAATGATCTTCTCTATTAAGCTCCAAGTTAGGTTGGCTCCAAACATCTTTTATAGTCCTAGAGACTTAGAGGTACCATATTTGTTTGTGTGTTCCTCCTTAGGAAACTAATTGAGAGCATTTTCGTGGGTATGAAAATGTGTAAGATGCCTTAGGGTGAGACATAATGTTACTTTAGTGGCATACAAGATGACATGTTGAGCTTGAAAAATCATGGTTGTTTTAGAGACTAAACAACATTAGAATTCAAATATAACAAATAGTGATTAGGACCAAAGGGACACTTATGTTATGCATTAATGCATTATTAACTTTCTAATTGTAAATGAAAATTTACAACTTTCCCTCGTTTGAGAGCATAAACTTGTGATGTCATCCTAACAATTTTAAGTTTTGTGGAGAGTACTCACAACTTAATAAATCCTTATTATACCGTGAAATTGGATGTGAATTGGTCCATGTGAGAACATATGATTGAGGAAACATAGTTTCTCATTCAAGAATCAAAACATAGAATGTGTACATGTTAAGATAATTGAAATTAGAAATCGAGTGATATATTTTAATGGGTAGTCAAATAAACTAACTAAACCTAATGAAACACTTTATAAGATAAATGTTAAACGAAAGTGAGAAAATGTATTCTTGGAATACCTCAAGTGTCATGAAGGCCTTGCAAGACATGGAAATTTGATTTCTCTAATTTTATCTCTAGGTAGGGTGTAGAAACCCTCAAGCACTAGTGAATGTAATAGATCGAGTGACCTCTCATGATGGTAAGGACAAAGAAGCTATGATGTATTGTTACCACTTCTTGTAAATATCATTTTAATATGCTTTTAACACATAAAAGGTTATAACTTTTGCATTTTAACCCATTTTGTGGATCTCGATAAATGTGTCCCTTGGTATGTAATAGTGGTTTACCACGTGCTAATCATAAGGTGAAGTTTCCCCATTCATGAATTCCTTTGAAGTTAATAGATTGTGGATCCTCTCTTAAGGGTATTGGTGAAAGAAACACTGATGCATATTTACTAAATGATTTAAATAGTTTCTTAGAAGAAATTTGAGAAGCATATAGTTGGGTCGTATCGATTATTATATGTGTTTTATACATGAGTGTTTAAGAGAGACGAAATGATTCGCTTTTTTCAGTGGGCACCACTCCTTCTACTCATAAATCCTTAAGTGTAGATTATGTGTTATTTTACTCATAATTGTTCCAAAAAAAGTAAATAGTGAGGCCAAATTACGACGTAAGAGTAAAGAGTATAAGAGCTAATGAGATTTTGGTTAGGAATAATGCCATACTTTAAGTCCTTATAAATTAATTAAATATTCTCATGTTGTTAAAATAAAATAATATAAATTTCTCTTGGTGAGATCAAACTTACGAGAACACAAGCTTTTATATATATTTCTTAATGTGAAAATGTTGAATGGATTCAAACACGTTATTGAGCTATAACAACTATAACAAGAAAATAAA
Organism: Taxus wallichiana var. yunnanensis; assembly: GCA_018340775.1. Taxonomy (NCBI): domain Eukaryota; kingdom Viridiplantae; phylum Streptophyta; class Pinopsida; order Cupressales; family Taxaceae; genus Taxus; species Taxus wallichiana. The sequence continues at coordinate 947,404,654 of CM031239.1, read as the reverse complement.
GGCACCATGATGGAAGGATGTTTATGGAAAGAGGTATCTTGAATCTAAATCTCCTTTAAATCCTAATATTTATTCCTTGACTTCATGTCATTTCCCTTGTGTAACGAGGGTAAAATTTAAACGTCAAGTAAACATTTTGAGAAGCGTAACCTTAACATAAGAACAAGAGCATTAGGAATGTTTATATGTGTTTTGAAAAGTGAAAAATAATTATTTAGTATGGAGACTATTGTAAGGGAGAATGAGCCAAATTAAGTGTTCGTATTGTAAGTTGAATGCTAAATTAAATTAATAATAGGTAGTTGGAAAAGGAGAATTTATCCTTGCACGATAAATGCTCTTAGAATTTTAATTGTAACTAAGATGTAACCATGGTAATGATGTGTTGTGGATTTTCCAATGCTTGGGTCCCTTCGTGGTGTTTTCATTGCTGCTATCATTTGTTCATTAGATAAATTCTCACATCAACATGTATATGGAGTTATCATGTTGTCTATGTGGGTCAAGGTTTTGTATAAGTGTCTTATGTGATGTTAAGTTTATCTATTGAAGCCCATGTGGTGTTGTGTAGCGAGCATTAAAAGAAAAAGAAAAATTAGTCAAATAATTTTACTATTGTATTTTCGTGTTTAAAATGTGGGCATGACAAGTTGGTATCAAAGTGGAGGTCCACGCTCTCAAACCTCTGGGACAGTTGGTGTGTGATGGTTATGCATTATGGTGGAGAATAGGGGAAGAGTACCGTGATAGTATGTTATGATGTGACAACTTGTAATTATGATCATGTGAATGTACTTGTCATGCTTTCCACTTGTTGTGTACTATTTGTGTTGTTGATGTGTATGGTGATAAGAGCTCTCTCTCTCTCTCTCTCTCTCATGAATTAAACATGTATTACATGTGCATTACCACCTTTTTGGGTGAAAAATAATACTAATGTGAAAGGTTAAAGTGTGGTGGTGTTTTGTCATCTTGTCATGTTACGCATGTGTATCAATGTGGTTTTTACAAAAGGGTGGTTCCATATATTTTGTATCTTACCGTGTTGTTGCCACCATATTATGATGTATCATGATGTATGTCATGATAGTTGTTTTGTAATTATGTATATGTACTAACATTAATCACTATATTTGTCATATCTATGTATTCATGTGTTATGTGATAAAATGTGTGTCATGAATTAGGGGCATATGGTGATCATATGTCTCCTGTTGTATGGTACTTGCACTTTTGGTGCATTGTGTGGAAATGTTATGTGATTGTAAGCCATGGAACATTGTTATGTTATACAATTTAATTTTACCAGTGTAAGGCACTATGGTTATTACTTGTCTACCTCATTGTGTTAGTAATGTAGTTATGTGCTATGTTATGTACCTTACACCGACTAAACCTAAGGAAAACAATTGGTAAGAGTGTATGTGTGGAGAAAGGAGGCATGAACCAAGTTTCCATAACCTTGAGCCGAGTATGAGTTAGGAAGTGGAGTCTCATGTAGATTAAAACCCACTTCTATCTATTTAGTATACTTCGAGATTGCTCTCAGTATATTGTGGATGTGCACCACCTTAGGCTCAACTTATGCAAACTAAAGTCCTTGATCTTTCCTATGTGGATTGTTCATCGAACAATCCTATGTGATATTAACTATGTGGATCCTCATATATGTGATTGGGAGATATATGGAGATATGCTCATTCTAGTTATATATATTTTGGTGAGCTGAGGCTTGATATCTAAGTGTTTGTTAGCAACTCAATGAGTACCCCTTTGGTGGCCGCAAAAAGGCCACGTAGTGATCATAATGTGATATTTATATGTTCATATTTTATTTGTAAATTGATCATTTTCTCTTTTCTTGTAAGAACCAATAGTTTTATTGATTGTTATGTTCTAATATTTTGGGCATTTAGCTTGATTTTTTGCTTACAAGAGGGATTTTGCATTACTACAGTTGTTTAGCCATTTATTTTACTTAGTTTGAAGACTTTCTTTTTGAGCTTAAAGTTTTCTAGCCTAACCTAAGATTTGAAATTTTGGCCACTTGGCATTTGAAACAGATTTTTATGTTGGTTCTAATGTCATTATGTGTTGGATTAGGGTCATGGGATTCACCATGGAGTGGTTGGACCTATGGACCCACTTCTGTTGTATGGGGTACACTTCAAGGGCATCATAGGGATGTATAGTAGTAAACTACATGTACCTATGTAACTTAGGTGGAGGTGACGACACTCTATGTGCCTAGGGCCATAGGGTGACCCGACCTCATTAAATAAAGAAATAAGGTGACGGGGCTCTTGGTGAGTGACCCAAATTGGATTGGGTATTATGATTCTTATATTCATGTGATGGGGCTCTTTGGTGAGTGACCTGGCATAAATTTGGCACTATGATTCTTACATAAGGTGATGGGGCTCTATGGTGAGTGACCAAACCTAGTTTTGGCACTATGGCTCTTATGTTCAGGTGACGAGGCTCTTTGGTGAGTTGTCAGCCTTATTTTGGCACTATGATTATTCTCTTTATTGGGAGACTTATGGAGATATATGAGGCATATAGATTTGTTTTTGATTCTTTGGGAGGTGTATGGAGTTTTTGTGATGATTTGGGAGGTATTTGGAGATGATATGTATGATTCATGAGTTACTCATGTTAGTCATGTTATGTATTGTGATGTTTGAGGCTTGATGCTCCTCCTTGTTGACATGTGCTATTAGATCTTATCTTGTTATTGTGTGGTTATAGTCATGGTTTTGAGTCATGTAAAACTAGTTGGATACATATTTTGTGATGACTTATTGTATGCAAGGCATGTGTTGCATATATTGGATCTATGCTTGGGGCATGTATGTTGTGTTCTATGTTGGGTGTGTCATTATATTCTTCCCACCAAAGTAGGGATGACATTCTTGTTGTTGTATAGTCGTGAAAATGTGTTAAAAAGGTGTTTTTGGGTTATTAGTGTTGTACTTTGGACCTTGTGTGACATTGTGATGTCAAGTGTTTTGGGAAACCTTATGGACATTTGAAAATTAAAATTCTTAACAAGTGATAACATTGTGAACATTAAAAAAATGAATATACAAACGGTAAATCTAATAAATTGTGAATACACTTATGAGAAAACACAAGTCAAAGTGTTACAAAATGATTATCAAATTTAGATTTGAATTCACTATGGATTTGAATAGTTGAACAATGAAATCTTATGAGCTTGAAACTAAGAAAATGTATTAAGGAAAAGATGAATTGAGAAATAAATTAGAGAACTACCAATCTTATAAGAATATAAATAACTAGAGAATATTATTGATATGGTTATTCCTTAAGTTCACATTATAGAGACAAGATCCCTCTTTTGTACCGATGTGTCGGACTCGTAAGTTCCTCTTCTTAACTTGTCATGTTTTCAATCGAGGATGGTGCATTTATAAGAGGGGAAAGATGTAATGCCCATGTTGTAATGCCCCTCCATATATGTCCTTGATCCGTTCAAAGGTGATGGATTGATAAAATAAAAATAATTTTTAAAAATGATTCCTTTACCTTGTAAAAATCTCTAGATGCATGTAAGTGGGGAAGGTATTTTCAATGTTTAAATTTTATTTTATTTTTGGAGCCGCTTTTGTTATACAATTTTTCAAATTATCTCGCTCAAGCTTTGTACGCATCTTCCTAACTTATATCAAAAGATGGAGAGTGACATGTCATAAACACATTTTTAGACCTATCATTTTCCATGCATGATAATACAAACACATAATTTGAGATCCCGATGTGTAACCATGGTGAAACCCAAGTTAACATTGTAAATTTAGTAGTAATGGGTTAGATGTAGTGAATGTAAAACTATTTGTAGCGAATGTAAAACTAGATGGTGAATTGTGAAAAAGGAGCTCTTGCATAGCCATCCTAAAATTAGTCCACTTGTTGGTCAAATCATCCTTTCACATAGTGATATATATATATATATATATATATATATATATATATATATATATATATATATATATATATATATATATATATATAACCAAATATCTCCTAGTTTTTCTTTATGTAAATTTATTGATCTGCATCTCAGTCTCAGTATTTGAAGTGGTTCAATGTCTTTGAGAGGATTTTTTCCCTTCCATTGAGTTATTTTTTTATGCAAAGTAAGAAGAAGATTAAGGCTTAGGAAGTTCTTTATGGGGTGTAATTTCCAGTTGTATTGATTAAGCTTCTTTTGTCTCGAACACTTGTGTGGCATGCACTTTAACCACTGGTAGTACCATTCTTAGGGTAGTCATTGATTACCATTCTATTTTCCTACTCTTTATCATTTTTTTGAGTAGTTGGTGTATTGATTTGGTTTTTCATTATGTAAATTTATTGATCCGTGCATCTGTATCTCGTATTTGAAGTGGTTCAATGTCTCGAGAGGATTTTATCCCTTATCTTTGAGTTATTTTTATGCAAAGTAAGAAGAAGATTAAAGCTTAGGAAGTGCTTCATGGGGTGTAATTTCTAGTTGTATTGATTAAGCTTCTTTTGTGTCTCGAAAAATTGTGTGGCATACAATTTAACCACTGTAGTACCATTCTTAGGGTAGTCATTGATTACCATTCTATTTTCCTACTCTTTATCATTTTTTTGAGTAGTTGGTGTATTGATTTGGTTTTTCTTTACGTAAATTTATTGATCCGCATCTCGTATCTATATCTGAAGTGGTTCAATGTCTCTCTAGAGGATTTTTCCTTCCGCCGAGTTATTTTTTTATGCAAAGTAAGAAGAAGATTAAGGCTTAGGAAGTGCTTCATGGGGTGTAATTTTCACCTTTATTGATTAAGCTTCTTTTGTGTCGAACACTTGCGTGGCATGTAATTTAACCCCTGACGATACCATTCTTAGGGCATTCGTTGATTACCATTCTATTTTCCTAGTCTTTATCAAAAAATTTTATTAGTTGGTGTATTGATTTAGGCATTGAGATTGCATTTCCTACTATCCTGGTATGCCTCTCCAAGATTTGTCTTTTTCTCTTTCCTTCATTAAGTGCTTTGAAACAGCTTGTTGGTTTTTTTTTAAACATTAAAAACATTTAATAAATCCCATTTGTAGGGGTAAATCCAGCCCAATAGCCTATAATAGCTTTCCCTCGGTCAGGCCCTTATATTTTCCCCTCAGGTGCACCGAAATAGAGCCTCTAAACTAGTCTGGTTATCCACCAAAGCATAGGTGGAGGTAGTTTTATTTTCTCTCCGATATGTGTTGATGGCAAGTTCCTTGAAAATATTTTGGGTGAATGGAAAGAGTGGAAACATTGCGTGGTGGTGTTAGGAAAATAGTAACAGCTTTATAATCGTGATGAAGAATTATATTCTTTTGTTATTCTCGTACGCTGCAAGGATAGATAAAAGCTTCTTTTTCATATAGTTTGCACATGGACTGAGATGTAATATGTATTTTATCATGATTCCATCAATTTAAAAGGCCTCGAAGAATATAAAATTCTATAGGATCATTACATTTGAAATACATATGGTTGATAATCAATTCGTAAGTGGTGAGGTAGCGTGTGATTAAGTGTTTGGAGGAAGCAATAGAAAGAAGAGTCTCAAAGCAATTGGGTTGGTCTATTTTGTGATGAAAAATGGTCCCATGGAATGCCATGATTGCTAGATATGCACAATATGGATTCATGGAAAATGAATCAAAAATTTCAGCCAAATTCTTTTTGCTAGTATATGAGCCATGGAGAAAATTTCCCTAGTTGATGTCTCCAACAAGCGTCGGGAAAAAGGTATGGGTTTCCCTTTTCTTTTGCACTAAATTTCATTTTCATCATTTATTTCAATTGGAAATAAAAATTTAATTATTACGAAATGTAACTCCAACCAAAAATAAAAGTTTACTTCATTTGGAATTGTCAAACAACAAAAAATAATGACTTGAAAGGTATACGCGTAGAGTGTCACACCCAAATGTACCACAAAATTGAAACTCTTTGGTAATGTGAGACATCATGGGGAAACGTAATCAACTCATTTAAACTTAATTAACACCCTTTCATGTCAAATTTCTAATCCCACTTAGCTTATCAATCACTTCTAGTGACATGCTCATTTTAATAAAACGCGATCGGTTTCGTCCCACGGTTGTTGCTTAGTTTGAGTGAAAATGAAACCAATGTCACCTACCTCTAGAATGGCATCAAGAGAATCCTAATCCACATTCATTTCAATGAATGAAAACATTTGGAAAATAATTTTATAAGTGGGTTTTGGGGCCCACTGGTAGTTGTGACAAGATTTGCTTTGACACAATTATGATAATTAACCTCGGATTTGCCCTTGTAACTTGAGCTTTACTTGTCATAATTAACTTCCTGTCAAACACGATGAATTATCTATATATGGGGAGTAAGTAGGAATCGTCAAAATTCGTGATCAAACTTAAAACATTTGTGTCTAAGACCCAATTTGTAAGAACTTTTGTTGTTTTGGATAGTTTTCTCAACTTGCTACTTTAGCTAGAATCTCCTTTTGAGAGTCTATTTTGACTTCTAACCATGTGTATGACCTCATAATACCATCATAATGCTATGTATAATTTTATTCAATCTTTTATCCGAATAAATTAATTTTCGAAGTGGTGTTTATTCGCTCTACCCTCTTCTCTCTTTAGAAATGACTATGATACTTAGGTTGATCTAAAAACGTAAATGAATTGGGAAATATAAATTGGTTTAAAATGAAATGAAAACAGATATGAAATGTAAATGGTAATGACATTGTGTATGGTAAATAAAATGCCTCTTAACTTTCTCATTCATCCTTACTCTCTCCGGTACCAAAACGTTAAGTGCAAATGAAAGTGAAATTGAATGCGTGAGAAACGAAATTTGTCTTCTTCTCTCTCCTAGCTCACCCTCTCTCTTCACTTTAATTGAAAATTGTTCGAAATGATGAATTTGTGGATTTATGCTTGAGTGTAGGGATTTCCATACCATTTCTAGGACTGACCTTACGGTACTTATAGGTACTTGAATAATAAGAGTAGTCTTTTATAAACATGCTTTCTAAATTCCAAATAATTTTTTAGAATATTCATTGATATTGTTATGAATAGAATGTATTATCCTCATTATTTCCATGATGTATATCATAGTGTTGCGTGTTGGGAAAAAGTAATATTTTATATGTAGTTGTATTGTTTGCTTGTTTGACAAATGTTACCCTTAGTCATAATTGTGTATATTTTCTTAAGTAAATGAATTTGATTATATCATGTTACTTTGGAAAATGATGTCAAAGAATCCTTTCTTTTAGCATCAAAATAAATATAGGAGGATGAAATTGGAACCTTTTCATTTAAAATGATCATTTTCATTGTAATTGTGGATATGATGGTTTCAAGAAAATTGTTGGAAAAGAATTTAAAATGGTGTTTTTACCTATATCCAAGTGTTGCATTGACTTAGGATATCACTACATCTTCAAATAGAAATATCAACTTGCATTTGTATGTTTTTCATTTTGAGTAGGAAGCGACAAAACAAACATATAGCTTTAAATTTTTACCTTTGTTGAATGGAATGATCCTCTTTGGTAAGCTCCAAGTTAGGTTGGCTCTAGACATCTTTAGTAGTCCTAGAGAGTTAGTGGTATTGTATGTGTTTTTGTGTTCCTCCTTAGGAACCTAATTGAGAGAATTTTTGTGGGTATAAAAATGTGTAAGATTCCTTAGTGTGAGACATAATGTCACTTTAGTGGCATACAAGATGACATGTTGAGTTTCTAATCTCATGGTTGTTTTATACTCTAAACAACATTAGAAGTGACATATAATGAACAATGGTTGGGACCACATAGACAGTTAGGTTATGCATTAGTGCACTATTGACTTTCTAATTGTAAACCTAAATTTGCAACTTGCCCTCGTTTAAGAACGTACACTTGTGATGTTGACCTTACAATTTTAAGTTTGATGGAGAGTACTCGTAACTTAATAAATACTTATTATAATGTGAAATTGGATGTTAATTGATCCACGTGAGAACAAGTGATTGAGAAAACATAATTTCTCATTGAAGATTCAAAACTTAGAATGTGTACATGTTAAGATAATTGAAAGTAACAATTGAGTGATATATTTCAATGAGTAGTCAAATAAACTAACCAAACCTAATGGAACCCTTTATAAGATAAATGTTAAATGGAAGCGAGAAAATGTATTCTTGGAATACCTAAAGTGGCATGAGGGCCTTGCAAGACATGGACATTTGATTGAACTCTAATTTTATCTTGAGGTAGGATCGAGTGACCTCTCATGATGTTAAGGGCAAAGAATTTATGATGTATTGTTCCCAATGATTGAAAATATTTCTTTAGTATGCTTTTGAATGTTTAAAATTTTAAAAAATTTGCATTTGAACCCCTTTTGTGGCTCTTAGATAAATGTGTCCCTTGGTGTGTAGTAACAGTTTACCATGTGCTACTCATAGGGTGTAGTTTCCCCCATCCATGAATGCCTTTGAAGTTAATAGATCGTGGACCCTCTCTTAAGGGTATTGGTGAAAGAAACATTAATGCATATGTACTAAATGATTTAAATATTTTCTTCGAAGAAATTTGAGAAGCATATATAGTTGGGTTTTCTCACTCATTATTTATGTTTTATACTTGAGTGTTTAAGAGAGATGAAATGCATTGTTTTGTGCAGGGGCACCGAACTTGTAGTCATAAATCCTTAAGTGTACATTATGTGTTATTTGAATCACAATTGTTCAAAAAAAAGTCAATATTGAGACCAAAGTGAGACCAAATTATGACGTAAGAGTAAAGAGTATAAGAGTTAATGAGATTTTGGTTAGGAATAATGTCATACTTGAATTACTTATAACTTAATTAATTATTTTCATGTTGTTAAAAGAAAAGAATATGAATTTCTCTTGGTGAAATCAAAATTACAAGAAAATATAAGCTTTTAAATATAGATATCCAAATAAAATTTCTTGAAGTGAAAATGTTGAATGGATTCAAACAAGTTATTGAACTATAGCAACTATAACAAGAAAATAAAGGTACCTTGATGGAAGGATGTTTATGGAAAGAGGTATCTTGAATCTAAATCTCCTTTAAATATTAAGATTTTTTTCCTTCACTTCACGTTATTTCCCCTTGTGTAACGAGTGTAAAACTTAAACATCGAATAAAAATTTTGAGAAGTAAAACCTGGGATACCAATTTTGCCCCCAGATAAAATTGGTCAGCCATGACCCCGCACAAAAGAAACCAAAGAAATCATGTTCAAATCCTACAATCAAGGAACATAGGGACTCTATAATGGAGTGGCAGTGGCCTCAAAGATCGACGACCCGTGCAAGAAGAAATTAAAGAAACGGCTCCCAAACGAACCCATGCTTCAAATCCAACAAAAAGATTACAGGCGGGCTCTAAAATGGAATAGCAGGGTTGGGGAAGGAAAAGACAGTGTCAAAGAAACCAAAGGCTCAAAGGAGAAGGGACAATGAAGGTTCGAAGTCTTCAGGCTCTACAAATGGTTCAAAACAAGCCCCAAAATGACTAAGTATGGAGGAGACAATGGACGCTACCAAGTGTCCAAACGGCACACCTCCAAAGATTAAATCCAAAAGGGTAGACTCTAACAAGCACTAGACCCCCACGTGTCCCAAGCCCAAAGAGGGGCAGATTCAATAGCTAAAAGTCAAAAGGTGGATAGGGTGGGCCTAAAAATACTAAGTATAAAGGTGCTAGCGAAGCAACCACGTGTCAGCCCGATGCATCTCCAAAGGTAGATCCAAAAGTGGAGACCCAAATGAGCATGGGCTCGCCACATAGTTCAAGTTAAAAATGGGACAGAGTGGGCCCAAAATCGACTAAGTATAGAGAACCAGTGGACAATACCACGTGTTGCATCAACACAATTTCAAGGTGCGGTCCAAAAGGTGATTCTGAAAGAGCACAAGCTCGCCATGTATTTAGGGTCCAAAAAGTAAGAGTGGCGTTGAAAAAGACCTAGAGTCTACGAGAGCCTTCCACATGTCAACCCAATGCTCATTTAAAGGTAAAATCTGAGCGACTTTTCAAATAATCATGGACCTTTCACGTGTCACATGTCTGAAAAAAGGGACAGGGTCGACGTTGAAAAGTCAAAGTAGACACATGTTGGCGAAGGGAGCCAAGTGTCGCACGGCGCTAATTCAAGAGTAAAATGTGGGAAAGGTATCTAAACGAGCTCCGTGCCTCCACATGTCCCCAGGTCGATGCATGACACTTTTGATAAGAAAAAGGGACTTGCCCAAAACACGAGGAAACCGAGCAAGTTGTGGAAGAAGCCACATGTCATCCCGACACAACTCCAAAAGTAGAATCCAAAATTTGTCCCCAAACATGTGCCACCCTCCACGTGTCCTCGTTTCAAAAAGGGAACCCATTTTGGTAGTGGTTCCTACCATTTTGTATGGACCCGATTCAAATTTCAAATGGGCATATCTTTTGACTCAAGTGCTCGAAATCCGAAAAAATCTAGCACTTTTGGAAAGATCTCGGCCTCATCTACGCCATGAAGATCTGAAACTTTAATTTTAGAGGGGTTATGTGGGAAAAAAAAATATGAAACATCTTCATGTCATTAATACAGGATCTATTTGCCCCAACAACCAGATCAGATTCGATATGATCCAAATGCGTTCTTCCTCCTTCGAGGTGCCGAACAAGTAATTGATGTAGACACGACAGATTTGGGGTAGATTTATAGGAGGCATTGATGGCCAATGGTTGAGCTTCGAACTAGTTTTCCCACCTCTCTCTCTCCTTCTTCCCTCTGTGCCAAATCTATAAAGGAAGGGTCGGGACTCATTGTAAAAGGTTGGACGTTTCTCTTTGCACCTCCCTTGCTATTTTGTTCACAAAAGGATGTGTTGAGCTATTTCTAACCTATCCTTCGGGTTGTAATGTAATTTTTTCTTCTTGGCCACTACAATATACTGTATCAACCCCTAAGCAATAATATATATACACTTGTGGATGTTTCTCGACCCTTTCATGTATTCGTTGTTGTCTCCCCGATCTCTTATTGCATTTTTGGTCATATGTGCATAGTGTTTCTATTACTTTTTATGGTGTGTGTTGAATTGAAAAACAAGTGTCTAACATTCCTTTGGTGCATCACCTCATTAGCTTAGTTTATTTTCTTGCATCTCCTCGTGATCCAGAGGATCCTCATGGAGAAACACCGATCTAAGATATTCGAGAATAAGTTGCAGTCATTTTTAAAGTGTGGAGAAAAATTATACGATTCCGTCGATATCTCATTTGTAGGAAACAAAGCTCGTTTGCAAAAGTTATAGCTTGCTGAAATTTTTGGGCAACTAGCGAATTCAATACTATGTGCAGAGATGATGTGTGCACACGTGGACCAATCAACATTTGCCATGTGGACAATATGGGTGACAGAGAAAAAGGTGGCTTTTGGAATAGTCTTAGCCTCCTTTACTTCACATTTATATTGCAGAGTTTCTGTATATATTTGCTTCAGTTTGCAAATACGGATACATGTGGGATTATTCATATTTGAATTTGTTAAAGGATAATACCAAATCCCATTAAATTTGCACATAAATAATTTATCCAAATTACCAAATTTAAATTATATACTATCTTCTAATTGCCACGCATTATATACTATATTACCTCCATATTTAAACAAACCTTATCCCTTAAAAGCCACCTTACAATGCAAAAGTGCCTAAACCTTACCTTAAAAAGCGCCTACATATCCACCATGCTATGAATGTGGGATAAATCCCATGGGAGGTAGCATAGGAGGTGGGATTTGAACTGTGATCCCTTCCATCAAAAATATATGCCTTGACCGCCATGCCATAGGAGAAGAAACATTATAAAAGGAGCTATTTTGTATATGTACATGCATTTGGGACTGTGTAAATTATTGAAATGCTCATAACTTGAGCTAGGAGGGGAATTTTGAGATGAAGTAAAAAGTGACTCCTATTATTTTTGGTAGAGGAACGTGATGAGAAGATCAGATTCTTGTAGAAATATTTGTAAAGATTTATTTTCAAGATTTTAATAGATCGGTCCCATTCAACTGGACCCGGAGACGTAGGCCACAAGTGCTGAACTCCGTTATCAATTCTTGTGTCAAATTGTTGGTGATTCATCTCTATATTTTCTGATTTTACATTACTTTCAAGTTTTATTTCTTTTATTAAAAATACAAAAGGATATAATAGATCAATTTTTATATCAAAATCAATACAAAGCAAAGTAAAGTGTGTGCACAATTCTAGTTAAATTTGATTTTTAGATCATTGGTATAGAACTGGTTTTGACTAATTTTCAAATTAATGGTTTTGGATTGCACAGTTGTGTGTTGATGTTAACAAGGTCTTGATCTAAGAAGGGTGAAGGAGAGTTAGTTGAAGGAGATCCCAAAATTGGTACCAGACGATCTCGAAGTCTTACAATGGCGGATCGAGAGGAAGAAAACTTTCGTCAATCATTCCTACAGATGAAGGAAATGGTGGAAGAAATGTACCAAGATAGAAAAAGGGAAAAGGGAACTAGAGAAGGTAAGAAAGAAGAAATCTCTAGTTCTGATATTCCTAAAAGAGACCCTTTAAAATCTAATTTTCCTTCATTAAAGTTAGATATCAAGTTTGAATTGCCTAGATTTTCTGGAGAGCTAAATGTAAGTAGTCATTGGATAAATCTCCCTCATTTATAGAAGTATCCCATGCGATTTTCAATTAAAATATGCTAGATGAATATGAAAATTATTCATCTAACTAGAAGGTCTTCCTGGCACTTTAACTCATTTGGTGGGAGAGTAAGCTTTATGTGGAAGTGGAAGAAACAATAGCAAATCTCCTCCTAGAATTCCTCTTCCGACATTTGATTTCAAATAAATTAGGCAACTTTTATCCTTTGGTTATAAGAAACAAGCTATGATCCAAGTAGTTGACATTAAGACAAACTAAGGGACAAAGCTGTTCAAACCAATCACTTAAGTTGTTTAATTTAATTGATCACTCAATTACTTTGTCGAGAATTTCCCTAAACAGGAAAAGGAAAGTTGTAGTCTTGTCCTTTTTCATGTCTGGATGCAAAGATTAAACTAATCTAGAAGATACTTGGATCGTGGAAGTGGCTAGATCTAGAAGTAGTTAGATCTCGAAGCAAATGTGGATTTGCTTACGGGTAAATGCCTTTGGCATGTCTTCCTTCTTATCCTTTTAAGCAAAAGAACAAGGTAAAGGAAAAGAAATGAATTCACCTCAATAACTCATCATTTTTATTTTTAATTGCATATGAGCAATTAAAAATATGAGTTTTCAAAAATCACTCTTTGAATGCAACTTTATGTAGATGAAGGCTTCTACAAATGTTGCAATATTGGAAGCAAACGTATACAAGATCTTAAGAAAAGGAATTTTTCCACATTAGAGTAATTCTACAAGCGTCGAAACAAGAGGATGAATTTTTGCTAGTGGATTCAATTATGAGATCTAATCGTGTCTCCAATGTCAAGGACTCAAAACTAAACATAATGCATGACTCCTTTGAGCTTTCTTTTCATCCTGCTTGCCATGGCTAAGCAATCTTGTACTTTGAATTTTTCTCTTTATTCGGTCAAATTCTTCACAACCGTGCGAGATCCGAGATAATTCTTGATTCAAGGATATGTTCAATGTATTGGACATTGATTTAAGCTCCATTTCTTTATAAAACATGTAATGAATTTCTACAATTAATTCTATAGATGGCAAGAACATGAACAATGGATTTTAATCATAAAAATCTGGATGGAATTCAAGCCTATTGCCCTCAAATTTGATGTTTTATTTGCATGCAAAGCAAGCATGAATTTTACCAAAAGGCTTCACTCGAGCAAAAACTTTTGTGCTCACTTATGCAAACAATTATCCAAACACAAATCCACATCCTTCAACCTATGCGCCATAAGGATCAATTGGTAAGCTTTTAGCATTAATTACACCTGTTTTGGGCAAAAATCCTCTCCAAACGGGGCACACCTTTCCTCCGGTTTGCACTTCTCTTTGTGAATTAATTAATTAATTCATCCTTATGGCATCCCCTTCTTATATAAACTTCACATTTCTATAATTAATTAATGTCTTTCTTATTCCTGAAATTAATTAATTAATTAATAAGCTATTTACTCTTCAAATGGGGTGCCTATTTTGAGCATGCTCATGGCTGCCATTAAATAAATTAAATTTATTTAATTTTGACTTCTATTTTAAAAGTTAACTAAGCCTTCATAGTATACTTTGACCTTAGCCACCTTAAAATAGGAATTTAATACTTTAAAAGTATTACTTCTATTAAGTGTGTTACTTTTTTGTGATAGGGGACATTAAATAAATAATATTTATTTAATTTTGCAATTCTATTTTTAAATTCCCTTACCTTCTTCTTGTGTTGACTTTTCTTCATGCTTGGACAAAAATTGGGTGAATAAATATTAACAAATATTTATTTAATGATTATTTTTACCCAAGGTTTGATATGCCCATGGGCACTTTTCTAAGGAATTTCTATTTTTAAAAGTCACATGACAATGGGATTATTTACCTCCAAGGCAGCCCCAAAATCCCATGATTTACTTAAGTCGCTTGTGACTTTCATAATGGGATTATTTACCCACATGCAGTGTTTCTCAATAAAATCCCATGATTTTTCTTTTATTCCATTTGGTTTTTACCTACGTGATAAGAAAATCCTCCTTCCTGATCTAATTTTACCATTGTGACTTAAGTGACGTTGTTTCTATGGGAAAATCTGTATACCTATATGATCAAGTTGCTATGTAGGTAAAAATTCCCACCCACTGCTACATGCGTGGATCCAAAATCCCTCCATTCACTTAAAACCCTCTTTTTCCAAAATCAGGATCCTATTCTCATCCAGAAGAGCTTTTTGGTGCACGACTTTGTCTTTTTCCCGCAGAAATAAACCTTCATGGAGAATTCCTTCTAGCATAACTTGGAGGTGGTCTCCAAATACTCCGTGCCAAGAATCGACCAAACCGAGAAAATTGATCCAAAGAAATTTGGCAAAATCAAAATTGGAAAACACAAAAACACAAAACGCTTTCCATAAGTCACAAATAAAGCCCGGTGATTCATTCTTGGTTAAAACCCTATTGGTATATGGGAATAATGATATGTACAAATCACAACAAGGTTAAACCGGAGAATGAATTTCAAATAGGGCTCAAAATAATTAAAGACAAATTTCCATGTTATGAAAATCCCATAATAGAATATAACAATTTTGGGCATCCGGGTATTTGGCGAAAATGGCTAATACGGTCTTTGGGAATATCTTGACACACTACAGAACTTTCTGAATTAACACATTTAAACAACCCATTTTTTAAAAGTATGAAACTTTTAAACATGGGGTAGTCTCATATTTCATGGTGAAATATGGGGACACCAAATTGCCTCACAAGTGGAGAGCTAAATGCGTGTCTTTGGATAACTCATTGGTCCATAGAAAATAGAAGTATTTTAATAGGTTTAAATAATTGTTGATGATGAAGCAAAGATTCATTTGGATACTCTTCAGATGGGTGGCAATTCAACACTCATTTGGTGGGAGAGTAAGCTTCCATGGAAGAAACCAAAGGTATAGAAATCACTTCTGTAAATTTGTTTTTGGTTAGGCAACAATTTTATCCTTTCCATTATAAGCAACAAGCTATGATGGATTGGAAAACATTAACACAAACTAAGGGACAAAGTGTTTAAGAATACACACAGGAATTTAGGAAAAGGGCTCTAATTCTCAATTTCCTAAACACGGAAAAATATCTTAAATATATTGGTGGATTATAGTTATCTAAGGCATATGATACTTGTTTTAGTCCTACTAATCTTGATGCAATATGTGTTCAATGCACCCCATTTGGAAGCATGAGGAAATGACAAAGGAGTCCTCTTTCTCTTCTTTTAAAAAAAAACAAGCAATCTAAAGGAAAAAGGTTTCACATTGAAAGAAGGAAAAGGAAAGGGTAAGCATAAGACAAACTCTACTATTAAAAGGAAGATGAAAAACCATTTTGTAATCATTGTAAAAAGAACCATGATGAGTCTAAATGTTGGAAATTACATCCTGAAATGAAACCTAAATGGATGGTTAAGAAAGGAAAGGAAAAGAAAACAAACATGCGAGTTCATGATCTTGGGTTGATTCGGGTGATGAAACCAAGATCACAAATTATGAGTTTTCAAGGTAAATCAAAACTTTCAATTTCCAACAATAGTACTACAAATGTTGCATCTTCTTCTAGTAAACAAACTATACATGATGATAAGAAAAGGAATGAGCTTTTCCACATTAGAGTGATTTCAAAACATACAAAAATTGATACTCTTTTTGATAGTGGATCTCAAGCTAATCTAATTTCTGAGGAGGTTGTAAAGAAATTAGGACTCAAAACTAATCCACATCCTAAGCCTTATCCTTTGGGTTGGGTTTGTGATGATGCAAAACTGTAGGTAACTAAAACTTGTACTTTCATATTTTCCATTACAAAAAAGTTTATAGATGAGGTTGAATTGGATGTAGTTCCTTTGGATATTTGTGGGGTGGTTTTGGGAAGTCCTTATTTGTATGATCGTAAAGAAATCTTCTATAGGGAAGAAAATAAATATTTTCTTGTAAAGGATGGAATTGAGTTTATTGTTAGAGCTCACCATGAAAAGAATAATCTATCCTTGGTAACTATAGGTCAAATGAAAAGGCTTGTAAACTCAAGAAAAAAATTTGTGCTCATGGTGGTCAAAGCCAAAGAGAAAGAACATGAGATGGATTTTGAGACTTGTGATCTGAAACATAAGGATGAATTGGTAAAAATTGTTTGTTTTGATGATGTTTTTTAGATCCATAAGGTCTACCTCCCAAAGAGGGGTTCAACATGAGATACGGTTGCTTGGGATGCACCTCTTCCCAATATCGAATGTACGGGTTTCGATAGTAGAGAATGAGGAAATCAAGAGACAGGTAATGGAACTTTTGGCTCAAGGTATAATTCATCCAAGTACATCCCCATGTGGTTCACCAATTATTTTGGTTCCTAAGAAGGATGGCACTTGGAGAATGTGTGTTGATTTCCATGCTTTAAACAAGATTACTATAAAGAATCGTTACCCTCTTCCTAGAATAGATGATTTACTGGATCAATTAAAGAATGCAATTTATTTCACTAAGTTAGACTTAAGAAGTGGTTATCACCAAGTAAGAATTGCAGAAGGTGATGTTTGGAAAACTACTTTTAAAATGAAACAAGGATTGTTTGAATGGTTAGTGATGCCTTTTGGTTTGTGCAATGCACCGAAACATTCATGAGAGTTATGAATGATATCTTTAGACCATTCATTGATAATTTCATTATTGTCTACTTAGATGATATTCTTATTTTCAGTAAATCATGGGATGAACATGTTAAACACATCCAGAAAGTCTTAGATGCACTAAGGAAAGAGAAATTGTATTTGAAGATGTCAAAATGTGAATTTGGAAAAACATCTTTAATTTACTTGGGTTATATTGTAGGAAATGGTGAATTGAGAATTGATCCTAAAAAATAGAGGTTATTGTGAAATGGCCTAGACCCACTAATGTGACGGAAGTTAGGAGTTTTCTAGGTGTAGTTCAATATTGGAGAAAATTTATTGCTAACTTCTCATATATTGCATCTCCTTTGCATGCTTTGACAAGTATTAAACAGGTCTTTCAGTGGGGAGGAAAAAACAAAAAGCCTTTGATACATTGAAAGAGAAGATAAGTACCACTCCGATCTTGGCACTTCTAGATTTGTAACATTCATTTGAGATTGAGACAGATGCTAGTGACTACGCAATGGGGGCAGTTTTGATGCAGAACAAATGACCAGTGTGTTACCATTCAGAAACCTTTACAAGTGCGGTAAGAAACTATCCAACTTATGATAAAGAGTTGTATGCTTTGGTTCAAAGTGTTAAAAAGTGGAAGCATTATTTAATGGGAAAAGAAACAATTATACATACTTGACCATCAACCGCTTTAGTACTTACAAACACAAACCAAATTGCAGCAGTCTAGACATTTCAGGTGGATGGGATTTTTGCAACAATTTCATCTTGTAATCAGGTATAAAAAAGGTATTCAAAACAAGGTTGCTGACATGTTATCTAGACCACCAGTGGTAGTAGCATCTATTCTTTTGCAACATAGTTCTTTGGCTCATGTTAGTTATAAGGAACAATATGTTAATGATGTTGATTTTAGAGAAGTGTATGAGGATCTAGTAAGTGGGAAACAAGTAGGAGAAAAATATTATCATTTGCATGAAGGATTGTTATATCATTACGTAAACTTTGTATTCCAGAAAATGAACGTGTGCATATGATTAGGGAAGCACATACTTCTCTTATTTTAGGGCATTTTGGTGTTAGTAAGATAGTTGCACATTTACAGAAATATTGTTATTGGCCTAGAATGCATGAACATGTAAACATGTATATTAAGGGATGTGTTCTTTGTGCCACAAACAAGCCAAGTAATAGGAAATTAGGACTTTACACTCCTCTTCCTATTCCTATAAGGCCTTGGGAAAGTGTTTCCATGGATTTTGTAGGAGGCTTGCCCATGACACGGAAGAAACATGATTACTTATATGTGGTAGTGGACAGATTTAGCAAAATGTGTGTGTTGGTTCCATGTACTAAACAAATAACTGGTGAGGAACTGCACATTTGTTTTTTCAGTTTGTTTGGGTTCATTTTGGTTTACCTACTTCAATTATATCTGATCGGGATTCTAGATTTCTTGGGGAATTTTGGTCAACATTGTGGGGGTTAATGGACACAAAACTAAAAAAGCACTACTTTTCATCCACAAACCGATGGTCAAACAGAGGTTGTAAACCACACAGTAGTACATTTTCTTAGGGGCTATTGTGGAAAACATCCTAAGTTATGGGATGAACATCTATATTATGTGCAACATGCTTATAATCGTGCCTTACATTCTTCTACTTTGAAGTCTCCATTTGAGACTTGTTATGGATATCTTCCTAATTCTCCTTTAGATGTATATTATGGACATGAAACTGTTGTTAATGGTTCAAGTGATTCTGACAGAGGCTAAAATATTTGTGTAGAGAATTCAACGGTTCATCAATATGTCCGTGAACAATTGGAGAAAAGTTAGGCTAAGTACAAAGCTAGGCATGATAAACATAGAACTGATCACAAGTTCAAAGTTGGTGATTTAGTTTGGCTTCACATCGCAGGAAAGGCTGATGGGTGAAGGTAAAAAATTGAAACCTATACGGTATGGTCCATTCCAAATATTGGAAAAAATTGGTAACAACACTTTCGATTAGATTTACCTCCATATATGCAAATCTACTTAGTTGTAAATGTTGAGAATTTAAGATTGTATGAACCGCCTATGATTGTTGATCATGATGATGCTAACATAATGCCTTCCATTGATGATTTTGCTCCTGAGTATCTTGATGAGTTGCAGGAAGACATCATTTTGGACAGGAAGGTCAAAACTTTGTGAAGGGGTGATATTGAGTATCTTCATGTTGGGTTTAAAGGCATTCATCCAAACAAGGCTAAATGGATGGAAACCGGAAAGGTGAGGGAGAAATACCCTCACCTATTCACCAATTAAGTTGACTTTTGGGGTCCAAAAGTTTCTCAGTGGGGAGGAATGATCCAGAGGATCCTCACGGAGAAACACCAATCTAAGATCTTCTCAGAATAAGTTTCGTTCATTTTTAAAGCATGGAGAAAAATTATATGATTTTGTCGATATCTCGTTTGTAGGAAACAGAGCTCGTATGCAAAAGTTATGGCTCGCTGAAATTTTTTGGGCAACTGGCAAAATTTTGGGGATACTATGTGCGAGAGATGATGTGCACACACATGGACCACCATCAACATTCACCATGTGGACAATATGGGTGAAAAGAAAAAGGTGGATTTTGGAATAGTCTTATAATTTGCTTCACATCTATATTGCCACACCCATTTTTGTATATCTTTTCTTCATTTGCAAATTACGGGATTTCATGTTAAATTATTCATATTTGAATTTGTTAAAGGATAATAGTAAATCCCATTAAATTTGCACATAAATAATTTATCTAAATTACCAAATATAAATTATATACTATCTTCTAATTGCCATGCATTATATACTTTATCACCTCACATTTTTAAACAAACCTTATCCTTGGGGATAAGCCACCTTAAATGCAAAAAAGCATACTTAATCCTTACCTTATAAATGCCTTCCTATTTCCACCATGCAAATGTGGGATAAATCCCATGGGAGGTGGCATGGAGGTGGGATTTGAACCGTGATCCCTTCCATAAAAACATATGCCTTGACCATTGACCATAGGAGAAGAAACATTATAAAAGGAGCTTATTTTTATATATAGACACGGGCATTGTGATTGTGTAAATTATTTTGCTCATAACTTGAGCTAGAGAAGGAATTTTGAGGTGATGTAAAAGTGACTCTATTATTTTTAGTAGAGGAACATGATGAGAAGATCATATTCTTGTAGAAATATTTGTAAAGATTTATTTTCAAGATTTTAATAGATCGGTCCCATTCAATTGGACCCGAGATGTAGGCCACAAGTGCCGAACTCCGTTATCAATTCTTGTGTCAAATTGTTGGTGATTCATCTCTTTATTTTCTGTTTTTACATAGTACTTTCAGTTTTAATTATTTTATTAAAAATACAAAAGGATATAATAGTCAATTTTTATATCAAAAATCAATACAAAGCAAAGTAAAGTGTGTGCACAATTGCTAGTTAAAATAAGCTTTGAAACTACACATCCGGCGAATCCAAAAGGGACAAGATCCACCGATTTTAGTAGCCAAAGATTTCCAAGTTCATGAGAAGAATACAAACAAGGTCAAGAACCGAGAAGAAGGAATGTCTATCTACACTTATCCCTAGATAGAAGGAGAAGGGGGAGAAGAGCCCAAAGGTCTCCATCTCCACCAAACAGAACCTTGTCAACACCTCCTCCTAGTAGGTCATTCCTTCAATCAAGAAAAAAGGTTCTCGGTCGATCAGATGGCACAACCAAATCCTTATATCAATTTCACTGGCAACAGCCCACTCGCTCTTAATGCAAAAAATCCAATCCCAATGGCAACTTTAAAGAGCATCCCATATTTCATTGGGGAGAACCAAACTTTTCCTGGTGACCACGTTCAAGACATTGCAAATGTCTGATGCAATCCATGAGATCACCGAGATGGACAATTGATCAAAGTTGTTAGCCTCTTCACTCAAGGGTAAGGCTTAACAATGGTTCAGAGTCTAACAACACACTCTATTCAAACTTGGGACCATCTGTGCAGAGCTCTTCATGACCAGTTTGGAGAAAAAGGAGATAACATGTCCTTGTTAGAGCAACTGACAACAATCAAGAGAGCTCCGAACGAGCAGTTGACAAATTTCAACCTCATATTTCAAAGGACATGGGACAAGATTCCAGGGTTCAGAAGCCCACAGATGAAGGTGCCTTCTTATACTTTCTCAAAGCTCTAAATTTTGATATTTCTTTAATGGTTCAATCAATGGAAGGACAAAGCTTACTGCAGCCTATGGCATTTCCATAAGATCTGAAAATTGTTTGATTCAGGATTAAAATTTTGCTCCTAGGCCTCCCATGCATCTATATCTAGAATTAGGGAACCTAAGCACCATGAACACTTGCATTAGCTCCTATACCTATCCTAAGAATCGAGTTTAGTTGAAGCCTCCACCTCATCCTCTAGCACCTTAAAAGAGCTTCAAGAAGTTATGAAAAAACTACAGAGAACCTAGGGAATGAGTTAGTAACTATCAAGAGGAAACAAGCTCAAAGTTCTAGGCCATATCATCCTCAAGCTCAATATCAGGCTAGACCCCCATATTAACAAAATAGGCAACCAGCTTCAAATCAAATCAAAACCAAAGCCAAGGACAACCTCAAGTTATTAGGCCTTTCCAGGTCATATGATCCAAACACAACTTCAACATCAAGGGCCTTGGTCCCAACACAAAACAATATGGCCCAAGAATATGATTGGTGTTTTCCATGCAATCAGCCACATAACCAATCAATGTGCTTCAATGGTGCACTAAACCAGGCCTTGATGGTACAAACCATTGGTGTGTCACAAGAGTCTAGTCAAGAGGAAAATCAGTAGCAAGGAGCTCAACAAGAAGCATCTCTAAGTGAGACTATGCTTGTCAATTGGCAGGCTGAAGACTTTTGTGGGATGAATTAAACACCTTCCCAAAGTGTAGTTACCAATACATGGTCCAAGAAAAGAAATATTGGAGAGGGAAAATCACCAAACTCAAGTAATCTTCAACCCTCCATTACTCCACAAGGTATTGGCACTCAAAATGCAACTCCTAATATGTAGATTCAGTCCAAGCCACCTTCCAAATCCACTCAGGCACTAGTTGTGACAACCCATGTGCAAGAGAAAAATGTACTAGGGAAGGGGCAAAAGCAAAAGGATAGCTCATTTAATATCATTGAACAAATGAAGAATACAAATGTGAATATTTCAATGTGGGAGTCATTGGCCATTCCAGATAGAGAGATTGTATTGCAGAGACTCGCTATGGCCAATTGGTCAAGCTCAAATAGGCCCCCTAGCCAACAAGAGAAAGTGCTTACCAATGCAGCTCAACCTGAGGGAAATCATGGAGGAAAACAAGGTAAGAACCTGAGGCCTCCTCCATTCTATGTTTCATTGATCATTGGGGAAAAATTGGTACATAATTGCATGATTGATTCGGGGGCAAGTAGTTCTATAATGCCAAAACAAATAGTTGATCAACTGGGTCTCCAATATGAATTCATATCCAGAGGGGTAGTGCAATTAGATGGGACAATAGTGAAAACTGTTGGAGTCATCAAATATTTGAGCCTCACATTACATGCCTGCCCCAATGTGACTGTATTACAAAACATATCAGTCATAGACTTGCCACCCCATTTTGCATTGTGTTTGTCAAGAGACTTCACTGCTAAGATTGGAGGATATTTATTTGCTGATTGGTCACACATGATTTTTAGAACAAGGTATGGGGCTAAGGCCACAATCAGATCTAGAGCCCATTGTAGATTACCATATTGAGTCTTATGTACCCAACCCAATCAATGCAAATTGTTCAACCTTTGATTTGGAGGACCTCCCAAGCACTTGTGAGACAAATACCAAGGTGGGGTGTATCCTAGACTTGACTCTCAATGAATGGGTGAACAAGAGACATGATTTTGACCCCTATAAAGAGATGGAGGAGTCTGAGTTAGGATTCTACTGTTTGCATGAAGAAAATCATCCTCTTCCCGACATCATTAAGCCAGACCACAAAGATGATAATGAGGTATGGCAGTTATTCTTTGATGGCTCAAGAAGTAGGCAAGGATCCATAGGAGGAGGAGCTATGCTTGTCTCACCTAAAGGTATGAAATACTACTCATCTTTCCGTTTCCAATTTTCCTTTTAAACAACACAAAGTATGAGGCTTTGGTCCATGGACTACATTGGGAAAGGAAATGAGGAATCAAGAACTTGCAGTGTTTGGTGACAGTGAACTAGTTGCTAATCAAGGTCCGAGGAAAAAATGCTGCCAAGAATGACCTATTAAAGAGTTACAAGAACTAGGTATGGGACCTCATTGAGGATTTTGAGGCATTCAACATTAACTCCATCCCAAGGAAGAAGAATGAAGCAAAGCAGATATATATTAGTAGTAATTGGGGCAACGTTTGATGTTATGGAGAATATCAAGAGTGATAAGCATCAACCCCATATCAAGTTGGTTGTAAGGCCAACTTGTCCCAGATAACAACATAAGTTGGCAAGTCTTTGAAAGTGATCAAAAATGTCAACTTTCTACAAGAGGAAGATGAGTTCTCCTCCAAGAATCAAGACAAATCGAGCAAAGAAGATGGTGATCAAGTGGTGCAGCTGAGAACCAAAAACTACCAAAGGGTCTTATCACTTTGGAATCAATCTTCAACCCAAATGACCAATTCCGTAAAGAGAAGGAAAATATTCAAGTAAAGGGTGAAGATTTAGAACCTATTTTTATAGAAGAAGGAAAAACATTGTAGATTGGCAAGGTAAGCACTCAACAAGAAAAATCTGAATTTGTTCAACTCTGTCAAGAGTTCCCAAATGTCTTTTCCTGACTTATAAAGATTTAAGAGGTTTCAACCCAAAGCTAGCACAACACACCATCGAGTTGGATCCAGGAGCTAAGCCTTTCAGACAAAAGCAAAGGCCAATAAATCCCACATTGAGCCTCTCATGAGAAAAGAATTGAACAAGCTAATTAAGGCCAATATCATCTTTCCTATCAAGCATTCGAGTTGGGTTGCTAACTTGGTACCTGTGAGAAAGAAAATGGAGAAATCAGGTTGTGTGTGGACTTTCATGATCTAAACAAAGCATCACTTAAGGATCACTACCCACTTCCATCAATGGAACAAATCTTACAAGTTGTAGCTGGTTCTGAGAGGTTCTCATTGTTAGATGGGTATTCAAGCTATAACCAGATAATGGTGAAAGAAGAAGATCAATTCAAGATAGCCTTCACCACCAAATGGGGTACATATTCTTATAAGAAAATTCCATTTGGACTATCAAATGTCTGGAGCAACATTTCAATGAGCTATGGATATGGCATTCAAAGGCTTAATTAATAACATAGTCCTGGTGTACCTAGATGATATCACTGTCTTTCAAAGAATGTTGCAGACCATCTCTTTCACCTTAGACATGTATTTTAGAGATGTAGAAGGTTTGGGGTGTCATTAAACCCAAAAAGTGTGTGTTCTTGGCTCATGAAGGGAAATTGTTGGGGCACATTGTCTCAAGAGAGGGATTGACAATTGATCCTGAAAGGGTTGAAGCCATCCGACACTTCCATTGCCACAACATAAAAAGTCTCTCCAAAGCTTCTTGGGAGAATAAACTTTTTCACATAGTTTATACCTAACTTTTTACTTTGTGAAGCCTTTAACAATGATGTTAAAGAAGAGTCTTGCATTTAAATGGACAATAGAAGGGAAAGAGAGTTTTGAGGCCATCAAGCTCACAATATCATAGGCTCCAACTCTTGTTAACCCAGACTTCTCAAAAGACTTCATGTTATATGATTTTGGAGGGTCAAACACCATCTCATCCATCTTGGTCCAGCCCAACAATGAAGGTTCATAGCAACCCATAGCTTTCTTCAGTCAGAGCTTGGAGGACTACGAGGTAAAATACTCTTTCATTGAAAAATAGGTCCTTGTTGTTATTAGGAGCTTAAAGAAGTTCAGACACTTGGTCTCAAATAACAAGATTCAACTACTAGTATCTCATGTCAGGTGTCAAGGACTTCCTTTTAAATAAGGATTTGAATGAGAAGAGGGCAGGTTGGATCACCCGGTAATGGAATATGACATTGAGATCAAGGTGACCAAACTGGTTAGAGGCAAGGGATCTGTGTGAACAAATCACCTCCAAGCAACAAGCTGAGTCAGTGGGTGAAAAGGAGGCTATCCTATTTCTACAGAATGATCAAGAACAACCAGCTAATGATGCACCTGCTCCATGTTGGACCCAAGCCTTGGTGCATTACCTTCAAATAGGTTTGTGCCCTCTAGAATGGAACAAAGCAAAGAGAAGATACTTTAGACTACAAGCCATCCCATATGTGCTTGTTAGTGGTGTCTTGTTTAAGAAGGATATCAATAGTGTTCTATTAAGGTGCATTGGGACAGGCCGATTGAGAGAGTGTTACATGAATTCCATGATGGAGAAGTAGGAGGTCACTTTTCCCCTCGAGTAACAACTCTCAAGATCATGAAAGCTGGTTATTATTGGCCTACAATGTTCAGGGACTACTACTCATGGGTCAAGAAGTGTAAAAAATGTGCATTCTTCATAGGAAAAGAGAAGATAAGCAGCCCTGCCCCTTCATCCCATTTCAATGGATCAACCATTCATGTAATGGGGACTAGACTTCATTGGGGTGATTAACCCAAATTCAAGCCAAGGCCACAAGTGGATACTTACTGCAATAGACTATTTCACCAAGTGGACTGAAGTGAAGGGCACTAAAAGAAGAAAATGAATCCAACATCTTGGATTTTTATGAAGGAATAGCCACCAAGTTTGGAGTCCCTGCCACTATTATATCAGATAATGCATTGGCATTCCTTGGTACAAGGATCACTGAATGGGAAGTTAAGAATGGTGTATATCTCAACACCTCATCAAATTATTACCCTCAAGGTAATGGCCAAGAAGAGTCCACAAATAAGAACCTATTAAGGATTATCATAAGGACTCTTGATGAAAATCAGAGGACTTGGCATACAAGGCTCAAATCAGCTCTATGGGATGATAGGATCACATCCAAAAGATCCACAGGGAGCTCACCATACAAGATTGTATATGGAAAAGAGGTAGTATTGCCCATCTCATTGAGTTTCCTACTTTGGAACTCATGAAATAATTAGAGCTAGTTGAGTTTGAACCCATGGCAATCAGGTATGTAGAGCTAATGGAGTAGGGAAGGCAAGAGAGCATGTAATGCAAGTCATGGAAAAGGATCAAGTATTGATAAAAAGAGTTTTGACAAGAAGGAAAGAACGAGGACCTTTCAAGAAGGGGACTTAGTTCTAAAGTGGGATGTAGATCGAGAAAAGCCAGAAAACACTCCAAATTTGATGCCATCTGGAGTGGCCCTTACATGATCATAGAGTGCAAGAGTAGTAATGCTTTCCAGCAGCTAAATTAGATGGTGAAGAATTACAGATCCCAGTGAATGGGATCCATCTCAAACATTTCTACTGATTAGGGAAGTTTCCACCCCTAAAATATTAGCATAGGATTTTAATTTCCCTAAGTGTGTATGCACGTTGTTTTGTCAGTAGTGTAGTTTTGTTTCCCTAAGTGTTGGCACAAGTTATTTGTTATTCCAGGTTGTGATGTTACACAAGCTTCAACGTGCCTCTAAGTGAATGTGCTATCCTTTTCAGTATTCATGGCAGAAGACCCATAGTTTCCTGTAATAATTTCAAATTTCAAAATAAAACAAATACAAAGAAACTAAAAATCCATCTTCAAAGCAATAGTCCATTCAGGACGATGAAAAGCCTGAGTCAAAATAATTTTCTACTCTCAAAGCCTTGTTTCAAGATTTCTTATGAAAATTGAGAGTGCAAATGGTCGTGCTCATGGATCGAGGTCGATCGTATCGTGCCATCATTCATGACTCCATGCCCAATGGATATAACAAGGCTACTGATCTCTTCATCTAGCAGGCAGATGCCCCTGCGAGTCACCAAATTGTTATCCCAATTTTTCCCCTGATAAAATTGGTCAGCCATGACCCCGCATAGAAGAAACCAGAGAAATCACGTTCAAATCCTACAATCAAGAAACAGAGGGACTCTACAATGGAGTGGCAGGGCCTATGAAAGATCAAACGACCCCATGTAAGAAGAAATTCAAGAAACGGCTCCATCAAACAAACCCATGCTTCAAATCTAGCAAAAATATTGCAGGCGGGCTCTAAAATGGAATAGCAGGGTCGGGGAAGGAGAAGACAATGTCAAAGAAACCAAAGGCTCAAAGGAGAAGGGATGGCAAAGGTTTGAAGTCTTCGGGCTCTACAAATGGTTCAGAACAAGCCCCAAAATGACTAAGTATGGAGGAGACAACGACACTGCCAAGTGTCCAAACGGCGCACCTCCAAAGATTGAATCCAAAAGGGAAGACTAAACAAGTGCTAGACCCCCATGTCCTAGGCCCAAAGAGGGGCAGAGTCAATAGCTAAAATTCAAAAGGCGGATAGGGTGGGCCTCAAAAAGACTAAGTATAAAGGTGCTAGCGGAAGCAACCACGTGTCAACCCGGCACATCTCCAAAGGAAAATCCAAAAGTGGAGACCCAAATGAGCGTGGGCTTGCCACGTAGTTCAAGTTAAAAATGGGACATAGCGGGCCCAAAATTGACTAAGTATAGAGAACCAATGGACGGTGCCATGTGTTGCATCAGTGTAATTTCAAGGCGCGGTCCAAAAGGTGATTCCCAACGAGCGCCAACTCGCCATGTATTCAAGGTCCAAAAAGTAAGAGTGGCCATTGAAAATTCCAAGAGTCTGTGGAGGCTTCCACATGTCAACCCGACACTCCTTCAAAGGTAAAATCCTGAGCGGGTTTTCAAATAAGTGTGGACCTTCCACATGTCCTAGGTCTGAAAAAGGGACAGGGTCAGGGTTGAATAGTCAAAGCAGAGATAGGCCAGCGGAGGGAGCCAAGTGTCAGCATGGTGCTAATTCAAGAGTAAAATTTGGGGAAGGTTTCTAAATGAGCGTCAGGCCTCCACGTGTCCCTGGTCAGACGCATGACCCCATCGAGCAAAAAGGGACTTGACCAAAACATGACGAAACTGAGCAAGCCATGGAAGAAGCCACATGTCAGCCCGACGCAACTCCAAAAGTAGAATCCAAAAGCAATCCCCAGACATGCACCAGCCCTCCACATGTCCAATTTCAAAAAGGGGACCCATTTTGGTTGTTGGTTCCCGCCATTTTGTACGGACCCGATTCAAATTTCAAATGGGAATATCTTTTGACTTAGTGCTCAAATCCGAATAATCTAGCACCGTTGGAAAGATCTCGGCCTCGTCTATGCCATGAAGATTTGAAACTTTAATTTTGGAGGGTTAGGTGGGGAAAAAATGAAGAAACGTCTTCATGCCATTAATATAGGATCTATTTTCCCCAACAACTAGATCAGATTCATCCGATCCGACGCTCTTCCTCCTTCTTCGAGGCGCCAACAAGTAATTGATGCAGACACGACATATTTGGGGTGGATTTGTAGGAGGCATTGATGGCCAATGGTTGAGCTTCAAACTAGTTTTCATGCCTCTCTCTCCTTTGTCCCTCTATGCCAAATCTATAAAGGAAGCTTTGGGACTCATTGTAGAAAAGGTTGATGTTTCTGTTTGCACCTCCCTTCTTCTTTTGTTCACGGAAGGATTTGTGGAGCTTTTTCTAACCTCTCCTTCGGTTTGTAATGAAATTTTTCCTCTTGCCACCGTAATCTATCAGTATCGACCCCTATTCCTCCTGCTCAATGTTTATACATATACATACATATATACATATACATACATACATACATCTACATACATACATAGTATACATACATACATATATATATATACATAACGATGTCTAACATATGTGCATCACCTCATAGCTTAGTATTATGTATCGTTTCATCTCCTATATGTATATATGTATGTATATAGTATAAACACTTGAATATTTGTATGCAGAATAAGGAATAGAACCGGCCTTAATCTGGAGAGCTCTCTCAACTCGCAAGGTCCCACACTTTGAGAGATGCTCCATGTTGTGCAATCATGCTTGAGAGTCTCAAACCACCCGATTACGAGGCATTCAAGGTGCTTTGTGATTCGCACTAACAAAACCTTAACATAAGAATGAGTGCACTAGGAATTTTTGTATGCATTTTTAAATGTGGAAAATAATTACTTGGTATGAAGACTATTGTAAGGGAGAAAGAGCCAAATTAAGTGTTCCTATTATAAGTTGAATGTTAAATGAAATTAATAATATGTAGTTGGAAAAGGAGAAGTTATCCTTGCACGATAAATGCTCTTGGAATTTTAATCGTAACTAAGATGTAACCATCGTAATGATGTGTTGTGCATTTGTCAATGTTTAGGTCTCTTTTGTGGTTAGTTCATTGCTAGCATTTTTCATTAAGGATAGTGTGGCATCAACATGTATATGGTGTTATCATGTTGTCTATGTGGGTTGAGGTTTTGTGTAAGTGTCTTATGTGATGTTAAGTTTATCTATTGGAGCCCATGTGGTGTTGTGTAACGAGAATTAAAAGACAAAATAAAATTATTCGGATAATTTTACTGTTGTATTTTGGTGTTTAAAATGTGGGCATGACAACAACAATCTCTCTAACTTGGCTTGGGAATCCATAGGCTAAATTTACTAATGAATGTCACTTGACATGAATTAAAGTCTCAACTCATCTCAAATTTGGCTCAACTTTGATATGTCGATGTGTGACAGTTATCGCCAATCAAAGCTCTTGCATATTGTAAAACTTAATTACTTTTTGTTCAACCTCAAAGTATCTTGAATGTTGATTAAATGCACATGTCCCTTTGGACACTTGTCTAAAATTAGTAGTCTTGAACTGTCAAATAGTCAAATAACTAGGATTAAATTTGACGGTTTAACTCAATATAAAATGTAAAACAAACTATCATGTGAATGTTTCAAGCCCATTTTAGTCTCATTACATGGCCAACAACTTGGTTTTCTTTGCTCCTTCATATGGACACATAAAAACATGTAAACCATCCATGAGAATACGTTTAAAGCTATAACATGATTATTTGAAGGCATTAAAACTATGAACAAGATGAATTTGAGCATTTAAAGGTTATAAACTAGGATGAACTTGAACTAAAATATTATGCCTCTCACAATTAACTTTAGGATCAAAGGAATAAGTCAATGTTATTTATAATTTTTCAAAAGTTGATTATCATTTGTTTTAAAAACTATAGATCATCACCAACTTTAAGACTTATCCATAATCATTTTAAAGCTAGGGAAAACAAGTTTTATAATTGTTCAAACAAGGGGGCTTCATTCTTTTGTCCAAAGGGAATGGGGTGTGTTGGGTACCAACACAATTATTGACCACATGGAAAGAAACTATTGATCCAATAGTGAATGGAATATTTGATCGATGTTATCTTTATGATAAGTGATAACAAATGATCGTTTGATGTGAACATGTAAATGATCGATGAAATGCACACATTCAAGATTTGGGTGATTTGATTTTTATAAGGTGAAAACTACTATTTCAAACCAAAAATATTTTATTTGAACACTTAGGTGAAGGGTTATGAAATCTTCCAATTAAACATTGAGGCTTTATAGTGAAACAACAATTTGAAGTAGAGGAACTCCATAAGGAGATTGTTTTACCATTTACCTTATTGTTAACAAAGTGGGGTTGTTAATGCAAAATCACAAAGACCCCCAAATGAGTTATGGATCTATTTTTCTAAGCCGGGGTCATCTCGGTGTGATTTTCATAACATGGGACCATCTCTCAAGCCGTGGGACTTGCATGGACTTAAGATGGCCCTCCGAGAAAGTCAGCTTCTTCTTCTTGCTCCTAATGCTAAACTACTCCTAAGGAAGGAAATGCGACTATCTACTCCTAATCTAACAACTCCAAGGAGACAGGAGAGAGAAATTGCATAAAGAGGGAAATCCTACACTAACGAGGTGATAACACCAAGAAAAGGGAGCGAGATATTATGTTGAGGGAGAAAGAAATAGAAAAATGGAGATGAGGGAGGTCAAAGAGAAGTGGCACAGCCCAGGATCTATAAATCATCCATTAAACTCCATGAAACACGACATCCCGCACTCGCAATTGTGAAATACATACACTAAAAACCAAGATTGAAAGGGAGAGGCACAGAGAAACAACAAAATGATGTAAAGGGTTGAAGAACGCCACAAACCACGTTTTTATAACTCTAAAAGGTGCACAGACCATTACTTTTCTCGGAATAGAGGCACAAATACATTTTCCGGGCATGGGAGAAGGTTCGTTGTTCAAAAATGGTGTCGAGAAACAAATTTTATAGAGTTTCTATATGCCCAGAATGTCTCTCTTTCTCAAACGAGAAGTGTTACGTTATATACAGAAAGAAAAGAGAGAGAAGAGGGAAAAGTTGAATCTTGTTCCAACCACCATGAGATACACATTAAATCCCACTTTGAAAGTTCAACCACTGAATATCAATGCCTTCTGCAAATCCGCCCACAATATGTCACTTCTAGTTCCCCAACGGATTGAATCGAATTAGATCTAGTAGTTGAAGAGATTGGATTCTGCGTTAATGCCCTGGAAGACTTTTCTCCATTTTCACCTACCAGGCCATGTAGTAGCCTTTGGTGCTCATTTGGGATTCCCTTTTATATGGGACACGTGGCGGTTAGTTTAGAGTGAAAATCGGGCCTACGGATCTACAATTTATCTTTTTCCCTTTCCTCTAATTCCCTACTCCGTTTGGACATGTGGCACCCTTTTATTGGTCGGGGGATGCGATTCACCTTTTGTCTCTATGCCTTAGCTTTGGCTTTGACTCGGGCTCAAACGCTGACCTTTTACCCTTTTTTATTTTAGAGCATGCCAAATAGATTTAAGACATGAATTCATGCGATAGAGCCTTTTCTTCTCTTTCTTCTCGCACAAGGTCATGGCCGATCCAATATTTTTCCCAAGGGGCGAAATATGGATAACAATTTGGCGACTCACGGGGACATCTGCCTGCTAGATGAAGAGACCAGTGGCCTTGAAGTATCCATTGGGCATGGAGTCTGCCTGATAAACATGAAATTGATTTGAACTCAAATTCTAACCTCCGAGAATCTTGTAAACTGTTGAAACTTGAAGTTGAACCTTGCCAAAACCATTACAATGCACTATGCAAGAGCAAAACAACAACACCAAAAACTATGTACAAACTGAAAATCATACATGCTCCAAATGGAACATGCAGAGTGTGTAAAAGCACTTCTTCTGCTGAAAACAAACCTACCTACACTACTCTAACCAAGAGCAAAGGGAGCTCAAACAAAACCTGCAATTGACAGGGAGAAATAACTTCCCTTCCTCAAAAATGGTAGCCATCCAACCCTGATTCAAGACTAAACATGGCTGGTTGTATGGGTGAAAAAACTAACAATAAGCCGGTCCTCCACCCAAATCATCAAGGTATCAACATTAATGGAAAATACCTCCTCAAGTGACTTACGCATCGACTTACGGATGTGTTGATGGCGACCCTTGGTACTTTGATGCTCATCCTCATGCCTTGAAGTAGGCATGACTTGTTTTGGTTTCTCCTTTGGCTCCAATGAAGCTAAGTACCTGATTGGGCACGGTCTGATCCTTTGGATGTGCCCATTTCTCTGAAATTCAACTCCAAAAATGGAGTCTTCTTATGGACCTTCTTGAGTGGATGGTGTGGGAGAGATGGGGACATCTTCCTGCTTTTTCTCTTCCTTCTCCTATGAAGAACATGGGAGAGTCATGTCTTCTTTACCTAGATTTTCCTCCATGATGGATTCATCAACCAAAAAACAGGCCCTTTGAATGAAAGCAATAAATTATCAATGATGCCTTCTTCTTCTCGCTATTACAAAATTTGATTTGGTCTCATCCATTTTCTCCTTCCCAATGGGACTTTGAGCTGATTGTTCTTCTTCTTCACCTGATTGTGCAACTTGAATTGGATAAGCATTTCTCTCGGAATAAGTGCCATTGTGGACACTACACTCCAAGAACTTGATAACTGATCTTCTTCCTTTCCTTGTTCTTCTTTAGCTGCAACAAAATCAGTCCTAACCACCATTGAGTCTTGAACCACCTCCTCTATTGGCTTTGACCATCAAGGGATATTTGTAAACCCAAATTTGGCAGCCCAACTCTTGATTGTCTGTCATTTCTTTTGTTTTGGGCTCCTCTTGTTGTTGTTCTCCTTGATCAATTCTTGAGACTCTTCCCAACATGGGCTTGGGAAAGCAAGAGGAGTGGCAAGTTGGGATTCAACCAACTTTGCAATTGTTTGTGGTGGGAGGGAGGTGGAACTTCTTGTTTGTTCGGAGGGGATGACTATTTGGAAGGGAAAAAGACAAGAATTGAGTTGAGGTGGAAGACTAAAGGATGGAGAAATGGAATTCACACTTGGGCAGCATTCAATGGGAAGCTTGAAAATGAAGCCCAAATTGAGATGGTGCTTTACTTGAGGAGTAGAGAGAAAATTACCAAATAATGGTGTAAGATTTACCCATTGACAAGGCTACCTGACATCAAGTTTATAGGCCTCTATCTCTACTGTCCATTGTGCAAGTTGAAATGTATTCCAATCATGAAGTGCAGCTTCTCCTAAGGACTTGTAGTGTCTTGGAAAAGGGCCCTCCCATGGACAAGGTGCCTTGCAACCAATGTTGAAAGCCCTCATTTGAACTATTGCCCTTAATTGAACCATGTTTGCCTCCATTTTTTTGATCTTCTCCACACTCAAAGATCCTCTATTTGATTTATTGTCATTATATGCGTACCCTTTCTCTTGTTAAGCTCCATAGCCAAACTAGTTTTGTCGTTGTTCTATATGGGTAAGCATTATGGTCCTGGATCCGATTATAATGCTGATCCGGAGGAGTTGGGAAATACATTGGATGTGGATTGTATTCTTTGTAAGTGTGAGTTCCATAAAGGGAATGAAGTCATGATTGCACAACCTCATGGAATGGGAGAAAATGAGAGAGATGGAAGAAGAAAA
The DNA here is from genome assembly GCA_018340775.1 of Taxus wallichiana var. yunnanensis. Taxonomy (NCBI): domain Eukaryota; kingdom Viridiplantae; phylum Streptophyta; class Pinopsida; order Cupressales; family Taxaceae; genus Taxus; species Taxus wallichiana. The sequence continues at coordinate 947,370,123 of CM031239.1, read as the reverse complement.
TGGAATGAAATGAGTGGAAATGGATGGTAAAGGTATGCGGCTCGAGAAATGGGTTTTGACCAAATAGAGTCGCCAGATGTGCTTTGAATGTGCCTCCAAAGGCTGAAATCTTCACCAAGAGCACATTGAACCTAATGAAGTGAAGTGGTAAGGTGCTTCAGACTGTCCCACCGTGCATGCCAAAAAACCGTTAATGCAAAATCACAAAGACCACCAAATGAGTTATGGATCTGCTTTTCTAAGCCGGGTCATTTGGTGTGATTTGCATAACATGGGACCATCTCTCAAGTTGTGGACTTGCAGACTTAAGATGGCCCTCCTGGAGAAAGTCGGCTTCTTCTTCCGATCCTAATTCTAAACTACTCCTAAGGAAGGAAATGTGACTATCTACTCCTAATCTAACAATTCCAAGGAGACATGGAGAGAGAAAGTGCATAAAGAGGGAAATCCTACACTAATGAGGTGATAGCACCAAGAAAAGGGAGTGAGATATTTTGTTGAGGGAGAAAGAAACAGAAAAATGGAGATGAGGGAGGTCAGACGGAAGTGACATGGCCCAGATATGCAAATCATCCATTAAACTCCATGAAACATGACATCCTACACCTGTAAATGTGAAATACATGCACGTAAAAACCAAGAGGCGAAAGGGAAAAGCACAGAGAAACAACAAAAACGATGCAAAGGGTTGAAGAACGCCACAAAACACGTTTTTTTTGCTCTAGAAGGTGCATGAGACCATTACATTTCTCGGAATAGAGGCACAAATACATTTTTCAAGCGTGGGAGAAGGTTCATTACTCAAAAATGGCGTCAAGAAACAAATTTGACAAAGTTTCTCTATGCCCAGAATGTCTCTCTTTCTCAAACGAGAAGTGTTACAATATATATAGAAAGAAAAGAGAGAGAAGAGGGAAAAGCCGAATACCGCTCCTACCACCATGAGATACACATTAAATTCCACTTTGAAAGTTCAACCACTTTGAATATTAATGCCTTCTGCAAATCTGCCTGAATATGTCGCCTTTGGTTCCCGATGGATTGAATCGAATCATATCTAGTAGTTGAAGAGATTGGATTCTGTGTTAATGGCCTAGAAGACTTTTCTCCATTTTCATCTACCGTAGGCCACGCTGTCACCTTTCGTTTGGGCTTCCCTTTTTATATGAGACACATGGCGTTGAGTTCAAAGAAAAAATTAGGCATACAGTCCGCAATTTATCTTTTGCCCTTTCCTCTGATTCCCCACTCGCTTCTGCTTGGACACGTGGCACCCTTTCGTTGGTAGGGATGCTCTTCACCTTTTGTCTCTGTGCCTTTGCTTTGGCTTTGACTGGGCTCAAACACCGACATTTTCCCCTTTTTTTTTATTTTAGAGCTTGCCAAAAGATTTAAGACACGGATTCATGCACAGATGCCGTTTCTTCTCTTTCTTCTCGCACGTGGTCATGGCCGATTTGCCCGGGGAGGGGGCAAAATATGGATAACAAGGGTTCGTCTATTGGTTAGAGGATTAATATGTTTTAACAATGAAAAGCTAGTTCAATTAGATCTTTCTTAATACATGCCTAACCCCAAATTGAATATGGATGTCAATACATCTTGTAGTTGCTTCTACTACTCAAAAATCCTCTCTATTCGCTGCCTGTTATGAACATGTGACACGGTGGAATATACAGTCTTCGCCATTACCCATCTAGATTCTAATATGGGAACAGAGTACGCAAGGTGCCATCATCACAGACGCTTAAATGGTTGTTGGTAATTATACTCCTGAAATGAACTGTGTGAGTAGAAAGTTCTTTTAAATAAATGACAAGGGCGTAATGAGGCAAATGCTGGCTAAAGTTTGGAATGTAACGTGTTGACTGAAAGATGTAGGCATAACAGTGTTTAGACAGTGAGTAATGGAGAAGATTGTATTTGTATTTGTAATTGTATTTGTTGTCTACATTAAATGGAATACGAAGCTTCGTTGATAGTTGTTGAGCAAGGGCAATGACAAGGTTGAAAAGGGCTATTGATATTCTGCAAGTGAGTGTTTCAGAGGATTCATTAATTAAATGGAGAATGTATGTCTCTCTTTTACAGTGGTGCGTCGATAGAAAAGCCATCGCAGAGGGCACTCGAATCCGTCTTCATATGATTAAAACAGGCTTCAACCCGGACGTCTACTTACAAACTAAATTTCTGATTTTGCATGTGAAATGCAGGAGGCTAGCGGAAGCACGCGAATTGTTTGACAAAATGTCTCAAAGAAATGTGGTGTCATGGAATACAATGATTAACGGATATGTTGAGAATGGGGAAGAAATGGAAGCCCTCGCAGTTTTTTGGCAAATGCAACAACTCCACTGCCCTCAACCCGATCCATTCACGTTTTCTAGTCTTCTCAGGGTTTGCGCCTCAGAAGAGGGCAAGCACATGCACACGCAGCAGGTCCATGCTCAAGTTATTAGACGAGTGTTTGGATCAGATATTGTTCTATTGTCGACGCTAATTGACGCTTACGCTAAATCTGGTTGTATGGAAAATGCTCGTAAAGTGTTTGACAAAATGCCTGAAAGGAGTGTGGTTTCGTGGACTGCAATGATCGGCGGGTATGTATTGTATGGAAGATTAGATGAGGCGGTAGAGTATTTCGAGGCAATGCCCGAACGAGATGTTGTATCATGGAATGCAATGATTGAAGGGTATGCTGGGCAGGGGGAAGGGGAGAAGGCGCTGTTTCTGTATGTGGCCATGCAGAGGGCAGGGTTCAGGCCCTCTGTCTCTACCTTCCCCTCCATTCTTGGCGCATGCTCAGAACTTGCTGCCCTTGAACAAGCCCACCAACTTCATACCCACCTTATCAAACATGGGAACATCACTATGCAGTTGGGCAGTGCCCTGGTTGACATGTACGCCAAGTGTGGATGCCTGGAGTCGGCGCGGCAGGCATTTGAGGCAATACCTGTGGGTCAAAGAAATGTCATCTGTTGGACAACCATGATTGATGGATATGGCAAACATGGGTGTGGCATGGAGGCAACGAGGGTGTTTGAAGACATGCAGCATGCAGGCACTGAGCCCACCCAGGTCACCTTCCTTAGCCTTCTTGCTGCCTGCAGCCATGCCGGCTTGGTGGATCAAGGTTGGTACTACTTCCTCTCCATGATTGGCATTCATTCTCTCAAGCCATCACCACACCACTATGCATGTATGGTTGATCTTCTTGGCCGAGCTGGGAAATTGGAAGAGGCATACCACTTTATCATCAAAATGCCTCTTCATCCTGGCTCTCATGTCTGGGCTGCCCTGCTCTCCGCCTGCAGAGTTCATCACAATTTGGAATTGGCAAAACTTGCAGCAATGCACCTTTTCGAAATAAATACCATAAGGCCTGGAGCATATGTTGTTCTTTCCAACATCTATGCCTCGGCTGGCAGGTGGTATGATGCATCAAATGTGAGAAAAGAAATGAAAGAGAGGGGTGTGAGCAAGGAGCCAGGGTGTAGTTGGATTGAGGTTGAAAAAATGGTGCATATTTTTCATGTAGAGGATAGATCGCATCCTCAAACACCAGAGATATATGCAATGATGGAGCGATTATCCGGTGAGTTGAAAGAAGCAGGGTATCTACCCCATACCAACTCTGTGCTATATGATGTGGATGAAGAAGAGAAACAACACATTCTCTGCAACCATAGTGAGAAGTTAGCTACTGCATTTGGGCTAATTAACACACCACCTACAAAACTTATTCGTATCATGAAAAACCTTCGCATGTGTGTTGACTGCCACACTGCCATAAATTTCATGTCCAAATTAGTTCGGCGAGAAATTGTTATAAGAGATGCAAATAGGTTCCATTATTTTAAGAACGGTTTATGTTCATGTGGCAATTATTGGTGATGTACAACATGATGCTTAATTTTTTGTCTACTTCGGTTTCTCATAATCATTTGTTTTCATTGCAATTGTTGGCGATTTTCATGGTAAGTGGCAAGCAGATGCAAGTATTATTACCTTCGTTATGCTTGGTGGATTTGTTACTGGTCCAATTTCTACTATTGCAATGCTAAATGTGTTACGTGTTGGTGTAAATATATTAAATTACACCTAATAAGCTCATGTTGAGCAAATAGTTATTATTTGGTTTTATTAAGAGTTTGTTTCAAACTCCCGGAGCTTGTTGAGATTCTCTCCACTCCTTTTATGGAGGATTTGTTATCTCCTAGTTTAGATTGATATTCCTTATATCTAGGAATATCAAACAACTAGTTATTCCTATTTAAATGGTTCTCCCGGATGGTGAGAACATCAGAGTTAAATCATTATTTCTCTGTTCCTTTATTGTGTTCTTAATATAATTTCTGAGTTGTTTCCTTGTCTGTGCTCAATCCTTCCTGTACTAGATCTATTTGTTCTATTTTTCGTGGTATCAGAGTGATTGCTGTTGTAAGAGAGTTGAGCTGGTTCACTCAGAGGATTACGGTGTTTACTCAACCTGGTCTCCTTCAACCGGAGTGCCCCCGTGTTTGGCGTTTTTTTGTTTCGGCCTCACATGAGAATTGCTAGCCTCGTGGCTCTGCTCCGGCTCCGTCATCTCCTCCATTCTTCTCGGGAGGAGCCAGCCAACTTTGTTCTCGGACCACACAAAATTGGATTATAATCTTATTGTAATCAATAAGAATCGGCTCGCTTCTCTGGTCTGACTGGAGGATTCGGCATGGGTTCCTTGATGAGCAGGGAAGAATGCTTGCCGGTGAGCTTCGGACAAGGGCACGGAAATTGGCCGGATTAATATCGACAATCGTTGGGGTCCGAATGTTCACAATTCGTATGGTGGGGGATGCGGTCAAACATCGGATTTACTTCCACTTAGTTTCCTACAGTTTTGCCTCGTTCCTTCTGCTCAAGCGTGATTCCTTTCCAAGTTGACGTTATGTCTCTATCGCTTGGCTTGCACGGCCTCTTCCATATCTGAGATTTTTATTCTTACTGTTCTTCCTTGTTCCCAGGGCATGCCCTCGGTGAAATCCTTTCGTCACCTCATGTCAGCTCCTTCTGAACGGACCTACTCATGCTCGTGGTTGGTTTTTTATTGTTGCGATTCGATCCAATGACGTCTTATTGAATTTTATACTCCATGGTGCAGTCTCATTGTATTTAGGTCGCCCATATGCGGGTTAAGCCATTCATACCAGCTGCAAATACAAGAAGCTTCAGTTGAAGACCGAGCTCCTTCTACCTTCATTTTGCGAGTATCTTCTTGAGTCGCTCGTTGGAGACACTATTGCATTTCCCGTGCTTACCTTTATGTTGGAACCCCATGCTCTTGCAAAACTCGTTGGAGACACTATTGAATTCGCGAATATTATGGCAATAATATTTGTTGAAACTCCTATGTTTAGGCTATATGCGGTTCTACACGACTGCGAAGCATAACACAGACTACATTTTGGCGGCGGAGATATTTTTGGCGGTGGAGATACTTTTGGCGGCAGCCACATACTCAAGTGGTCAAGCTAAGTCAAAGCCTTCAAACACAGTCGACGGAGAAACCAGTTCTAGCTCCCTCCCACCTCTGCCAATAAACTCAAAAGGTTGGGTTTATATTTGTTTTAAATATTTTGTTGACAACAATATAATTGTTAGTTTTTTTGGAGTTATAAGTATTGTGAAATTGATAACCATGTCGAGAGCTTTTTATCATCCTCGTCTTCTGCTCACACCAGGAGATCTACGGTTGTTCGAGCCTCTAAACTCAACCAATTACCATGCCTGGAAACCAAAGATGCAACAGTTATTACAGTCTCATGGATTATGGCGTGTATTCGACGATACCGTTCTCGCATTCACCACAGAGAAGGATAAGTACCTGTATGCATGCAAGCAAGATGAAGCTCTTGGATTGATCGCTTTGAATGTAGCAGATAACCTCCAGTTTCACATTTCCGCGGCCACAGCTCCGAAAGAGGTATGGGAAAAATTTGAAACATTGTTTGGCAAGATAAACGAGTTCAAATTAATTCAACTAGATCATGAATTAAACTCTTTATCGCCTTCAAATTTTCCTTCCATAGAAGAATTTCTGTCAAAATTTAAAGAGATTCGTAGTCAGTTGAAAGCAGGTGGTAGAACTAAAAAGGATGACGAATGCATATATACGATCCTAACTAAACTAAAGGGTCCATTTTCTGTATTTACGTCAACCTTCTTTTCTACTATGGATGCACTAGACACTCAGTTTAAAATGCCTTCATTTGAATAGTTTTGTGAACATCTCTCATGAGAACAAGAAAAATTAATCTCTTTGGATGCTATGCCTACCTCGAATCATGCTCTTGTGGCTAATTCTCCTAAGAAAAATTGGAAAAACAAACCCAAGCAAAGTTATGATAAGTCTGTGTCTTCTCACAATGTGGTTTCTAACCCTTCATTTCCTACTGTTGATAATAATAAACCACAACATAATGGAAAATCAAAGAAACCATTTTAGAAGCGGGTGTTTGATCCTTGTTCTTTTTGTGGGCGAAAAATCATCTTGAATCTAGATGTTTTTGAATTTGGAAGCATTAGAAAAGGCTTTAAAACAACACAAGATCACAGCTCCATCACCTTCATCTGCTTCCAATGCTTTGGCAAGGGTAAGTCTCTTTCTGCTAGAACTTCTTCTCCTTTCTGCAAGACAATGTGGATTCTTGACTCGGGGCTTCTCATCATATTACATATTTTAGAGATTTGTTGACTTACATTTCCTTGCAACACTTCATGATTTCGGTGGACAATTATGCTTCAGTAGATGTATTAGGTTCTCGGCTAATCAAATATGCCAAATGGGCATCTCAATGATGTTCTTTATGTTCCCCATATGTCTAACAATTTGCTTTCCATATATCAAATTTGTAATTCGGTGATGGTAGAAATATT
>CM031239.1:947147995-947363108 GCA_018340775.1 Taxus wallichiana var. yunnanensis | reverse complement strand
CGCCCGTTCAAGAACATTTAATTCATCTTCAACATTGAATGTAAAAACATCTTTATCATGATTATTTAATTCATCTTTAAAATAGACAATAGAAGCATTACGGTTCCTCATTGCTTACAATAATAGAAGGGGTTGAAGATGAACCTCTTCGATTCACGAAGTTTCCGTATTCACACTCAAATCTCAAAATATTGTGTGTCTAATTCATCCAGGGTGTTTTTTTACTTATTGATTTCATTTTTGACTTCATTTCTTGTCTCCCATGATATTTTACTTCCGATGATAAGAAAAATGTAGAAAATGAAAGAATTTTATGCGTAATTTGTATAAGTAAGGCCCAAACAGAAAATCACATGGTAATTTAAATGTCGTGGATCCATGTAAATATGATTTAATAACCATGCAATCCATGGTTCTATTATTTAGAACCATGATCGCGGTTTTATAAACCGTGATAACATGGATTCTTTCTATATTATCAAATTTGACCCTCAAAAGGCTTAAGAAATCTCTATTTTTCCTCAACCGAAAGCTATAGAGGTCATTATAGGCGTGTAAAAGGCCAAAAAATTTAATTTACTCTTCCACGGACTTGAACCATGGTGAAAAAATTAAAAACATCTCACAAAAATTGTACCATCGCATAGGGGAGATCATTAGCTTCAGAGAAATATTGATTTTAAAGTGAATAAAATAAGATAAATATCATTTTATAATTTTTTAATAACATAATAGGTCTTTAAGAAATTTTTTCCTATGAATTTTCAAATCTACCTTAAGATCACAAATTTTTGTTTCACTTATCGAATGTGATAAAACCTATACCATCCCAAGCGTGGTGAAATTTATAGGCGTTTTAAAAAATATATTTTATTTAGATATTTTTGATATAGTTATGGTAGGTTAAAGTGGAAACGGGAAAGTGCTCCATTTTCTAAAATTTTTTAGATCACTTTCATGGAAAAACCATTAAAAAAATATTGTTTGAAAAATACAAAATAAAATCCATCCCAAGATGTAGTGACGGCATCTAACTTTTCTACCAAAGGAAAAAAAAACAAGATTTTTAATCCAAATTGACAGGCAAACAAACTACAATCTTATAGGTTTAAAAAACTGAGTCATAAAATTCTCGAGTGTTTAATAATATAGCTAAACTTGTCCGCTTTTTAAAAAAATTAGTAGTTTAGAAAGTAGATTTCGGATGCTACGATTCATATTTATATAATTTTTCAAAAACTCATAAACTGATCATAAAATCAAAAATCAAATGAGATCGCAAAATGCCTCCCAACGATAATGTCCATAGTATGAAATTGTCCAAAGTTTAGAAACATATGGATAGGGAACTCAAGCTCCTGGCATCCATCTCGAAACCCATATTTCAAAACAAATCAAAATCATTTATTGAATGTGAACTAAGTGACATGATCATCGAGATGGGGGATAATATCAATCTTGATAAACAAACACACTTAGTATCTCTTATCAAAGAAATTGTGAACATTATTGAAATTTTGGATCCTATCCATGCAAAGTGACATGTTTCATTTCGATAACCATAAAACAATAAAAATCAAAAACAGCTTGAAAAATACATAAAATGAGAAAACATTAAAAATCAACGATGACAAAGATCAAACATTACAATCAAAGCTTTTTTACAAATGGATTTTCTTTATTCACTTTCTTTCATATTTCTCTATAAGTCATCCAACATTTTTCATCCCTTTGATCATATTAATGATTAACCTATTTGCACATATTTTGTGAAATTTATCTTTATGATATCGCTTTTGACCTTGGTCTTTTATCACCTTGGTAAATTAAAACGAATGACTCTTAGAGATCCTATCACAATTCACATTTAATAAATTTTTTGTGAAGAAATTTTAGATATTTGTTAACACTAGTCAATATCATCATCACAATCACTTTCATATCCTTCCATCAAGCCATTAGTGGTTCTGTAACCCTTGTAAAATAAGAGAGCTGAAATAAGTTTTTTAGAAAGAAAAGAATCAAAATCAATCAATCAAAAAGAAAAAAATCTAAAAGAAAAAACAAATTGATATATAACTCTCTGGGGTATTTCCAATAATCTCTATCAGGGGCTATGGATTCTTGACGGCACTCAGAGAGAATGTTGTGATTATAATCAAATGCATCTTCACTCGGGGCTATAGCCCTGGGCTGGCAGGGGAGCAATTTATGGCTCTCCTTCCACAATCCATTAGAAAAATCACCTTTCAAACTAAATCATTCCTACTGATTGGCTAGTGTTTTCAACTTGCTATCTATCAGATTCCTCTTTCCCAAAAGGTAATTCATTTCAATGTGCACATAATGGATCTCAAAATGAGAAGACAAGATTAGTATGTTACCGGAGGTGTTTTTTGGAGAACCTTGTTCAAACTCTTTCTTTAGGCACATGTCTTGTCTCATGATTTGTGCCTTAGGATAGTCACTTTCTCATCGACCACCTTCTAAAATCTTTTCATAACATCCTCTATTCTTCAAAATTATTTAGAACATGCATGTGTATCGAATGTCCTCATTTCCATGTTTGTAGACACTTTTGCCTCCTTTTAATAAGACAATTTTGTATTTCCTTTCTCTCCTGTGTTTGTTGAGTAAGCTTACGCAGAGGGAATCCTTTCTCCCTCATGATTGAACCTTTTTTATATTGGCTCTAGATCCCCCTTCCATGCATGACGAAGTTTTCTTTGAATAATCCCACCTAATAGTCAGGGAATTTTCACATCTTCACTTTCTTGTGCATACGTGTGGTATTCTTCCCTTGTACATCCCCTCTATCATGGGGGAATCCATACTTCTTTTCTTCTTCTGTACATAGTTTCATAAAACTTTCAGAAAATGAAAACATTCAAATATGTTTCTATAAAGTAAGAAACAATGAAATCATAATACAAAACATCGTTTCTTTTGGTTCTCTCCTGTTTCTTATGTGCAAACTTTATTGGGTCATCTTGATCTACCTCTATCAACAAAGCTAGTTTGCTTACTATATTTGTACTCCGGGAAAATGAGTTGTTTGGTATTGTTTCATAGTGCACAATTTCTTTTCATAGGACCCAGTGTCTCTACAACCTATTCCCCTTGCATGTATCCTTGTTGGGGCACTATCCTTGATCCTTATCATTAATTCGTGGCAAATAGGTCAGAATTTAAACATGACAAAAAAAACATTACATTATGTTTCTATGATAGGTTAGCTTGTTTACTTTCTCATATTGCATTTGCATTATGTAAAGGAATTATGCATCTTTTACTTTCTCATATTGCATTGCATTATGTATTTGCAAGGAATTATGCAATGGAGTTGGTATTTTCAGCAATGGACAATTGTTCATATTAGGGCTTTTCATGTCATTTTACTTTTTCATAAGCGTATATTTTAAATAAGGACCGATACGTAGATCTTTATGCAATATGATGACACTAAAGTTGTTTTAATATATTGGATGAAAGCATTCTCTTTTCTTTCCTCAGTGATGCATTCCTCTTCTACATCATTCCCCCTATCAACACTATTCTTTTGATTCACCTAGGGAATCTTGACCCCCTACCCATTCTTCTATCCATTTCTCTCACCTTTTCGATCGTCGAGTTTCCTTCTTTCATCACCCCATCAACACTCGAGGGGGCATCTCTCGACTTCTACTAATTTTTCTTCTACGCCTTCAAAATTTTATCTATATACTATGTTTCAAGTGGTGTCACTTACGCCACCCTAAAGAGGGGAAAATGTAGATACCTATAATTTAGCTTCGAACAATTTAAATACTTAAATTGTGCTAATTATACTTCTTTCCCAGAAATTGATTTGACATATCGTCAATATCACACATTTTCTCATCTATTGTTGTTAATTAATCACATTATGTTAGTTAATTAACTCTTATATCTAATAACGATGCCAATTAGAACCTTATGTTAATCAGGGTTTACCCTTTCTATCTATATTAATTAATTAATTAAAATTAATTAAGCTCCCATTTCTATCTAAATTAATTAATTAATTATAATTAATTAATATCCCATTTACTCTAGATTAATTAATTATTTCTAATTAATTAATCTCCCTTTCTATCTAGATTAATTAATTATTATTAATTGGGTTAATTCTCACTTCTATTTAATCAATAAATCATCATTTATTTAATTAAAATCCCTCGTATAACACAAAATCATACTAACTATTCATCTAAAAATATTTTATAAGCTTGCACACCTATTAATTAATCGCTTTAGTTAATTAATAAACCCTCAATCCCCATGAGTCACTGTGAGGACAAACTAAACTCTCCTAAAGTAAACTCAACCACTTCTAAACCATGTTTATCAACAACTAACCCAATGTCTCTATTATTCCACATGTAAAGGGATATAGAGATTCTTTTATCCATTGGGTTGTATAAAGATCCCTCCTCCTACCTTTCTTATTACACCCGAATGAGCATAGATCCTAGCCTATAGCCATTTTCATCATCTTAGAGTATTCTTCAATGAAGAAATAGCTATCTTCATTTCTTGTATTCATCCATCCAAGTGTTGAAGTTATATGGAGATATGTCAAATGGTTTTTAGCCATGGATTGATAAGACTCCATTCTTGAAAACCTTGGGATTGAAACACACAATCAAATGTTTGATTGTTAAGGATCTAAATAGGTTCATTTCATTTCATTAGCCTTCAATAGAGATAGAGATAAATGGATTAACATGTTAGTTTGAATATTTATTCATGTTCTAATGCAAGGATGTTGGTAGATTAGTCTTGTTTAAGCTCTAAGAATAATGTTGTATTGATTTTGAGATTTAGCTTTGTTTTAGGACTACTAGGTGTTAATTTAATTCTTTTTGCATTGCTAAAAAAATTCATGTATATACAACGATGAAACTTCGCAATACTGATTGTAGACATAAATATCTTCTAGGGATGGTTCATCTCACCTTATCCTTCATAATTCTCTTACTTTAGTTTTACATTTTGACTAAATAAATTTAAAACCTTGGATTATTTCATGTTCGATTATTTTATATAATTTTTTTTTATGAAAAATAAAACAAAATATGGAACTTATGTAATTTGAATAACACTTGATAGCCAAACATATAATTAAGCCCCTCCTTCATTCACAATCTGAAATATTTGTAACCGGAGTAATAGTGTGGAACAACAAAACTCCTCCTTATGATTTACATTACAAACTTTTAATTTGATCATCATTCATGGTCATCCTTGACCACAACATTATGCATTATTAGACCCATCATATCAAAATTTAGTGATTTTACCCATTGATATTGGTGAGAGTTAGATGAGTCATCAACTAAAACAACCTTTTTGTCTACCTTGTAAGTTAGAAAAATGAAATTTCCAGAGACTTGCAAAACAACAATCTAAACCTCGTACATAAGATGTCAGTGTCATATGTGTTCATTGTTAGGTAGAGAGTCGCGTCAAGCATTATCTCAACCTTGTTCGATGATTTACGTTATCTTCACCTGATTCTCTAGGATCCTTCATCACTTTGTTTTGCACTTTTAAGGAGTTTTAAAATCAAAGCTAGATTTCATTTTGACCCGCAAATTTGACAGGTAAGCTCCGAGCAACAAATGCTCATCCTCCTTTGTGAAACCTCTAGTATTTTTACTAGAAAATTGACTAGAATATTTGGTTGGGAAAATCACATTCCTGGGTTAGTTTGGAAAAGAGGTTTTTAGGGCCTTCGGTCCCAGTTGATTAGGTCAAATGGACCTAATTACGATCGTAGCTTTGGAAAACTCCATCGCACGGTTTGAAACCCGTTTGCATAGTTCTCGAGTCCATAAACTCGATGAATTCTCATATATAGGGTAACTTATAGGAAATTTTCATTATGCGTTTGTCCATTGAACATTAGTTTTGGATGTGGTTTTATAAGCCCTCAAGCTAACTTTTGATCATTTTTCACTAATTCAAGCCAATTACGATTGATAGCCTCTAAAAAATAGCCATCATTTGTAAAGCGTTCATTAATTCTGAATTTTGTTAGTTCTTGTGAATTATTGGTTTAAAAGAGGAAATGTAGAAATTTACTTGTGGTGTGTTTTCTCATAGGAAGACAATGTTTCAAAGTGGTTTATTTTCCTCGCGCCTAAATTAAACGTTTTGCAACTAGTAGGAAAACATAAAAGAAAGTTTTAGGACCCCCCTTTGGTTTGCCAAACCACTGTGAGAACTTGTTGACACTTGTAAATAATTGGTTTAAACTCTATCATATGAGTTATTGTGTGAAATTGAACTTTTGGAAAATAGTGTTTCTCTATCTTCCCTATTTCTTTCTCTCTCATTGGAGTTAAGAAATGAAGTAAATGAAATGAAATAAATATGTGTCTTTAAACCTGTATTTTCGAATGTAAATTATTAATATTATTTTTAAATGGGAAACTAAAACGTTAATTATGCTATATTATGGTGGATTCCATTCAACGGTTTATCATTGATTGCATGTTCACATGGTTTTCGAAGATGGAAGTGAGATGGTGAAAAGAGGCGTGGTGTAATTCATTATTTATTATTGTAATTTATATATGTTAGTGGAAAATGTTTATATGTATAATGTATTTCAATGTTACAAAAATTTATATTTGAAATTTGGTAATATGTATGAGATGCTAGTTTTAGGAATGCCTTGGGAAATGTGCATTTAATCATAGGTGCCCTTTCGATTCACTATTTACGTATGGTATCCAAAAAAATTTGGATATGTATCTTACATTAAATAGAATTTAATATCTTATAGTGCACTCTCATTGTGAAATTTATGATGAAATCTCTAGAGTCTTGTGTTATTTAAACAATCAAATATAGAAAACAAACCTAATTATAACAAATTGAACCTTAGTTCAAAAACATGCATATATACCCTTCTTACACGATATTTCTTAACACATAAGGAACCAAAACTTTAGAATGAACTTATATCTCTACACTTGATGACACCTTTTGGCTTAAGTAAATAAAGATCCCTAGTTTGAATTATCGCCATTGCCCATATGCTTACTGACATTTTCATGAACCGTCAATTAGAACAACACAAATCAAAATTTATCTCAAGTATGTGGATACCTTTTTAGGATTGGTAACCATGTGTGTGCTAAGCAAAATGAGTTCTCTTCAGGTCGACACCATGTTGAGTGGTAAACACCACATCGAGGTCACCTCAAGAGTCATGTTTGAAGCAATGACTACAAAGTGTAACCTTACAATATATGGAGCATGTAGAAATAAAACTTCCTTAGTATCCTAGTGGACTACCAAGTCTTACGAGGTTAGATCTAGAAATTAACTTCACCATCGAATGAAGTCCTTGTGGGATCTAGATGACACAAATGGAGCTAGTGAAATAACTATATTATGACTTAAACTCTTATTAAACACAAAACCCCCTTTTGCATGTAATATGGTTTATGACCATTCAAAATTTTAAACAATATCAATTACCTTATAGGCCTCATGCTATGTGGTCATGATGACCATCTTCCAACAATAAACATTAAACAATTAACATTTCAATGAAAGTGGTCAATGAAATTTTATTGAAACATTCAATATTAAAATGCTAAGGGGTCGATGACCATAGTTAAGATATCAACATTATCCAAAATTCAAACATTATTTTCCAAATGGTCCAAGACCAAGTCTCATAACATTAAAATTTAATTTCTATGTGGTATAAGACCAATTCCCTTTAAAATCAACATTAAACAATTTTAATACAACGTTGTCTAATATCAATCATTTGAAAACATGAAACAATGGAGCTTATTCAACTATTCATATGCCTTTACCCTAATATTTCAATTTACCTTAAACATTGCAAATAACCTTAACCATTGTAAAACATATTAAACAATCCAAACATTGATAGAGCTTAAACAAATCAACATCATGCTACGATGCAAGCGAAAAAGGTGGTCATTATCATCAATAGCTTCAAACATAACAATTATATATATATATATATATATATGTATACTTATATATACGTATATGTTTATGTTTCCGTATATATATGTGTATATTTGTGTGTGTGTGTGTGTGTAATTTAATTAAGTCATTATTCGTCAATCAATCTTGCAACGAAAAATACATTAAATTTGGGGTGTGACATACTTCCTCTTACAAGAATCACCGTCCCAATGATTTAAACTTAAACGTTATCAAACATATCAATCAAAATCAATCTTGACATAAACCTCAAAATAAAAACAATTAATCTTTTCATATAAAATTGAAAACTTTCAAAATTTTAGTTAATCATAATTCATAAAACTTGGCTATAATCTTCCTCGTGATAAGAAATATTTCAAAATAGATCAGCAATATAAGCAAAATTTGTAATTACAATCATTATAAATATTATATAATATACCATAAATCCATAATTAATAATCAACTAATTGTTTTTTTTATCAAACTGAGAAAAAGGAATGCAATTTTCATTTCATTCAAGTTTTCCTAAGTTGTGTTATCCTCAAAATATTGGTCCCATTGGACCTTGCATTATGCAATATCACGATTTCTAAGATATAACATGAGTTTCTAGCACTTGAATGGTTCAACCATGACGATTCTTGGGTCTTGAACCTGTAATGAGTTCCAATTTATGACATGTGTTATATCTAAAACATAATTTTTAAGAAAAGAAATATGAAAAATATCATGCATTCTAGACAATGTGGGAGGTGAGAGTTAATCTATATGCCATTGGACATATAACTTACATAATTTTGAAAGGTTTCATATGGGTAAGTGCACCAGTTGGGGGCCAAAAAAGTGGACAAAACCTAAAAATGAACAAAATGTGATTGTGTTTTGTAATAATGCAATCACATTATGTTTTCCTAGGCTTGAAAATTCATGAACCTAAAATGTGTACACGTTTCTATGAACACAAAACACATACACATTTTCTCTATGAAGTTTGTAGGGGGTTGGAAGGAGCCATATTTAGTAAAATAAATGTTAAGTATAATATTTCTTTACACTTTTATTATTTCTTATACTTTTATTATTAAATTTATTTTACTAAATATAAGAATTTAGGGCCACTCTGAAGCTGATGGAAGTGGTCTCGTAGTTCTGACAGTGATAATATAGAAGATAGTTTTCCAAAATTTAATCTGGTAAGTACTTACTCATTTTCAAAATTTCAGCAATGACCTAAAACTTTCAAGCCATATATATTGTAGTCGGTCTTTGTTTTGTGAAAACATATAGTCATTTTGTAGGTGTTCTGACCTTCTGGATTGGATGTTGGCCCTACCACTTCTTGAATTGGTAATAATTTTGAAATTTGGTCCATTATTCACTTTAGTGACCACAAATCAAATCTATGATGCTTGTCTACTTCTTACTAAAATGAGATCCTTACTAAAATGATGTTTAGGGTTTAGGTTTAAGATTTAGGTTTTAGGGCTCAATATTTAGGGTTTGGGTTTTAGGATTTAGGATTTAGGGTTAACGGCTCGGGGTTTAGGGATCAAGGTTAAGGGTTTAGGGGGTTTAGAGTTTGGGGCTAAGGGTTTAGGGTTTAGGATTTAGTGTTTAGGGTTTATGTTTTTGGCTCATGGTTCGGGGTTTACAGTTTAGGTTTAGGGTTTAAAGCTCATGGCTTCGGGGTGGTTTAGTGGTTTATGGTTTAGGGCTCAGTGGTTGAGAATTTAGCGGTTAGGGTTGAGGGTTTAGGACTCAAGATTTAGGGTTTAGTGTTTAGGTTTTAGGATTTAGGGTTTATGGTTTCGGGCTCAAAGTTTAGGGTTTAGGTTTCATAGTTTAGGGTTTAGTGTTTAGAATTTAAGGTTTAGGGTTTAATGTTAACGATTTAATGTTTAGGGTTTAGGGTGTAGGGATTCTATGTTTAGTGTTTTAGGGTTTAAGGTTTAGGTTTTAGTGGCTTAGTATTTAGGGTTTTGGTTTTAGGGTTTAGGGTTTAGTGTGTATGGTTTAGTGTTTATATTTTTTGCTCTGTGGGTTGGGTTTAGGGCTTAGGATTTAGGGTTCGAGCTCATGGTTCATGGTTTGGGGTTTAGGGCTCAAGGTTTAGGTCTTAGGGTTAAGGGTTAAGGTGTTTGTGCTTGGGGTTTAGTGCTCAAGGTTTAGGTTTAGTGTTTAGGGCTTTGGGCTTAGGGTTCGGGGTTTAGGTTTCATAGTTTAGGGTTTAGGATTTATCATTTTAGAATTTAAGGTTTAGGGTTTAGGGTTTAAGATTTATGGTTTAGGGTTTAAGGTTTAGGTTTTAGGGCTTAGTATTTAGGGTTTGGGTTTTAGGGTTTAGGGCTCAAGGTTTAGGGTTTAGGGTTTATGGTTTAGGGCTAAGGGCTTAGGGTAAAGAAATATTACCCAATACAACTATCTTCTTTTTCCCATTGCATGGGAAATATTTCATCATTGTAATGTTCCATGTCTCACCCATTATTATTAGTAATTGACAAAGAGTATTCAACTGAAAAGGGTTCATTGACTTTCGTAGGGAAGAACATTCAAAGAGATTCATCACAATTTGATGTCTTTCTTTTGTTGATAGTTTGAAGGAGGGAAATTTCAGATTCTTGAATTTCCAATTCTTCATCGTAATCCAATATTACTCACTCCTTGGATACATGGAGACACCATTACTTGGATTCCATTTATAATGATAGAGATATTTGTAAATTTGTGTTATGACATCTAAATCTATATGAATTTAAAGTTGCTTAGAAATCACACAACACCCTTTACTAGATCGATGACTACCCCTATCTTTTTGAAGGTGATTTTTAAAACATCCATGGGTTTATCATATAAGGAATTATCAACTGAATGGAAGGTCACTAAGTCATAGGCATGGGTGGCTCCTTTTAGAACTGAAAAAAATATTTACTAGGTGATTCATAACTCCTTTGTGTTCTTAGCCATTCCACTATTTATATGCTTATTTTGAAACACTTTAGGAAGTTCGTTAAATTTACTATCCATTCCAAGAGAAAAAGAACTTTCTTTCTGCGAAGGAGAGTATACTATAGGAAATTCAATTATGATCCTACACCTCCACATTGGTATATTCTCTATGTTTCTTTTGTTGCCTTTAATATTAATTTTGTGTTGTGATGGCTATTTTTCCATCTTCCAATGGGTCATCCTGGCTTGCTTAATACCATACATGGAACTATGAGAATTGTGAAATATATTTCAGAGTGTGAATAAATTTACATTCAAGGGTGCAAGTATATGTGAGGAGAAACAAGTTTGGAAGAGATGTGTAATATTCATTACAAGGCACAAGGTAGATGTCATATCCATTTAGTTACTTGTACCACCTCTCATAAACAAGGTAGTTCTATAAGAAGCCTCAATGGTGGTTCTAAGCACTAGACTAGGAAATATTGATAAAATATGGTTTGGGGTTTAGGGTTTAGGATTTTGGGGCTCATGGTTCACGATTTAAGGTTTAGGGTTTAAGGTTCAAGGTTCAGGGTTATGGTTTAGGATTTAGGGTTTAGGTTTAGATTTTAGGGATTAGGGTTTGGGGTTTAAATTTTAGTGTTTATGGTTAGGGTTTATGGATAGGGGTTAAGGATTTAGGGTTTAAGTTTTGTGGTTTAGGTTAACGATTTAGTGTTTAGGGATTAGGGTTTATAGTTTATGGTTCGGGGGTTTACGGTTTATGGTTTAGGGGGTTTAACGTTTAGGGATTAAGGTTCAAGGTTTATGGTTTAGGGTTTATGGATTAGGTATATGGTATAGGGTTTAAGGTTTAGATTTTAGGCTCAGGGATAAGGGTGTAGGGTTCAAGTCTTAGGGTTTAGGGTTTAGGGGTCGTGGTTTAGGGTTTAGGATTTAATTTTTACAATTTAAGGATTAGGGTTTACCATTTAGGGCACATGGTTCATGGTTTAGGGCTTAAGGCTTAGGGTTTAGGGCTTAAGGCTTAGAGTTTAGGGATCACGGGTGTAAAGGTTGAATCTTTAAGGTTTAGGGTCTATGGATCTTGGTTTAAGGTTAAGGGCTTAAGGCTTAGGAGGTTTAGGGTCTAGGTTTATGGCCTAGGGTTTAGGGTTTTTATTGTAGAAGTTAAATGCTAAAATCTTTAGGCTGAATGTTGAAATCTTGAAAATTACCTATGATCGACAAATTATATTATAAAAACTATCTCCTAAACTACAACTCATGGACCTATGAGATTAATTCCATAAGATGCGAGTGATTACCACAATTTCTTATATTTGTACATAATGAAATTTAATTTTTTCTTATAATTAACATGTTTTTTATAAATGTAAGCATGCCAAAAGCGTATACAATGTTTATAATATAAAGAACATGTATGTATTATAAGCATGTACACGCTATAAAACAAACACGTTATAAATGCGTATGCATTTTCATGCTTTCACTTTTTTTTCAAGCCATGCCTCAAGGCTTGGGATCCAGTTTAGAACCCCAACTGCACGAGGCATGGACACTGCTACAAACACAAGAAATAACGTGTTTTTGTAGGAAAATGTAAAAATGCCACTTCCTCCATGATAAATCAACATAAAACAATCGCTTCGCTTAAAAAAATTATACCACGACGTAGAGCAAAGAGTTTCTTCTTTCTAAAAATATAATTCTAAAATTTTTTGACTAATATGAGGTTTCCATATTATTTATTTTCTAACTATGGATTTTTATAGCTATTTTTGAAGTTTAAATATGTTTTTCTTTCATCATGTATATTTTTTTGAGTCATCAAAATTGAAAAAAAAATATTCTAGCAAAAAAATAGGCCTAATTCTATACATATTAAAAAAATTAATTTTCGATATTTTGATGTAGTTGGGGGGGTGGGAATGGTCGAGCTCCATTATTTTTCAAAACATAAAATTTTTGTACTAGAAAAATTATATAAAATAAATACTTTCTTAAAAATATAAAAACTTCTAGCACAAACTAGATGCTACTACTTACTTTGTGTATCAATTGGTAGAATGGGTAATCGACTAATCACTATAAGGAAGCATTAAACATTCTTTGGGGGCTAAGGCTTGCCAAGGAACATAACATCTAGAACATCATTATGGAAGGGGACTCCTTAAATATTATCAATCACCTTAATCAGATTTATCCCCCTAGTTGGACCATTACAGATTTCATTGAGGAATCCATTAGTATCTGTCGCACTTTCAAAGATATCAAAATTGGTCATACTTATAGGGAGGGTAACAAGGTGGCGGATATCTTGGCAAATTATGGTGCTAACAACAATCTCACCTTTTGGGATGATGAGAAATACACCCCAAGGAGGTGAAAAATGGTATTAATAAGGATAAATATGGACACTCACACATTATGTAGGATCTATAATGAGATTGTGTGAGATTTAAACTATAAGAAACATAGCACACAAGTGAGAGTAGTAATTCAAATTACAGCCATAAAAGTTCACATGATTCTAGAAGCTCGGGATTGGTTTTTTAAAACTGGTTTTGTCATAAAAACAACGATTGTAAGGGTGGTTTCAAGCAGTGGAAAGTGCGAATTGTAGAAGGAAAAAGATGGGGGTGCTCTATGCCAATGGAAACCAGCTTCGATCCCACCTAGAAGGACAATGGGGAGCTTTGGAATCTTCTTAAAAAGGGGGTGTTTCCAACTTCATCAAAAAAATCCAAGGGCATGACCAAAACATTTTTGTGAATTTTTCCATGGATTGGAAGGACAGGAAGGTAAAATATGGGGGTCATCATGTGTTGATGAATGAGGAGCTAATTGCTGAGGTGTTTGGGCTCGAATTGGATGGCTTCTAGTTTTTTAGCAAAAGGGTTGACAAAATTGCATAAAAAAGAAGTTTTCTAAAGAAGGAGAGGATCTCGTCTTTATTGCGGTGGGTGTCAAGGTAAGTTGCATCCCGAAACCCTACGATGAAATTAAAATGATGGTTCGATTCATCTCCCTTGAAGGGCGCTTTGTCACTGTTCTTACCAAGCACTTGGTCTTTCTCAACCATTTTAGGAGACAATTTGCAGTTTGTTTCCTGCATTACCTCTTGAATTCACTTGAACGCTCCATTCTTGATTTCTAGAAGCACACTAGTGGCCATCACCCTCCACCAGTGGACTCATCTTGCCTCGCCATAAAATCTATCTCTCCAAATTCCCTCCATTCCTATCTCCCCAGTGACCCGCCTTCTCCCATTCTAATTGCTCCTTTGAATAACCCGACCACCTCTTCCAAGGCCAGAGCTATCAAAACTAAGAACCCCAAACTCTCGCAAAGTGGCCTCCTCCTCCCTCGCCGTGTTCTCGGGAGCAAAAAGAAATGGAAGTTGTTCAAAATATTTTACACATTAGCAATGTTAGTCAGGATAATGCCTCACAGATGAGAGGGATAATACTCTTCTCAGACTGGACTTATTGGAAAAGGAGGTTGTGAATATTAAGGAGTTGCAGTATCAATTAACCAAGCAAGAAGGGGAAGAGAAAACTGAATGATGATGTGGATATTGAAATTGATCAGACTGAGGATATTTAAAGAAATTTGAACTTGTTGGACAATAGATTGGGGAGGGCCAAAGACATACATGATCATAATATGGCCATTTTCAATGCCATTAGTGAGTTCCTAGAGCAACAAGTTAGAAGCATTTCAATGTTGAGTGGGATCCCTGAAGCCATTTGGGGGACTGAAAAGGAAAGAAATCAGGTTATTTCAAATTTGAACGTGAATGATCCAACACACACTACCACTCTGGTGCTTTTCACTTCTTTGCACACTATAAAATCTAGGATTGATAGGGCCTCCAAGAAATAACTCCCCTTGGTCTGGTTGGTTCCATTTTTGTTGTTGCTCTACATTTGCATGAATGTTGTTTTTTGGCTGCTTAATTGCAATTTTTTTCCTTATTTAGATATTTCCTAAGTAACTAATGGTTTGGAGTTCTATGTTGGAATTTATATATTATCTAGATTCTGATCTTCTTTTGATGTTTTTCTCATGTTTGATCTGGTTGTTGAGCCTTTCTTGTAATTGGGTATAGTCCCTCCAAAACTATTTTCCATTAATAAAAAAACTAGATGCTCCTAGCTATCTTTATACTAAAGGGTTTTCAAAACTACTAAATGGTACTCATAGGGCATGAAAGTCACTCTGTTATGTTTAAAAAAAATAGGAGCACCAATTGGTATTTTAATTATTTTACCCACTTAAACTTATCCATTTTCAATAAAGTTTAGTATCTTAGAAACTAGACTCAAAATTCTACGAATCATGTTTATACTGACATCTTCCAATTTTGAGTGTAACTATTTCAAAAACTTGTACAAATTGATTTTTTTTTTTTTCAGAAAAATGCATCCACTTAAGACCCCTTTTGCCCCCCAACTTGCTGCACTTACCCATATATTTAGGTGATAATTTGAAAACCTTTCTAAACGTAATAGAGCTCTTTTCTGGTTTTACCATAAAAAAGAGTTTGTCTCCTTGCTCAATTTTTTTTTCTCTTTTTAGCTCAACATAACTTTTCTACCTATCGCCTACTTCTTTCTACCGTCCACAAATGAGATTTACTTGCTTTTCCATTTATTTCAACATTTCGGCCCACTACCTCTCTTTCCTTTGTGATATCCCAACTAATAAGAGTTCTACACTTTCTCCCATATAACACTTCAAATGGAGACATTTTTAGCAAGGAATGGTAAGTGTTATAATAGTAAAATTTAAAAAATTGTAGATATTCTTCCCATTTATATTACTAATCCATACAATACATTCAAAACATATCCTCCAAAACCCACAGTTAACTTTTTCTATTTGACCATCTATTTCGAATGGTATGCTAAACTAAAGTTTAGTTTTGTTCCCAAAGCTAAGTTTATAGCTTTTGAAACCGAGATGTCATCCTAGGATCCCTATTGAAATGATCAGTTCCAAAAATCTATGCAATCTAAATATTTCATGCACAAAACATTTTTCAAGTACATGCGAATCATCCTTTAGATTACTTGGTATGAAGTGAGATACTTTGGTCATTTTTTCAACCACTTCTAAAGTCATATCATGCTTGTTCTTGGATAATGGTAGTCCTTGCACAAAATGTCTTGCTGATTACCTTCCATTTATAATATGGAATACCGTGAGGGTACAATAGACCAACATGATGCATGTTCTCTACCTAAACATGTTAACATTCAAGACAATGTTAAACATAAATTGTCATATCCTTCTTCATTCCTTTCCAAAAGTACCATTTTTACTTCAACCAATAGTTTCGTTACTCAGGATGTCCGGAATATGGAGCATCATGAAAAAAATTCATGAATTTCATTCTAAGGTCATTACCCAAAGGTACATAAACTCTGTTTTCGTATCACAAGACTCATTTTTTATCAAACTTAAAACCTTTGTATCTCCTATCATTCAAATTTTCTATGATGCGGGGGCATCCCAAGGAGAGCATCACGAATGTAAACTTCTCATTTTTCTTGACAAACTAGGCCTCATAGGGTATGTTCAAGACTTAAGGAGAGTTTTAGGTGAAGGTTTAAGGTTCAAAGATTCAAGTCCTAGAGTTTCCCTGCAAGTATATAATTCAAATTGTAAAGCATGTAAATGAGCCAAAAATGGACTTGTCAAGGGGTTAATTGTTTAATCATGTTTTATAGGTTTTAGGGTGAGGTCTAAGTCACCAAAGGTTAAAAATAATATCCCATATTTTGGATGGACTTAGGTGGCATGCGAAGAGTTACCGAAGGCATATGAGAAGACCAAGAATCACAAAAATGACACTTATGAAACAAGAAGTAGGTGCATGTAAGAAAATAATTCAAATATAGGAGAGAGAGGGAGTCAATTAGAGGTATTCCTCATGGAAGAGGATGTAGGAGAAAGGATGGAATAGCAAGATTTTGTATGTACTGCAGTTATGAGACAATAAACTCAGATTTTGTGCATGACATGATTGTTTTCTTGTGCAAGTGCAATGTTTGATTGATATTCTCCTTGTTTAGTATTAATATGAATTCATTTAACTCAATATATCTTAGAGTGCAAGTGAGATTATTGAGTCTCTAGGATGGTAAGGCTCTAATACCCTGTTTTTGACTAAGTTTGAAGAAACTAGTGATTGTTTGCATGGTGTGATGGCCTTTGAAAGGCATACGAGTGAGTTCAATAGTTTATTTATATAAATAAAATTTGTGGAATGATCTTAAAATGGTTGAAATAGGTAAGCTCTCGATACATGTAAATATTTATAAGTAAGGACTGATTTGTGATTGTGTAATTGAGACTGTGTGGTGTGATTGTAGAAATTGCGTCAATGATATAATAGGGAGTTTTTAATTTTTTCCAAGGCTAAAGAGATAAACAA
This sequence comes from Taxus wallichiana var. yunnanensis, assembly GCA_018340775.1. Taxonomy (NCBI): domain Eukaryota; kingdom Viridiplantae; phylum Streptophyta; class Pinopsida; order Cupressales; family Taxaceae; genus Taxus; species Taxus wallichiana. Next base: position 947,345,710 of record CM031239.1, on the reverse strand, counting down.
ACCTAGATTTTAGAAGCTATATCCTTATAAGACGTTGCATTTAAATTGTTATGGAAAGGGGATTACTTGTAAGTCTATATGTTGTGCATCTATAGGTAAGGATAAGGAAAATAAAGGACTTAACGCGTTTCTTGGTTTCTTGAATTCTTATTGGTAAAAGAAACACGTGAATACCATTAAGATAGATCACTAATCAAAACATTGAGTCATGAATCAAAGTTTTAAGAAATTTATGGCCAAATAAACCCTACCCGGAGTTTCTAGGAGGATATCTTAGGGACAGTGCTAGGGTTTGTATTTTTAAGCACCTAATCAACTCATTTTCCTAAAATTCTTAATACATCATGCTAATGGAAAAAGAATGAGATTTTGAAATAATATTTAAGAATAACTGTTAGTATTTTATGTTTTCATGACATTCTGGTAGGGGTGATCAAACACAGTCAAAGGGCTAATCAAGAAGGGTATTTTACATAGGAAGTTGTGTTTGTATTTGGAGTACAACCTTGAAATTTTCCATGTTTCTAGAACCCTGAAATGGGAGTCCAAAAAGGTGAATTTTGTGTCTTGAACTATTGTTTTTCATAAGTTATGGTTGAAAAGGAACTATCACAAGGCTAGTTAGGCCTTTGAAAGCTAAAAGAGTAAAAGTAAGATATAAAGAGAAGGGTTAAGGGTTAGGTCTCCAAACTTGGCACACACATCAAGGATGGTGAAGGGAACCTAATGAAAGTTAAAATTTATCGTGGGTACTTAAAGATCACTCTAAGCATGAATGTACCAGACACATTGTCTCGAGGGTATGGAGACAATTTTAACAAGATGAGTAACTGTGATGTTTTGACCTTTTTGAATAAAGTTAATGATTTTTATAATATTTTTTTGAGATGTTGAAATAGGGGAGAAGAATCAAAAAGCATGGTGAGTACTATATAAGATAAAATTTCTTATTATTGTAAGTACTAGTGAAGTGAGGGTGATGAAAAAGTAAGGTGAAGGTATGTGTAAATGAAGTTTCTTGAGATGGAATGCATTTAAGGAGTCATTTGAAATTGAATGAATTTTTTTAGATAGAGTATGGTGACAAGAAGGCCATTTTAGTGATATTGTGTTAGTTTTTGCAAGTTTTAGCCTTTTTAGGCTTGGTTAAGGATCCTCGATCACAGAGAATTGATGAATTTGTGAATTAAAACCTCTTGCTTTGTTGAATGACAAAGCATGCTTGTATTTTCTATAAATCATTCGCTAATGAAAGTTTCACATGTTGATAATACAAATCAGTTTTCAATTGTTTCTTAACTTCTTCTTTAAAATATGTTATGAGGGTTATAATTGCATTAACATGCTTCCTATGACTCAACGCATTACCACATGGTTTTACTTTCTTTTGATGTAACTAATGTTAAAGTCCTATTAAGACATAAAATCCAACCACCCACTTCTCTTGCATTCAAATTGGGTTGCATAAATATGTATTCCAATCCCAAATGGTGCAGTTTTAGTTAAAATAGTTTTCGTAATAAATCATGCCTCAAACTTTGTAAGGCATGAACTATGGAAACAAGTTCTAAGTTAGGGGGAGGATAGTTATGCTCATGCATCTTGATTTTTCTCTTGTCATAAGCAATTACATGATCATTTTGCAAAAGTATTCTACCCAAACTTTCTGAGGCATTAGTTAGCATAGTGAAGCTTCTCTTGGGATTCATAACCTTAAAAACATGTGTTGTTGTAAGTTTATTGTTTGAATAGATTAAATGTATTTTCACACTTGTCGGTCCACAAAAACTTTTTGCGTTTTTAAGTCAAAGAAGTTATTGGTCTAGCCTCTCTTGAGAAATCTTGTATGGTTTTATTTGTAATAACTAACTAGTCCCATGAAGATTCTTACTTCATGTACATTATTTGGTGTTGGTCACTCGGTAAAGGCTTTGATTTTCGATGGGTTGATTTGAGATATCATCTTTTTGTATGATGTGCCCAAGGTACTATACTTCGTTATGATAAAAAGAACATTTCAAAATCTTACCATATAGTTTCATTTCTAAAGCACATATAATAATATTATCAAGTTGTCATTATGATTTTATATGTTCTTAGAATAAGATTATAAAATGCAGCATGTGCATTAGTAAGTCCAAAAGGTAAAACAATGAACTCATAATGCCCATATCTTGTTCTAAACGTTGTCTTATGAATGTATTCATATTTTATCCTTAGCTGATGATAACCAGATAATAAATAAATCTTTGAATAAATAGATTCATCTCTCATCTAATAAAAAAATTCATCAATCCTTGGAAAATGATATATATCCTTTATTGTTTTCTTGTTAAGCATACGATAATCGTGCATAGTCTTAATGTTCCATCTTTGTTCTTAATGAAAAATGAATGATGCTCCCTAGGGACACACACTTTAAAACCTTGATCCATGTTGTCAATACACCATTCCACTATGCTTTTTGCATCTTTCAATTTAGCACCATCTTTGCACTTCAAATCTTCTCTTGCAAGAGCTCTTTTCACACATGCCCCTACACCGTCATGCTCTCATTTTCCATGTCCAGCCTCAATGAAACTCCAAATATGTTGCACACCCATCTTGATGTGCATCCTTCTCATCAATAAAAATTTGTGAATTCTTAAACTAAGGCGTGAAATTATCGACCATATATAATGTTGATTGAATCGGATGTCCATATCGGACAAGTTTTCATAAAATAGCTGAAACACCCTTGCAAAAATTAAGTAGAATGAGTACGATCATAACTGATATAAAGGTGGTGCTCTCTTAAAAGTTTTTGATCATTATTTGTACTATCAGGATAATTTTTATAAATGCTATATGCACAAAAATGTCAATTTGTATTGAGTTGTAATATTGCGATCAAACCTCCATTTGTGGTTACAATGTGTAATCCTATGCAAAATTGACCAATAAAACAATAGTACTAATAGGAAATGTGTCCTTGCATATCTTGAACTATTCATCCAACCATCAAGCTCTATGTGTATGCCTAATATACTCATAAACAATTTCATCCTTAAATTTTCTCATAAATTGAAAAACAGGCATGTGTTACAGTAACTAGCTCACACCGTTTAGACTCCTTTCCATCTTTCAAATGGTATGGTACTGATTTATATTTATCAAACTCAACTAAATTATGTCCTATTGCACCTCCAATTTTCTCATGGATGTAACTTTCCAATTTAGGTAATCTGGCCACACGTACTAAAAATTCCATATAAACAATCCGACTATAATTTTTTTCAAACTTCTCTTTCATAAAATATCATAGGAATGAAATATCTTGAAGATATTGGTGAAACTTGAACACCAAATTCGAGAACATATGCGGTTTTTAGAATGAAAATCGGAGAATGAATACGTAAAAATTTAGCATAATGCATCGCAAATTCAAAATGTTGCCTACAATGACAAGTGGTGCAAGCGTGGTTGATTTTCACATAGAATGGTTTTAACATTTCAAAAAAAAATATTGAATAAATTGAATTCTGAATGCTCTATTTAAACTTATGAAAAATAGAGTTTGAGTCATATGTAAGAAATGCTTTGGATGTGGTTTGTGATTAGTAGAACCAACTCTCCATTTTACAACATCTCTTGTATTAGGTGAAAATCTAGTGTTATTATGCTAAAAGAGAATAACAAATTCTCTTAAAAAATTAGATATATCTTTGTCCTTACACGATGCTCTAGAAAAAAATTCCCAAAAATTAGTGTTATTGAGTGATTGAAGGATATTACACCTTTCAATTTCTTTCATTAGAGTTTTCGATTAACTTCAACATTCGACTTGTTTGCCTAATCAAATATTGTTTTTGTTGATTCACTAACAACACTAGTAACAAGTACATGGCACATGACATTACTATCCCTTGTCCATCTCTTGACACCAATAGTGTGATATGCATCATAAAGGTTTTTAACAATTGTAGATGTTTGACCACATATATTAGATGTTGTCAATCCTAAGGTGTTTAATGTATGTCTCATTTTATTCAATTTCATCAAACTAACCAAAAACTGAAATCTTTGGGAATCATTTTGTGCTCATTTGTGGTGTGGTGTTGTGTAACATCACGTGCCATTTATTCTCTTGTTTGCAAAGCTAAGCATGAATGTCCTCCTTGCTTTATATTTTCCCATCATTGTGTTCCAATTGCTAAATGAGGAGAGTGTAGCTTAAAATTTTTAATCATCAAGGAGGAGAATATAAAACTAAACAAGGAGAGCTTAGTTTAAGTAATCAAGGAGAAGATTAATGATTATTATTATTGTATATAGACTGTATTTTCTTATTCTTTTTGGTAGTGGTTGAAGTGCATTTTTTTCTCCCTGGTTAGCTGGCGGATGGGTGACATTTCTTGTCACATCTTAAATGAACTTGTAATGTCCTGTTTGGCGTGAGACAGTGGGAGTCGGTGGAGCCTTGACTTCCTTCACCATGATCTCATTCTGATTCTCTTTCAATGCGTACAGGTGGGTGTTGGGTGTGTTTTTCTTGGGTGTTTCTTTCTCCTGGCACGTTTCTCTGCCTCTTGGATAGACTGCGCGTGAAATGGTTGAGAGGTGTCTTTCCTGGTTGCGTGGGCAGAGAGCCCATCGAAACCTGTTCTGTCCAGGCATTTGTCTTTCTAGTTCCACCTTGGGTGCCTTCCCTGCTGGTCGCGTGGGTTCGATATGGCGGGTATAGATGAAGCTGCAGGCTAGGGAAGAAGGCGTGTTACCTCCACGTTCATTGGGTGCTGCGAGTTGTGTTCTGGTCGGAGATCCACAGCACGGCCTGCACAGTAAATAGCCAGGCAGCAGGCATGTTGCAGAGTAGTAGAAGCCATTGTGAGCGCTTCCAGCAAGCAGGTCGTCTAACTATGTTGTTAGCTATTAAGATTGATTCGTTGCATCCTCGGTCGGGATTCTCCTTCAAGGTATTTTTATCAAAATCATTTTGTGATAGTGAGAGAGTTACCAGGAGACCTGATGAAATTTATTGCTAAGATTCTCTATTGTTTTCTTACTTGTTTTACGTTGTAACTCATGGAAGAGTATCTCATAGGCGTGGATCTGTTTCATATCAGAATATTTATGAAGCACATTTTGCTTTGCTATTATATGAGCTTCTTCAACGAATCACTATGTTGGCAGCATAAAGGTTTATGTTGGAATTATCACACCTTACAAGCTACGGCTGTAATGTTTGCACCAAGAGTTTGATCTTGTCCTCAAATGGAGAAGAAAGAAAGGTTTATTTATCATTATGGTAGATGCCTTTGAGCCGGCATGATGGAGCGTGATGTAATCATTATGTCTTGTGTCCGAGCTTCAAATCATGGGGTGACCTTTGATTCGCCGCATGTTTGAGGCTAGCTCGTATAGGGTATGTGATTGGTTGTCGAATCCCACCTTAGTTGAGAAGTGAAAGCTCAATGGATATGGAGTCTTCCGAAGAGATAGTTGAGCACAAGTGTCTAATGCTTTGTCACTTAGCATGATACATACATGCTCAAAGTGAAGCAAGCATAAGACACCCAAAATCCTCTTGAAATATGCATGGTTCAATAAGGATCGCATGATATGTGGAATGGGCTTAGAAGGCATAGGAAGTTGAAACACGAGTAACTTGGGTAAATCCATTCCTACAAGTACCTGACATAGGTTCTTATCTCCTCCAACCTTGTGTAGATCACTTGTGTTTGAGGAGCTCGTATAGGGTATGTGAGTTTGTTGAATCCCTGAAGTAAAAGCTCAAGGAAAGATATTTGAGCACAAGTTCTTGGAGTCACTGTTATTTTATTTAAAATTATTGTGAAATCGATTGTGGACTTTTCCTTGCATTGACCTGGTTCTTATGCTAACCCGTGTGGAGTTGGATGTCATGATGGGAGATTTCTACCCTTTCTCTGTTATTTTATTTCTTCTTGAACCACTTTTTTAGCTTTTATGTCATGATGGGAGATTTCCCTTTCGCTTGTTTCTTCTTGTTTTAGCTTTTATCGCTTGACAAAAGATGTATGGTTGGTCGAAAGGATGCGTGTGCCCTTTCCCCTGAATGTTATGTTTCTCTTGCTCGAGTGATCGATCTTCCTTATATATATATATATATGTACTCTTCTCTACGATAGAGTTCCAGTTATTATTTGTTCCAGCTAGTTTTTAGCAGTCGTTATTGTAAGCGTGCAATAACTATGAAGTTCCTTCCTATCAACCAAGGCTGTCCTTCTTTGTCTTTTGACATAAATTGTTAATGATCTCTCAAGCCACCTAACAACCCTTTTGGCATCGAAAAGGAAAGGTTGTAGGATTAGTGTAATCAACGCTTGGACTATTTCAGGTTAGAGATTCGGTGTTAAAACTTTTAGAATGTTTTAGTTTGCGTGCATCGTGTTTCAACCTCGAGTGTTTAGACTCCTACGTAGCTTCAGCCTGGTTCCTAGGTTTTATAGCCATTCTTAGGAGGTACTTTGACTGCCCCCTTCATCTTGAATCGTAACTAGTTTTTTTATTTAGCTATGTTCGAGGTCTTAATCGTGCAACTCTAGTACCCCCGCTATTCTGGAATTATTTTGGTCTTCTTCCCTCTCGGAAGGTTATTGGTGAAATAATCTAGTCTTCTAACTTGTGTTTCCTCCCATTTATTATGACTGTGTTGTTAATTAGGATTGGACAGCTTATATGCACATATGTACCTTAATGTTTTGTGATGAAAATTGCCTTGAATGTTGTCAACCTTGGGAAAAAACTTTCATGCAATCAATAGTATGATGGAGCTATAGCAGAAGGAGCTGTTTTGATAATGGAACTTAGTAGTTTATGTTGTACCTTTGTTTGAATGGTTGTCTATGTTACCAAGGGTTGCCTTAAAAATATTGTTGTTTTGGGAAATAGGAAATTTATTTTAAATTAACTGAACTCTAATAATTGATGTGGAGTGTTGTAAATTTTTAGGATTATAAAAGTTGTTGATGACATGTTCGTATACTCTTGGTTGATGGACTCTTTTTCTTCTCTCGCGTGATTGCTACTAGTCTACAAGGCATTGGCCTTCTTGAATGATTGGGAAGTCTCTTGGAGTTAGTGGCCAAAACTAGTTTACTTTGCTTATGCTTCGAAACTTATGTTGTGTGGATACTCTATGTGATTTCAGGTTTGAAACTCATTTATACATGGCTTTTTGTGTTAATTCTTGAAACCGTGGTTTCCCTTTTCTTGGGCCGATCAACTCTTGTTCTTCTAGAAATATAATATTATAACCTATGCATTTGGTACCTGTGACAAAATTCTGGATGGTTGGTACTTTATATCAAATCACACTCTTGTGATTGTTATTTAATTATTTACTTGGTGGGAATCCTGCTTTGTTAGATTGGTTATTTCTCCTTATAGGGCCAAGGGCCTTTCTCTTTCGGTTGTTATATTTTCGTCGTCTTTACTCCTAACGGAAGTACATGGTCTTCTTCTTTGATTGGCATGATGGAGATTTTATTATAACTTGATGTGTTGATAGTGTTTAGAGGTTTGACCCAAATTCTTGTAATAAAGTGCTTCTTTTCATGATTTTGATAGATAACAGTTATGGTGGGTTTGTGTAGCCTTATCTTGCTCAGTTCTCGTGAACTGACTCTTGTAGAAAATTTGCTGCAGATGGATTTTGCGTGTAGATGAGGGATAGATTTGTAGACTTTTGTCATCAACCTCAGTTGAGAAGTTCCTTTGCTCGAAACCTCTTTATGTTGTTCAACTATTGTTAACGTCCAGTGGAAAGATTAAAAGAGGATTAATGTCTTAGTATAAAGTATTGTGGAATTTGTCATCGAACTTTGAAACCTTGTATTGTTTGACCATCATTGAAATTATAAGAAAATTGGTTATTGTTGTTGAGTGACTTTGTTGGAGTATCAGTATTTTAAGAATTGATGTAATCTTGTTTTGTTCTTGTAAATGAGTGTTCTACAACCTTCCTTGAGAATAAATTTTGAGTTAAACCTTGACATGACTTAGTAATAAAGTGTCATAAGTAAACTAACATGGGATTGTTTAATACTTCTGGAAGTTAAATTAAAAGTTGTATTCAAATAAAGTAACGTAGGGGTCACCAACTTGAGAGCAAGAAATTCTTTAAGTAATCAAGGGCAAGACTATCATTGCAGGTAAACTTTATAACATGATAACCCTAGCTCCTCTAGTGAACATTATTCCTTTTATGGTGAAATTTGTAAAATGACCCTAAGGTGAAATGAACTGTTAGTTGTTTGAAGATGATAAGATTTAATAAGCCAGAGAAAACAAATTGGATACCTCACCATCTTTCTCACCGCCATTTGGAAAGTAAATTTTTACTCCTTGTTAATACTTTTAGCGAAGCCTAAGTAAAGTTGTTGATAATTTTGGTTAAGAGCCCTAGCTTCAATTAAATACTGGCAATAACTAATGAGGTCCTAAAGATGTTCCATCTCGACCTTCTCCCTCTAACCCCTTTTCAAGGCACCTTGTATCTCTTCTCTTAAGTGTGTTGAACTTAAAACCATGTTGTCTTGTGGGCAAGAACGAATCTTAGTAGTGTTAGTGGTGAGCAGATGGCCTTGTGGAATTTAAATACTCCTTTTTTCTTGATAAACGAATTAAGCAAATAAATGTCATAATAGAGAAGATTTAAAGATAATTACTCAGTGTCAAAGGAATAAACTTGGCTTGGCAAGTTGAATTATATGAATCATATCTTGAGCCTCCTTGAAAACGTAAGCTAAGAATTGCAAGATGTCCTTTTAAAATAAATAACCCTCAAGAATATCTCATTGTGGTTGGCCCTAACTGTAAGTGTATTCTGTGATTGGACTTCTATGTTTTCTTGTCAAAAGAAAAAAAAATGTATTGTCCTTGATAGGTGTGAACGTTTCCGTGCTGCCTTTATGGCCATCCTTGTATCAAGTTGTTCACAATGTTAGTTGTATCCTTGGTGACGACATGTTGCGTCATGTTATGTGTCAAGCAAGTCAAAAAAAAAAGTTATCTTGTATTTCACTATGTTGTTCGTGTGTGTGATTTATGGGTCATTACACTTGGTATCAGAGCATAGGTTCATGCTCTCGAACCTATGGGCCGGATTGGTGTTGTATGGTGATGTTACATGATGGTGGTTGTGTTACATGATGTTACTACATGATGATGATGATGATGTTGCATGATGGTGGTAGATATTGGAAGAGTAATGTGCTTTAAGCGTGATGTGATCCATGTCGTAATTGTGATATTGTGAACGCACATGATGTGTATGTCACTTTGTGCGTGTTTGTGATCATGTTGATATGTTGGGGATGGGAGTATTCTCTCTCCTTCTTGTGGATTCTATGAAGAGTTCACATGTGAATTATTGTTTGTGATGTGTGAAAAGAATTATAATGTGGATGACATAGTGTTGGAGCATTGTGACATATTGTGATATGTAGGTGTATCAATGTGTTGTATGACTAGATTGATGTTAAAAGAAATGAGTTGTATCATGATGTTTTTACCATGTTTTGAAGAAATGTGTGTACCACCTTGTTATGTAGCAATGGATGTTATGTTGTGACGTACTATGTTCATCGTATGTATGATTCGTGCAAATATGTAATGCTTCATGTTGTGATTTGGGGTCATACGGTGAGTGTATGAACCCTATCGTATGGTGATTGCACTTTGGGTGCGAGAATGTGGTAAAGTGATGTGTTACACTCGGTGAATGTATGATCATGATCTGTGTATATGTACCATATGTAAGATGTTATGGTAGTTATGTGTGTGCCACCATTATGTTAGTGATGTTGTTGTATATTATGTTGTGAACCTTACGCTAACCGACCCTAAAGGGAATCGGTAGAAGTGTATGTTGAGAGTGAGGAATGGTGTACCATGGGTTAATAACTTGAGCAAAAGCTTCGGTTTAGTAGATGGTGGACTTTGTGATCCTTTCCTCTCTCCTATGTGGTTATATGTATGCAACCTAAGTGCAACTATGACTATGTTTAGCCTTGTCGAAGTGGTGGCGGGATGATTTAGATGGAGGTGATGATGACAGTTGTATTATTGATATGTATTTTACTGAGTTGAGGCTCGATGTTTAAGTCTTGTGAACTCGTTGAGTACCCCTTTGGTGGCTAGATAAGGCCACACGGTTATCGTAATGTGACATTATTATAAGTTGATTTTATTCGTAAATTTAGCTTTTTACCTTATTTTGTAAGGACCAGTAACTTTTCTTGATTGCCATGCTTTACAATTTTGGGCATTTCCTTGGTTTGTGGCACTAACATGGGGATTTTGATACTAACTATGGCTATTTGGCCATTTATTTTGCTTGATTTTGGGTCTTCTTTTAAATTTGGAATTTTTACCGCCTTGCCCAAGGCTTGTACTTTGCCACTTGGCACTTTGATTGGATTGTTGTGCTGGTTCTATTGTCGTGATGTGTGGAATAGGGTCATGGGATGCACCATGGAATGGTTGGACCTATGGACCCGCTTCGTTGTATGGGGGTACACCCCAAGGAGTTACAGATAACTAGCGGGTTGTTGAACCATGCGTTATTATGTCACTTGGGTTAGGAGTGTTCGAACTCTATGTGTCTTGGACCATAGGGTCAACCGGCCTCCTTGAGGGAGGCATAAGAGTTTGAGGGAGGCATAAGAGACTTGAGGGAGGCATAAGACTTGGGGAGGCATAAGAGTTTGGGGAGGCATGAGAGCTTGAGGAGGCTTATGATATTTATGTGTATGGTTGATGTTTTGGGATATATGTTGAGTTATTGTGATGTTTTGGTAGTGGTATTTTGATGTATGTGTTACTCATGTCAGATGGATATGTGTTGTGATGTTGTGGATATGTCATTGATGCCCTTGTGGACCCTATGTACCTGTAGCATTTGTTTGGTGTTATGTGAATTCATTTCATCGATGCAAATTGAGGAAATGTCTGGTGGATTGTAGTACTCTTTTGGTTGAGTATTTTGGTATGTCAGTCATTGATGTGTGTCGAGTACTATGTTATGTGGACTGTGCCTATTCCATTCCGTATTTGAGTAACCTTTTTGTGGTGTAATACAATCATGAAGTATATACTTGTGTGCTTATGAATCTGTAGGGTCTTGTGAACCTGATAGGGTGTTGTGTTAGCAGTTCATGTTGGGCACCCACCATAAGGAATAAACCAAAACTCTTCAATGATGAAATTTTAAAAGAAATTAAACTAAGAATAATGTTAACGGAAAGAGACTAATGAAAATAATAAATAAGAAAGAACTGCCAATCTTCACAGAACATTGAAAGTTAAAATTTCTACCAAATGTTCCTAAGGCTACCTTGTGACCGTGCTTTAATCAACTAAAATTTTAAACCATAGGGTGTACTTTGTACTTTCTCTTTACCTTGTTCTTGGTTACGTGCCATTTCCTTCCCTCTGTGTAATGTCGCATCGAGGACGATGCTTTCTTAAGGGGAGGAGAATGTAATGCCCTGTTCTACGTTACACCTGTTCACCCTTCGGCGATCGAGTGCTAAGCATGGAACGTCTTTGTGCCTTCGATCTATGGAACGCTCCTGCTTTATTTGTGCTCATTTGTGGTGTGGTGTGGTGTAACATCACGTGCCATTTATTCTCTTGTTTGCGAAGCTAAGCATGAATGTCCTCCTTGCTTTATATTTTCCCATCATTGTGTTCCAATTGCTAAATGAGGAGAGTGTAGCTTAAAATTTTTAATCATCAAGGAGGAGAATATAAAACTAAACAAGGAGAGCTTAGTTTAAGTAATCAAGGAGAAGATTAATGATTATTATTATTGTATATAGACTGTATTTTCTTATTATTTTTTTGGTAGTGGTTGAAGTGCATTTTTTCTCCTGGTTAATTTGGCGGATGGGTGACATTTCTTGTCACATCTTAAATGAACTTGTAATGTCCTGTTTGGCGTGAGACAGTGGGAGTCGGTGGAGCCTTGACTTCCTTCACCATGATCTCGTTCTGATTCTCTTTCAATGCGTACAGGTGGGTGTTGGGCGCGTTTTTCTTGGGCGTTTCTTTCTCCTGGCACGTTTCTCTGCCTCTTGGATAGACTACGCGTGAAATGGTTGAGAGGTGTCTTTCCTGGTTGCGTGGGTAGAGAGCCCATCAAAACTTGTTCTCATCCGGGCATTTGTCTTTCTAGTTCCACCTTGGGCGCCTTCCCTGCTGGTCGCGTGGGTTCGATATGGTGGGTATAGATGAAGCTGCAGGCTAGGGAAGAAGGCGTGTTACCTCCACGTTCATTGGGTGCTGCGAGTTGTGTTTTGGTGGAGATCACGACACGGCCTGACAAATACAGTAAATAGCAGGGAAGCATAGGCATGTTGCAGTAGAGTAGTAGAAGCCGTTGTGAGCACTTCGGCAAGCGAGTCAGTCATCCAACTATGTTGTTAGCTGTTCAGTATCGACTGCATCATCAATTCGGGATTCTCCTTCAAGGTATTTTTATCAAAATCGACTGTGATAGTGAGAGAGTTACCAGGAGACTTGATGAAATTTATTGCTAAGATTCTCTATTGTTTTCTTACTTGTTTTACGTTGTAAATCATGGAAGAGCATCTCATAGGCATGGATCTATTTCATATCAGAATATTTATGAAGCACATTTTACTTTGCTATTATATGAGCTTCTTCAACGAGTCACTATGTTGGCAGGCATAAAGGTTTATGTTGGAATTATCACACCTTACAAGCTACAGCTGTAATGTTTGCACCGAGAGTTTGATGTTGTCCTCAAATCTGAAGAAAAAAAGGTTTATTTATCATTACGGTAGATGCCTTTTGAGAGCCGGGAGCGTGATGTAATCATTATGTCTTGTATCCGAGCTTCAAATCATGGGGTTGGCTTTGTAGCTGTTATTCACCGCATGAATGTGGCACTAGCACGAGCTCGCAGAGCACTTTGGGTTGAGGGCAAAGCAGCTGCATTGAAGCAATCTAGTGACTAGTCAGCCTTAGTTGAGGATGCTAAGTCTAGGGACTATTTTATGGATATGGAGTCTACCTGAAGAGATACCCTCTTGGAAAATAATGGAGAAAGGACAAGGCTGTGTCTAATGCTTTATTTTCCGGTGCGTTGGTAGATACATATGCAAAGTGGAAGCAAGCATAAGACACCCAAACTATTTGACAAAAATGCCTGAGTGAAATATGGCCAAAGGACAGCAAGGATTGCATGATATGTTTTGGAATGGGTTTGTTGAGAAGGCATAGGAAGTTGAAACAAATCTGAGTAACTTGGGTAAATCCATCTCCTACTGACTTTTTTTTGCCGTGACATCCTTGCTAGGTTCTTCTCTGAAAATATCTCCTCCAGCCTTGTGTAGATCACTTGTGTTTGAGGTAGCCCGTATAGGGTATGTGAGTTGGTTGTCGAATCCCACAAGAAGTAAAAGCTCAAGGAAAGCAATAGTTGAGCACAAGTGCTTGGAGTCACTTCGGATACAACAATGCTCTTGAACTATTTGACAAAAATCCTCTTGATTGCATGGTCTCGCGGATCGTGATTGTGGACCGCTTAGAGCCCAAGCTGGTGCACCGGATTCAGTACCTATAGTTCTTATCTTTGACCGTCGTGCGGAGTCATACGACGACTGTTGAAGCTGGAGAAACAAGGCAAGATATTTCTACACCTTTCTACTGTTATTTTATTTAAAATTATTGTGAAATCGAACCACTTTTCCTTGCATTGAATTGTCAGTTGGATGTCATGATGGGAGATTTCCCCTTTCTGCTTGTTTCTTCTTGTTTTAGCTTTTATCGTTGACAGTATGTTGGTCGAAAGGATGCGTGTGCCCTTTCCCCTGAATGTTATGTTTCTCTTGCTCGAGTGATCGATCTTCCTTTATATATATATATATATATATATATATATATGTACTCTTCTCTACGATAGAGTTCCAGTTATTATTTGTTCCAGCTAGTTTTTTAGATCGTTATTGTAAGCGTGCAATAACTATGAAGTTCCTTCCTATCAACCAAGGTTGTCCTTCTTTGTCTTTTGACATAAATTGTTAATGATCTCTCAAGCCACCTAACAACCCTTTTGGCATCGAAAAGGAAAGGTTGCAGGATTAGTGTAATCAACGCTTGGACTATTTCAGGTTAGAGATTCGGTGTAAAAACTTTTAGAATGTTTTAGTTTGCGTGCATCGTGTTTCAACCTCGAGTGTTTAGACTCCTACGTAGCTTCAGCCTGGTTCCTAGGTTTTATAGCCATTCTTAGGAGGTACTTTGACTACCCCCTTCATCTTGAATCGTAACTAGTTTTTTTATTTAGCTATGTTCGAGGTCTTAATCGTGCAACTCTAGTACCCCCGCTATTTCTGGAATTATTTTGGTCTTCTTCCCTCTCGGAAGGTTGTTGGTGAAATAATCTAGTCTTCTAACTTGTGTTTCCTCCCATTTATTATGACTGTGTTGTTAATTAGGATTGGACAGCTTATATGCACATATGTACCTTAATGTTTTGTGATGAAAATTGCCTTGAATGTTGTCAACCTTGGGAAAAACTTTCATGCAATCAATAGTATGATGGAGCTATAGCAGAAGGAGCTGTTTTGATAATGGAACTTAGTAGTTTATGTTGTACCTTTGTTTGAACGGTTGTCTATGTTACCAAGGGTTGCCTTAAAAATATTGTTGTTTTGGGAAATAGGAAATTTATTTTAAATTAACTGAACTCTAATAATTGATGTGGAGTGTTGTAAATTTTTAGGATTATAAAAGTTGTTGATGACATGTTCGTATACTCTTGGTTGATGGACTCTTTTTCTTCTCTCGCGTGATTGCTACTAGTCTACAAGGCATTGGCCTTCTTGAATGATTGGGAAGTCTCTTGGAGTTAGTGGCCAAAACTAGTTTACTTTGCTTATGCTTCGAAACTTATGTTGTGTGGATACTCTATGTGATTTCAGGTTTGAAACTCATTTATACATGGCTTTTTGTGTTAATTCTTGAAACCGTGGTTTCCCTTTTCTTGGGCGATCAACTCTTGTTCTTCTAGAAATATAATATTATAACCTATGCATTTGGTACTGTGACAAAATTCGGATGGTTGGTACTTTATATCAAATCGCACTCTTGTGATTGTTATTTAATTATTTACTTGGTGGGAATCTGCTTTGTTAGATTGGTTATTTCTCCTTATAGGGCCAAGGGCCTTTCTCTTTCGGTTGTTATATTTTCGTCGTCTTTACTCTAACGGAAGTACATGGTCTTCTTCTTTGATTGGCATGATGGAGATTTTATTATAACTTGATGTGTTGATAGTGTTTAGAGGTTTGACCCAAATTCTTGTAATAAAGTGCTTCTTTTCATGATTTTGATAGATACTTGATTATGGTGGGTTTGTGTAGCCTTATCTTGCTCGGTTCTCGTGAAGGCGACTCTTGTAGAAAATTTCTTTGAGATGGATTTTGCGTGTAGATGAGGGATAGATTTGTAGACTTTTGTCATCAACCTCAGTTGAGAAGTTCCTTTGCTCGAAACCTCTTTATGTTGTTCAACTATTGTTAACGTCCAGTGGAAAGATTAAAAGAGGATTAATGTCTTAGTATAAAGTATTGTGGAATTTGTCATCTGAACTTTGGAAACCTTGTATTGTTTGACCATCATTGAAATTATAAGAAAATTTGGTTATTGTTGTTGAGTGACTTTGTTGGAGTATCAGTATTTTAAGAATTGATGTAATCTTGTTTTGTTCTTGTAAATGAGTGTTGCTATAACCTTGCCTTGAGAATAACTTTTGAGTTAAACCTTGACATGACTTAGTAATAAAGTGTCATAAGTAAACTAACATGGGATTGTTTAATACTTCTGGAAGTTAAATTAAAAGTTGTATTCAAATAAAGTAACGTAGGGGTCACCAACTTGAGAGCAAGAAATTCTTTAAGTAATCAAGGGCAAGACTATCATTGTAGGTAAACTTTATAACATGATAACCCTAGCTCCTCTAGTGAACATTATTCCTTTTATGGTGAAATTTGTAAAATGACCCTAAGGTGAAATGAACTGTTAGTTGTTTGAAGATGATAAGATTTAATAAGCTAGAGAAAACAAATTGGATACCTCACCATCTTTCTCACCGCCATTTGGAAAGTAAATTTTTACTCCTTGTTAATACTTTTAGTGAAGCCTAAGTAAAGTTGTTGATATTGCAGTTAAGAGCCCTAGCTTCAATTAAATCTGGCAATAACTAATGAGGTCCTAAAGATGTTCCATCTCGACCTTCTCCCTCTAACCCCTTTTCAAGGCACCTTGTATCTCTTCTCTTAAGTGTGTTGAACTTAAAACCATGTTGTCTTGTGGGCAAGAACGAATCTTAGTAGTGTTAGTGGTGAGCGGATGGCCTTGTGGAATTTAAATACTCCTTTTTCTTGATAAGCGAATTAAGCAAATAAATGTCATAATAGAGAAGATTTAAAGATAATTACTCGAGTGTCAAAGGAATAAACTTGGCTTGGCAAGTTGAATTATACTGAATCATATCTTGAGCCTCCTTCAAAAACGTAAGCTAAGAATTGCAAGATGTCCTTTTAAAATAAATAACCCTCAAGAATATCTCATTGTGGTTGGCCCTAACTTGTAAGTGTATTCTATGATTGGACTTCTATGTTTTCTTGTCAAAAGAAAAAAAAATGTATTGTCCTTGATAGGTGTGAACGTTTTGTGCTGCCTTTATGGCCATCCTTGTATCAAGTTGTTCACAATGTTAGTTGTAATGGTGACGACATGTTGTGTCATGTTATGTGTCGAAAGCAAGTCAAAAAAAAAAAGTTATCCTATATTTTATTTATTTCATTTTTGACTTCATTTCTTGTCTCCCATGATATTTTGTTTCCAATGATAAGAAAAAAATGCAGAAAATGAAAGAATTTCGTAGTAATTTGTATAGTAAAGGCCAAACAGTAAAAATCACATGGTAATTTGAATGTTGGGATCCATGTAAATATGATTTAATAACCACAATTGTGGTTATATTATTTAGAATTGTGATCATGCTTTATAAACCGCAATCACGGCTCTTTCTATATCATCAAATTTGACCCTCAAGGCTCAAGAAATCTCTATTTTTCCCAACCAGAGCTATGGGAGGTCATTATGGCATGTGAAAGGCCAAAAACTTTAAATTTACTCTTCCACGGACTTGAACCATGCCAAAAAATAAAAAACATCTCACAAAAATGGTACCATCGCGTAGGGGAGACTATTAGCTTCATAGAAATATTGATTTTAAAGTGAATAAAATAAGATAAATATCATTTTATAATTTTTTTAATAACGGTAGATCTTTAAGACATTCTTTCCCATGCATTTTCATATCTACCTTTAAGATTACAAATTTTGTTTCACTTGTCGAATGTGAGAAAACCTATACCATCCCAAGTGTGGTGAAATTCTATAGACGTTTTTAAAAAAGTGTTTTATTTAGATATTTTTTGATATAGTTATGGTGGGAAAACGGAAAGTGCTCCATTTTCTAAATTTTTTAGATCACTTTCATGGAAAAAACCATTAAAAAAATATTGTTCGAAAAAATACAAAATAAAATCCATCCCAAGATAGATAGTGGCATCTAACTTTTCACGAAAGGAAAAAAAAAAGATTTTTTCATCAAATTATGGGCAAACGGACTACAATCTTATAGGTTTTAAAAAAGCTGAAAGTCATAGAATTTTGAGTGTTTAATATAGCTAAACTTGTCCCTTTAAAAAAAAAAATTAGTAGTTTAGAAACTAGATTCCAGATGCTACGATTCATATATCTATAATTTTTCGTATTTTGAGTGCATGCCTCCTTGATAACTAAGGCTATTGACCACTAATAATCCCTACAAGTTGAGATTTCACTATTTTTTGTAATATGACGTCCACTTATGACTCCTTTTTGGTCCAGTGACTTGATTTTGCATGTTGATGCGGGAGCATAACTTGCGGAGACCATAACTTTTGATCTAACCGTTGGATTGTCTTGAAATTTTACGGTGGTAGATATTCATTAGTACAATTATCAATTTTTTTTGGCAAGGTTGTGGCCCATTCAACACATGTTTAGGCATGGATTCCTTCATCTAGTGGCCTAAAATTGGCTTGATGTTTTTTCACTTTTGACTAGGTGTTAGAACTTTAATAACTATTTTTGTGCTTGTTAGAATAATTCAAAATTTTGAGTGAACCTTAATTTATGAAGGTATATTAGGAACACAAATTTTGAGGCCCATCCAAGTTGTTTTGCTAGTAGGTAATTTTTGGCATTTTAAGGTTGTTAGAGTGAGACGTGAAATAGAAGGAGGATTGTAATGATGTAAAATATTAATGTGGATTCCAGAATGAGAAGAAATATATTTTGAAACTTTTGGTTTTTATTTGCAAAGCTATTTGTGTGTTTTGGAGGGTTTTCAACCTCTTGTAGCTAGATCTAAATCAATTGGTATGAGCGATTTTGATCTTGCGAGAAATAGTTAAGGTAACATATTACATTTTCTATGTAATTTTTGCCTCTATTTTATATAATCATGGCTAGATGTGGGAGGAGGTTATGCCAAGATGAATAGGTATATGTAGGAGCTCTTAAGACAAGTTTCTGAGCTCACAGGAGAAGTTACCCGCCTTAGAAGGAGGCATACAAATGGGGATGAAGATCCAGATAGTGATATCTTGAAGAAGTACCTCCATTAATGAATGAAGGAGGAGATGAATAATAAAATGAGAGAGATGAAGTAACCTTGAATGAGAGACCATTTGAGGAGAGATTGATCCAGGCTTTAGAGGGAAAGAATGACAACATCAAGATTAATGTTCTTGATTATGGTGGAGGGTTATGACCAGAGGAGTTGATTGACTTGTTGAATTGCATGGAAAACTTATTTGAGTGGAAAACCCTTTCATAGGATAAGAAGGTTAATTTTGCATGCACTAGAGTTGGCTTAACATGCATTGATCTGGTGGTATCACCTATAAAATTAAAGACAAAGGAATCGAAAGGGAAATATATGAAACTAGAATAAAATGGTAAAGAAGATGAAAGAAAAGTTTCTTCCTATAGATTATGCTCGGACACTCTTTGAAGGTTCCAAAACTTAAGACAAAAGGATCTCAACATTGAGGTATATACCAATGCATTTTACAAGTTGTCAATCGGGGTGGATAGGGGAGAGTCGAAGAATAGAAGGTTACACGATATATAAATGGGTTGAGTTATACCATAAAAGATGAGATGAGTATGCTCCGGATCCATAGCCTAAATAACACTTATCAAATCACATTAAAGGAAAAAGAAAAGAACAAGAGGAATAATTTTAGAAGAGGTGTGAAGAGAGGGCCATCCTCATCTCCAATGAGAGGTAGGGTTAGATTTGAATCTACAAAAGGTGAATCATCTAATTCAAAATGGTATTAAGATTATGTTCAAATCGGTGGTAAGCTACCAAAGAGGTAAGGGGTTTTGGAGGGGAAGATGTTATAATGGAGAATAGGGATAGAATAGCCCCCAAAGGAAATATACATGTTACATATGTGGTGAAGAGGGGCACAAATCTTTTGAGTGTTTGCATTATCATACACAAGATAGATGGAAAGGAGAACAAACACGAGTAAATCGGTTGAAGATGAAGAGGAAGAAGAAATGGAGGTTATTGTAGACTTGGGTGAAACCCTCATGATAAGGAGGACGATTATTATCCCAAGGAAGGAGAAAGAACATGATGTCTTAGTGTTGATTCATGGTTGCGAACAAATATATTTCAAACAAGATGGACCTCTAGACGAAAGGTATGTAAAATTATTATTGATGGTGGTAGTTGTGAAAATATGGTTTATTTGTGATGGTGGTAGTTGTGAAAATATGGTTTCTACTTATGATGTGGAATTTTATGCTATTGTTCGAGGCATTAAGACACTGGAGACATTACTTGGTAGCAAAGGAATTTGTACTCTTCACTAACCATGAAGCCTTGAGGTATGTTAAAACAAAGAAGAAAATAAATAGTAGGCATGCAAAATGGGTTTCATTTTTGCAAGAATATAATTTTGTATTACAACATAATTCGGGTAAGAGAAATCAAGTTGTTGATGCCTTGAGTAGGTGTGTAACACTTTTTAAAACAATGAAAAAATGAAGTAGTAGGGTTTGAGGCGAGTTAACGAATTGTATGAAGGTGATCCAGATTTTGGTGATTTTGTGAGACAACTTAAGGACCTTATAGTAGGAAGTGGTTCTTCTAATTATTTGATGCGGGATGGTTATTTGTCTGTGGGGAGACAATTGTGCATCCTCGCCTGGTTAAATGAGAGAAAAAAATTATAAGAGAATTTCATAGTGGGGGGTTGGTTGGACACTTTGGTATAAGTAAGACAATTTCTCTTGTTGTAGAAAAGTATTATTGGCCAAAGGTAAAGAGGGAAATAAGTAGGATTGTAGTAATATGTAGAGTGTACCAAATGACTAAGGTCCATGCACAAAAATCTTTGGGTTATAAATGTCATTACTGTCCCTACTACGAGGACATGGGTTGATTTGAGTATGGATTTCATGTTACAACTTCCTAACACACAATGAGGTAATGATTCCATATTTTTTGTGGTTGATAGATTCTCTAAGATGGCACACTTCATTTCTTGTAAAATAAATAATGATGCTTATAGAGTTGCAGATTTGTTTTTTAAGAAGTGGTTAGATTACATGGAGTTCCAAGAACGATCACTTGAATCGAGGACTCAAATTTTTGAGTAGCTTTTGGAAGACTCTATGGAGGAACTGGGAAAAACTATAGTTTATTAGTGCATATCACTCCCGAGGATGATGGGAAAATAAAAGAAGTAAAAAAATCTTGGGAAATATCCTACGTTGCATAGTTGGAGAAAAGCCAAACAATGGGACTTAGCTTTACCAAAAGCTGATTTTTCCTTTAATAGCTTGGTAAATAGGTAAACAAGGAAGTCTCCTTTATATATTTGATATGTTAGGAATCCCAAGGGGTCTTAGATTTGACTTTGTTACTCGGTGAAGATAAAACTACTAAGGATGTAGAAGCATTTGCAGAGCACATTCTCTGTTTTGTAGGATGAAGTGAGGGAAAAGATGAAAGTGAGTAATGTATAATATAAAGCAACTACAGATGCTAGTAGGATATTAAACATATTCAAAGAAAGAGATATGGTAATGGTTCATCTTATAAAGGAGAGGTTTCTAAAAGGGTCATATAATGAACTAAAGTATAAGAAGATTGTACAGAGTGTAGGATTAAGAAGAAAATGAGTGATAATGCCTACAAGGTGGACCCACACGACAACTTTTATATCTCACCAGCTTTTAATGTTTATGACTTATATAAGTTTCTAGGTCATGATGAAAATGTTGTGGAGGAGAAAGAAATAAATTGGGAGTAAAGCAGAATCTTTGAAGAAGAAAAAGGAAAGGGTAATGCGTGTCTTGGACCAAAGACAGTCAACTGCTTAGACATGGGAGATACAATGAGATATTTGGTACAATGGGAAGATTTACAAAAAGAAGAAAATACTTGGATTCCTGAGTGGGAATTGAAGAAAATTGAGAGTGAAAATTAGATGAATTTCGTCAAGTCGAATTCACAGGATCTGAATTCTTTTCAACTAGGGGAGAATGATACATGAGCATAACTTCTGGAGACCATAACTTTTTATCCAACCATTCGATCATCTTGAAATTTTATAGGGTGGTAGATATACATTAGTAATATGTTGGGATCAATTTTTTTGGCAAGTTTGTGGCCCATTCAACACATGTTTGGGCCTGGATTCCTTCATCTAGTGGCCTAAAAAATAGCTCCTAACGGTTTTTTCACTTTTGACTAGGTCTTATAACTTTAATAACTTTTGTTGTGCTTGTTAGAATAAGTCAAAAAAATTTGCAAGCCTTAATTTATGAGGGTGTATTTGGCAAAAAAAAATTTGGGCCCATCAATTTTTTTTTTTGCTAGTAGGTAATTTTTGGCATTTTAGGGTTTTTAGAGTAGACGTGAAATAAAAGGAGGATTACAAATGATGTAAAAGATTAGTGTGGATTCTAGAATGAGAAGAAAACAATTTTGAAACTTTGGTTTTTATTTACAAAGTTGTTTATGTGTTTTTGGAGGGTTCTCAACCTCTTACAACTAGATTCACATCACTGCACTTACCCAACAACATATAAACACTTTCATATTCAACAAAATACGATACAAAATAGTAAAGTATTTTATTAAAAGTTAATAAGGATAACCCATTATTTTCATAATTAATGATATACAATTCATCATGATAGTACATTAGGAAATATGCCCATTCATCATGAAGATAATACACTCACGTTTAATAAATAAATACAAAATCCTTATCGAATTTTAAACAAATAATACATGACCGATCATGCGAAAACAATCTAATCAATCACTTCATGAATGTCACTCCTTCCGCAAATTGTATGGGAGAGAGAAAATGTATATATTGGCTAGTTGAAAGATTTGACATGAGTTAAATAACTCGTATTCTTGTTGTATTTAAATGAAATAATAGAATAAGTTAAGGTTAAATTAATTGATAATTAATGAAATTATTCGTTCATTAATTAAGTATATATCATTTCTCAAATGAAATAACACTTTGTAATAAAAGGTATGTTTACAAAAAATATTTAATACAACTGATAAACATAACTTTTGAAAGTTTAAGTATCATACTATGAAAATGATCAAGAATAGAATTTGTATCAACATCCTTCAATTTGCATTTAAATATTTATCAAATAATACTATCAATAAAGAAATATTCATCAATGTATATTTGTTGTTTTCAAATAATTGTATAAAAATTAAGTCATTATCCATTCCCATAATTGAATAACAAATGAATCATTAGTCATAATAGTCAATAAAACACTAGTGTATGCATTTCAATTTATTACTCTATAATTTATATTTCGTAATAAATACAGAGTTAAGAAATAATGTCCAAATTATATAATAAAATCCATATAATACCAAATACCTTACTAACTTTCATTCATTTCAGCAATAAGCCAAACAATCATGCTTACAAAGAAACAATCATTACTGAACATAAAAGTTTAGTGATGAATTTAATATCAAATACTTTGTTAAACTAACAATATATTTTCTATGGTGGTTATCTTTACCAACCAATATAGAGAGAGAGAGAAAGAGAGAGAGAGAGAGTGTTCATCAGTCCATGATTTAAATAACTTAGGAACAACATTAACATCAAAGTTATAAATGAACTCTAGTGCTCACATACAGAAAGCTTATTAACCACTAAATAAGATGAGCTAAATGAAACAATCTATCTCAAAAAATCCCTATTGGACTCGGGATTCTTCTTCCATTTTAATCGGTTTAAAGAAAATATCAACACAAAATAACTTGAAGTTCTCATTATATACCCTAGTTCGAGTTCATTCAAGGAAAGAATGAGGAAGAGACAATGAGTTTCATACATTCATGCTCCTGAGATCTTAATCATGGATTTTTAATAGTAAAACTTAAAAATACTACGAAAACCAAATAATTCCCTCTTCCTCAAATTTCTACACCAAACAAGAAATCAAATATTTAAATTCTCTTCTTAATAAGAGTTTCAACAATGAAAGAGGATTGTAAATACTCAACCTCACATTACTTCAAATCAACATAATAACAACAAGCTCTAGATGAGCTACACTCACAAGGAGTTGTATTGTAGTTCAATATTTAACCAAACCAGAATTTGAATATTAAACCCACTTCGTGAAAAATCATAGTGACCATATATTTTATTAAGAAATGGCATAATCGCCATTAAATTTTTAAATTTAAAACAATAATCAACAAACCCGAGAAGGCCAAAATTGAATGTAAAAGCAAATCTTACATCTACAACAAAACCCATTTTATTTCCAAATTATTCATCTTTTTTTCATTTCAAATTTTCATCATAAAAATAAAGAACAGTTCCAATTTTCAAACAATAATAGAAACCCAAACATAGTCCCGATTTCAAAATAAAAATAACAAGAACAAGAGATAAAACCCATGTATGGTTTGTGTTTTATTTCTTTTGCAATTTTTCTTGTTAAATCAACAACTTGTATGCCGAAAAAACCTCCAAAAAAATTTCCAAACAAAAATTTGAATACAACATATGCCATTAAAAATAGATTCATCATTGCATGCATATGATAAACAACAACTTCCTAAATCATCTTTCAAAACCTCATGCAGAGCTCAAACCATAACAAACTGTAATGCCAAAAATGCGAATGAAGAGAGAAGTTCATGTTTTGGCTTCCTCAACAAGCCACCAGGCTCCCAAGGAATCATGCAAATTAATTGCCATTAAGGTCCCAATGCCACATAGTGGCTTATTAAACCCAAAACCCCTTTTTTCATGCAATATGGTCTATGAAAATTCAAAACTTTAAACAATATCAATTACCTTATATTCCTCATGGTTTGTGACCATCTTCAAACAATAAACATTAAAAAAAATTAACCTTAAAGTAGTCAATGACATTTTATAAAACATTCAATATTAACAATGCTTAAGGAAGGGGTCGATGACCATAGTTAAGACATCAACAATGTCCAAACTTCAAACATTAGTTTCCAAGTGGTCCAAGACCAAGTTTCATAACATCGAAATTTAATTGCTATGTGGTCTAAGAACAATTCCGTTTAAAATCAACGTTAAAAATTTCAATGCAACATGGTTTGAGACCAATCATTCAAAACATGAAATGGTGGAGTTCATTCAACTATTCATACGCCTTTACCGTAACATTTTAAGTTACCTTAAACATTTGAAATAACCTTAACCATCGCAAAACATACTTAAACAATGCAAACAATGGTGGAGTTCACACAAATCAACATCATGCTATGATGCGAAGCCAAAAGGAGGTCATCACTAACAACAACTTCAAACATAACAGCTTATATATATATATATATATATATATATATATATATATATATATATATATATATATATATATATATATATATATATATATATCTATATATATATATATATATATATATATATATATATATATATATATATATATATATATATATATATATATATATAAAGTCATTATCATCAATCACTGTGACAGTAAAAATACGTTAAATTTAGATGCTTGATAAAGAGTTAAATGTTTCGTATTTTCGCTCACTCTTGCTTTAAATGCTTTGAATTTACAATGAGAAAATATTGAATTGTTTGTGTCCGAAATGCACTAATGCACTTATGTATTTATAGAGTTCTTGAATTCAAGAGACCCTATTAGAGTGCAAGTCAATACACAATGAGCAGGGAATATTGAAAAGAAAGGATCAAAAACTTTGGGGGGACCTAAACATGTGCCATTGAGAGCCCATAGAAGGAAAAGTCCCATAACTATACGCTTATGGTTTTGGTGAAAACCCATAATAATAGGAAAACAAAGGGAAGAGTTAAAATAAAAGAGAAGAGAAAAGAACAAGGAAACATATTTTAATACAACCAAAAATAGGGAAATACATCAATAAGAACCTAATATAGACCAATAATCGACAAATAAATAAATATATGAAGACAATACAATTATACAACTAATTATTAAATCTTATACCAATAATAGGTATCTACACACTTACTACACTTTTGTATCTTATTTATGAATTCCAAATTTATATATTAAATAAATCCTTACCATATAATTTATTAAAGTACTTGAATTAGAAAATTATCATCAAATCACATTTAAAAACAAACCAAAAAAAAAACAACACATACAAATCTATTTACTTCATTCATATATATATATCTCACTTTCTCTGGTCAAAAACTACAGAAACCACCACCAGCATCTTATTCCATATATCAACATAACTTATATTCGCCTTGGAAAATATGAACACATCATGATGTTGTAATTCCTCCTTTTAACGTCCAAATTCTGTGTTGTTATGATATTGGACAATTCTTTTAAGTCCTTGACAAAAGCATCCACGGCATTGGTTCATCAAAAAAGTTTCTGCCCATTATCTAACTTGTCCCGCAATCGTATGGTTATCATTTTGCAGGTGACATTTTAAAGCAAAAGTTTCAAAAAGCTGTAACACTTTGTTCTCCATCATAATTATGATGAACTTGTTTAAACCTGCAAGAGCAATATCCTCCAAACGTGCGTAGGACACCACTAATTAATAAAGTGAACGCGTTGCCTCATCAAATGTGTTTTTTTCGAGCTTTCTTCTTATTTCCCCTGAATTTTTCTTCCTCTTTCGGTTGGGTAGGGGCAAATGCGGGGTGGTGGAGTGGCAGGAATGATTGAGGATGGTTGATTGGTTTGTTAATATAACTCCTCCCAACCACCCAACCTTGCCAATTTTTAAGACTGCCATGTCTATCTGTCCTTGCGTGAGGAGTTGTGGAGTCATTTTTCTTCACCATAATCTCTTTTTGGATTCTCCTTCAATGTATAGGTGGGTGTAGGCGCGTTTTTTCTTTTCTTCCTCCTGGCACGTTTTCTCTGCCCCTTGGTTGCTGCGCAGTCTGGTTGACATGGTGGTTAGATGAAGCTACAAGCTAGTGTAGCAGGTGTCCAGCCTAATCAGTTCACCTTCTCTAGTATTATCCCTGCATGTACCAGCGTAGCATCTCTCACACATGGGTTGTTGATCCACGCAAAAATCATTAGATATGGATATCAGTCTGAAGTTGTTGATTGCGGCCTCTCCTTGTACCTGTGTTCCTGTTGTTTGGCTTGAAACCCAATGATCTCCATCCTCTTTGTAAGAAGGCAAAGGTGATTTCTGTTCATGTTCATGGACATCAGCGAGGACCAAGCTGGAGCTCTCGCCCTGTGATACGCGTTTGGCGTTGTCGTCTAAAGCATCTCAGTTAGCTGTATTCAGGCCGTTTTGAGCGCTTCCAACAGGCAGGTTGTCCAACTTTGTTGTTGTCTATTCAGTATCGACTGCATCCTCAGATTCGGGTTCCTCCTTCAAGATATTTTTCTCAAAAATCGTGCTGCACTGGTAGTATCAGTGGAGCGTAGAACTGAAATTCTCCTAGGAGAGTGCCGTGAGGAGGTATTTGGCTGTATGCAGCAGCTACAGGGTAGAGAGGTAAACTTATCCCAGAAAATCAGTGGCCTCCAGAGGGAATTAAGTGCGACAGCTGCTGCAGGCGATCCCAAGGAACCGTTGGTGTTGATCCTGATGTTCTGGTTGCACGCGACCACAGTCGTGATCAGTTGTTGCAAAATCTTGCAGCTGTAGTAGAAGAATGAGATAAAGTTTTAGTTGAGCTGTCCACTGTGAAAACAATAGGGTGATTCATCTTGTACTGGAGAATGCTCACCTCACAGGTCCGATAGACTCGTTAGCTGATCTAGACCAGTTGAGAGTCTTGAGCCTGAAGGGGAATTCTTTAAATGGTACCATGCCAAATTTGACCAAGTGGAGGAGCATGAAATTGTTGTTTCTCTCATACAGTAATTTTTTGGTTCCCTGCCTTCATCTATCTCATTGTTGGATTGGCTGTGGAGGCTCGATGTTTCAAACAATTTCTTCACTGGCCAGATACCATATTCTCTGAATTCTCTAAGCCATCTGCTCACTCTGAGACTTGAGAATAATGTATTCACTGGTACAATTGCACAATTGAACATTACCAGTCTTCAGGACTTCAATGCATCGGTAATCATCTCACAGGGGCCATCCCTGGATCTTTGTCTAAGTTTCCAGCTTCCGCTTTTGCCAGTAATGTGGTTCTCTGCGGAAATCCATTGCCAAGTTGTAAGAATATTATCAGTAATCCTACCACTCCAGGAGGTATTGTGAATTCCAATCCTGTAACACAGGATCCTAGCGTGGTGCCCTCCACACCAAGTTCAAAGCCTGAATCGTCACAAAATACAAAGAAGAGCTCCAATAGATTAAGCAGGGGTGCTGTGATTGCTATTGTTGTTGGGGACTTTGCAGTTCTATTGCTCATTGCTTGCATTTTCATTTGGTATTACTGGAGAAAATACTCTAGAAAATGGTGGATGGGAAGCCATCAAAGAGATTGGAAACAGAGAAGATTGTGTATTCATCAAGCCCATATCAACATCCATCTAGTTCTGCAGAGAAGGGAAAGCTAGTTTTCTTTAAGGGAACTCGACAGTTTGAATTGGAGGATCTTCTTCGAGCTTTGGCCGAAATGCTTGGGAAAAGTAGCTTTGGATCTGCTTTTAAAGCCGTATTGGAAGATGGTAATGTTGTTGTAGTGAAGAGATTAAGGGAGGTGCAAGGGTCAGGTAAAAGGGATTTTGAGCAGCATATGGAACTTGTTGGAAGGTTGCGGCATTTGAATCTAGTTAGCTTGAAGGCATACTACTATGCAAGAGACAAGAAGTTGTTTGTTTATGACTATATGGTAAATGGAAGCCTCTATTTCCTTCTTCATGGCAATCGCGGTCCGGGATGAACCCCACTTGATTGGACAACTCGACTAACATGTTGGCTGGTGGATTGACCTACGGGCTAATTTGGAGCAGTGTTCGGAGGATTTTGGATCTACTTCTGAGAAACCCAGGGATGCATGGCAACAATCTTTGGGAAGAGGAGATAGGGTGAGGCCGGGAAGATCGGCGAGGGAATGATAATCGGTGTCAATGCGACCCGACCAAACTATGGGCAGAGATGCACATTTCAGACTATTCAATTGATTTTATGAAGTCAAGTGCATGGCCATTAATGAGTTTGGACCTTCAGCGAGTTGAGGAAGAGGAGTTGCGCAGCTTTGTGTTCTGTTGTTGCCGAGCCCGAGCCCCAGTCGACGTGCTTGTTGGTGGGAAGAACTATAATCGGGCATGTTAAATCTACTCCTTGTAATAGTTTTCTACCTTCTTTCAAAGATCTTGAAATGATTATTCTTCCCTCTTGAATGGCGCCTAGACAAGATGTTTTCGTGGTTGTTTATATCGCCTGATTGTGGGTTGTTCCTTTAAATCTCATTTCCATTTTCACCTGGTTTTGCTTGGAATGTTCTTTTCCTCTCTTATAGCTTACTCTATTTTCATATTTGTCTAAATGGGCTGCAATTTTGAGTGATGCAATCTAGTTCGTAGGGAAGGAAACGCGTTTTAGAGTTTTGTTTGCTTATATGACCCTCTTTTAAAAGAATTTTGTGATGGTATTTATAATAGAAGGCTTACTATATGGAAGGTTAAGCCTTCATATCTCTTTTGGTTGAGTAAATACGTATTTCCTATTTAGGCTCTCTCTGCTTTTTGCTAAAAGGTACATTAATAGTGACGTTGTGTTCTAAAACTTGTTTAAGCCTGTGGGCATTCCTTACTTCTGTTTAATTGGAAAATGGCATTAGGGTCTTGTTTTAGAACCGTACATGGTTGACTTTTGTACCAGTTCTAGAGGAGGAATAACCCGACATCTATTTTGGCCTCTACGTGTTGAGAGAATTACTATACCTACTTCTGGTGCAAACTCTTGTTTGATTAAAGTAAGGGGAAACATTGTAAGTTTAATTGAATGAAATCTCTACAATTTTTATTAAGGGTCGCAAAGCAAGCTATTACTAGCTGGACTGAAACAAAAGTTGTAGGTGAATCCATGGTATTGGACTCGTGAACTCGTTTCTGTTAGATGACAGTTGATTTCAGTGATAATATCATAGGTGGCTGTAATATTTATCTGTTTGATATTTTCTAGACTTTTCCTCGATAAGCCCACATGGATCGGGTAAAATTTCCATCTTCTATACCTTTGGCAAGGAGTTCATAGAACTTCTAGGCCTAACTGCACTGCGTAACCTTCCTGATGGATATGTGTGTTGGTTTCTTATTTTGTGCTTGTACTCATGGTAAGGTCTTTTGAGTCTGGGGCATCGTTGGTGTTTTACCCTCTGCGTATCGAATCCCTTTGTTTTCGAACTCAAATATCTTATACTTCAAACTTGGTTACTAAAAGGTCCCATTTTGTGGCCTTGTTAAGGAAATCAATTTTTTATTTTAATACTTATTGACATTGTCGGAAATATATATAAAAATTATTAACGACTTTTGGGTTAAGCCTTCCCTTATATTATGTAGAGAAGTTGACGATTAGGATAAGGTTTGTTGGGAGAATAATGGCCCTTTTTGTGTCTCTTTTGTATGCTTTTGGGAAGAGTGGATTTGTTTTGTTAACTAGTATTACGTTTAAGAAATCCTATAAGGAAGTAGTGGTAAACTCCTTGGTTAAAACTGAAACTATAGTTGTTTTTCTTTTAGGGGCGTCGAACCCTAATTATTGCTATGAAGCCTCCCCCTGGGAGATTTGGATAACGTCATTTTGTTCCGCGCGCCTACGATCATAATTAGTATGTTTTGTCTTCTCTTGGACCCCTTTAGTTGGATGGAGTAAGTTTTGGATTCCAATCACGTAATCCATAGGATTACATGAAGGAGATATCAACACTCTTGACCTTCTTGTTCCTAACCCATAAGGTCTTGCCTTGATTTATGTGATTTTGTTCTTACTGGTATTTTGACTTTCTCCTTGCTGGATGGTTTAGATTTCTTTCTCATGCGAATAATTTTGGAGTTGTGGGTTGTGTTTTAATCCATTTTTGAATTAGAACTTTCCTTTCTTGATATTGTTAAATGTTAGCTTACTGTTGCAATGAGTAGCCTTAACATGCTCAGTTCTCATGAACTGATTCCAGCTAGTATTTGTGCAGATGGATTATGCGAGTAGATTAAAGGAAAGAGTTGTAAAGGTTTCATCAGTGCAATTTATGAAGTTCCTTGTAAAAATGTCCAATGTGAGGTAAATTTTGTAATAGTGCTTGCAAAGGAGTTTAGAAGACCTCTTGCCTTGGGTTGTTCTGAAATTTCGTGATGATGTTGTCTTGTCCTTCTATAGGTTAACTGGTAAATTACCTTTGTGAGAAATAATGTTCAATCTTGACCTTGTTATGAGTATTCTTTTGGTGATATCATTTACAGTCATGGAAATTTTGTAGCATGGCTCGGCTTATTTTGTTACCTTCTTGTTCTTGACCCAAGTGAAATCCAATCTCTTGACTCCTTTGGTTCATGTGCCATGTTGAATGGAAATGTTATAACCGTGGTTTACGTTCTTGTTAAATAACGATAATTTCTTCTTTCAGGTCATAATGCTTATTGGTTTAGTAACCCTCCTGGTACTAGCATCAATGTTATTCTAGGCATATTTTAGTGGGTTGAAACCCCTTTTTTCTAAAGATAATCAAAGATAAAAGAAGAGGAATACATAGATGAATAAATAAAGAAGATAATAATGAAGTTGTATTTAGTTGATAAAATTAAGAGTCTTTAATTGGAAAGAAAGTGTTTATCTAACGATGTAAAAAAAAAAAAAAAAAAACCTACCATTGCTAACCTTAAGCTATGGATTAAATATTGTCCTCTTGTTGGGAAACGTTAATTAATTTTAAAGGTAATATCACTTTGTTGGCTTTTGGGAATATCGGTAGATCTTATCTAGTACAGAGTTTGAATAAAAACACATTAAGTATAATGCTTCCATGTTGGGAACCCCTGTGTATCCCCGACGAACTTAATCAAGATGATTTCTAAATGAAGCTTTTACCAAAATTCAATTGAACTCTTAAGACTCATTAAAAGACTAGTTAATAACTAAATAGATCATAATAAAATAAATTTATCTTCTCTCTCTAACCATTACCATGGTACCTTGTAGTCCTTGTCTAAGCTATGATAAATTTTTAATTCTTGATCAAAGATGATTAGGGTTCTGAACCTTAACGATACTCCTCTCCTTTTGATCTTACGCTTGCCTCCTTATGTAATGTGGGTATGAAACGAGTTTCAGTAGGGGGTTTAGATAGATAGCCTTGTGGAATTGCTTACCTCCTGGTTTGTAAACAAATTAATCAAGGAATTTTCATATTATAGGTGATCCTAGGATAGTCTTCAAGTTATATAAAAGGAAAGAAACTTAATCCTATAAGAAGAATGGTATGAAACATATCATGAACCTTCTAGAACGTAAGCTAAGAATTGTAAGATGTCTCTAGTAAATCAGTAATCTTAAGAAGATTTTCATAGTGGGATGTCTTCAGCTATAACTATGTAATGTGGTTGGTCTTTTGCCATGTCCTTTCACAAAAGAAAAGTAAATTGTCCTTGATAGGTGTGGACGTTTCCGTGCTGCCTTTATGGCCATCCTTGTATCAAGTTGTTCACAGTGTTAGTTGTATCCTTGGTGACGACATGTTGCGTCATGTTATGTGTCAAGTTAGTAAAAAAAAAAGTTATCCTGTATTTCACTGTGTTGTTCGTGTGTGTGATTTTGGGTCGTTACACTTGGTATCAGAGCATAGGTTCATGCTCTCGAACCTATGGGCTGGATTGGTGTTATATGATGATGTTACATGGTGGTGGTGGTGTTACATGATGATACTGCATGATGATGATGATGTTGCATGATGGTGGTAGATATTGGAAGAGTAATGTGCTTTAAACGTGATGTGATTATTGTCGTAATTGTGATATTGTGAACGCACGTGATGTGTATGTCACTTAGTGCATGTTTGTCATCATGTTGATATGTTGGGGATGGGAGTATTCTCTCTCCTTCTTGTGGATTCTATGAAGAGTTCACGTGTGAATTACTGTTTGTGATGTGTGAAAAGAATCATAATGTGGATGACATAGTGTTGGAATATTGTGACATATTGTGATATGTAGGTGTATCAATGTGTTGTATGATTAGATTGATGTTGAAAGAGATGAGTTGTATCATGATGTTTTACCATGTTTTGAAGAAATGTGTGTACCACCTTGTTATGTAGCAATGGATGTTATGTTGTGATGTACTATGTTCATCATAGGTATGACTGTGCAAATATGTAATGCTTCATGTTGTGATTTTGGGTCATACGGTGAGTGTATGAACCCTATCGTATGGTGATTGCACTTTGGGTGCAGAATGTGGTAAAGTGATGTGTTACACCCGGTGAATGTATGGTTGTGATCTGCCTTGTATATGTGTGTGCCACCATTATGTTAGTGATGTTGTTACATGTTATGTTGTGAACTTACGCTAACCGACCCTGAGGGAAATCGGTAGAAGTGTATGTTGAGAGTGAGGAATGGTGTACCATGGGTCAATAACTCGAGCGAAACTCGGTTTAGTAGATAACATGTGAATCTTTCCTCTCTCCCTATGTGGTTGTATGTACGCAACCTAAGTGCAACTATGACTATGTTTAGCCTTGTCGAAGTGGTGGCGGGATGATTCAGATGGAGGTGATGACAGTTGTATTATTGATATGTATTTTGAAGCTGAGGCTCGATGTTCGAGTGCTAGCAACTCGTTGAGTACCCCTTTGGTGGCTAGATAAGGCCACACAGTTATCGTAATGTG
The DNA here is from genome assembly GCA_018340775.1 of Taxus wallichiana var. yunnanensis. NCBI lineage: Eukaryota > Viridiplantae > Streptophyta > Pinopsida > Cupressales > Taxaceae > Taxus > Taxus wallichiana. Next base: position 947,312,235 of record CM031239.1, on the reverse strand, counting down.
ACATTATTATAAGTTGATTTTATTCGTAAATTGAGCTTTTTACCTTATTTTGTAAGGACCAGCAACTTTTCTTGATTGCCATGCTTTACAATTTTGGGCATTTCCTTGGTTTGTGGCACTAACATGGGGATTTTGATACTAACTATGGCTAATTGGCCATTTATTTTGCTTGGTTTTGGGTCTTCTTTTAAATTTGGAATTTTTACCGCCTTGCCCAAGGCTTGTACTTTGCCACTTGGCACTTTGGATTGGATTGTTGTGCTGGTTCTATTGTCGTGATGTGTGGAATAGGGTCATAGGATGCACCATGGATTGGTTGGACCTATGGACCCGCTTCGTTGTATGGGGGTATGCCCCAAGGAGTACATATAACTAGCGGGTTGTTGAACCACGCGTTATTATGTCACTTGGGTTAGGAGTGTTCGAACTCTATGTGTCTTAGGCCATAGAGTCAACCGGCCTCCTTGAGGGAGGCATAAGAGTTTGAGGGAGGCATAAGAGACTTGAGGGAGGCATAAGAGACTTGAGGGAGGCATAAGAGTTTGAGGGAGGCATAAGAGACTTGAGGGAGGCATAAGAGTTTGAGGGAGGCATAAGAGACTTGAGGGAGGCATAAGAGTTTGAGGGAGGCATAAGAGACTTGAGGGAGGCATAAGAGTTTGAGGGAGGCATATGATATTTGTGTGTATGGTTGATGTTCTGGGATATATGTTGAGTCATTGTGATGTTTGGTAGTGGTCTTTTGATGTATGTGTTACTCATGTCAGATGGATATGTGTTGTGATGTGGTGGATATGTCATTGATTCCCTTGTGGACACTATGTACCTATAGCATGGTTTGGTGTTATGTGAATTCTTTCATCGATGCAAATTGAGGAAATGTCTGGTGGATTGTAGTACTCTTTTGGTTGAGTATTTTGTATGTCAGTCATTGATGTGTGACAAGTACTATGTTATGTGGACTGTGCCTATTTTATTCCGTATTTGAGTAACCTTTTTGTGGTGTAATACAATCTTGAAGTATATACTTGTGTGCTTGTGAATCCGTAGGGTCTTGTGAACCTGATAGGGTGTTGTGTTAGTAGTTCATGTTGGGCACCCACAATAAGGAATAAATCAAAACTCTTCAATGATGATTTTTTTTTAAAAGAAACTAAAACTAGAAATAATGATAATGGAAAGAGGCTAATGAAATGATGAACAAGAAAGAACTGCCAATCTTCACAGAACATTGAAAGTTAAAATTTCTACCAAATGTTCCTAAGGCTACCCTGTGGCCGTACTTTAATCAACTAAAATTTTAAACCATAAAGTGTACTTTCTCCTGTACCTGTTCTTGGTTGCGAACCATTTCTTTTCCGTTGTGTTATGTCGCATCGAGGACGATGCTTTCTTAAGGGGAGGAGAATGTAATGCCCCACTGGGCATTGGATTCTTTTTCTACCTGCCTCCACTACCACCTTGGCCTCCTCCCAACCACCCAACCTGCCAATTTTTAAGACTGTCATGTCTGTCCTTGCGTGAGGAGTCGGTGGAGTCATTTTTCTTCACCATAATCTCTTTTTGGATTCTCCTTCAATGCGTATAGGTGGGTGTAGGCACGTTTTTTTCTTTTCTTCCTCCTGGCACGTTTTCTCTGCCCCTTGGTTGCTGCGCAGTCTGGTTGACATGGTGGTTAGATGAAGCTACAAGCTAGTGTAGCAGGTGTCCAACCTAATCAGTTCACCTTCTCTAGTATTATCCCTGCATGTACCAGCGTAGCATCTCTCATACATGGTTTGTTGATCCACGCAAAAATCATTAGATATGGATATCAGTCTGAAGTTGTTGATGCGGCCTCTCCTTGTACTGTGTTCCTGTTGTTTGGCTTGAAACCCAATGATCTCCATCCTCTTTGTAAGAAGGCAAAGTGATTTATGTTCATGTTCATGGACATCGGCGAGGACCAAGCTGGAGCTCTCACCCACATACGCGCGTTTGGCTGTCGTCTAAAGCATCTCGATTAGGGAGCCGTTTTGAGCGCTCCAACAGTGGCGGTTGTCCAACTTTGTTGTTTCTATTCGATGATCGACCGCATCCTAGATTTGGGTTCCTCCTTCAAGATATTTTCTCAAAATTGTGCTACACAAGCAAGAGTAAAGTGGAGCGTAGAACTGAAATTCTCCTAGGAGAGCCGTGAGGAGGTATTTGGTTGTATGCGGCAACTACGGGGGTAGAGAGGTAAACTTATCCCGGAAAATCAAGTGGCCTCCGAGAGGAGTTAAGTGCGACAAGCTGCTGCAAGATGATCCCAAGGAACCGTTGGTGTTGATCTTGATGTTCAGTTTGCACGCGACCATAGTCGTGATCGAGTTGTTGCAAAATCTTGCACTGTAGTAGAAGAATGAGATAAAGTTTTAGTTGAAGTGTCCATTGTGAAAAAATAGGGTGATTCATCTTGTCTTTGGAGAATGCTCACCTCACACAGTCCGATAGACTCGTTAGCTGATCTAGACCAGTTGAGAGTCTTGAGCCTGAAGGGGAATTCTTTAAATGGTACCATGCCAAATTTGACCAAGTGGAGGAGCATGAAATTGTTGTTTCTCTCATACAAGTAATTTTTCTGGTTCCCTGCCTTCATCTATCTCATTGTTGGATCGGTTGTGGAGGCTCGATGTTTCAAACAATTTCTTCACTGGCCAGATACCATATTCTCTGAATTCTCTAAGCCATCTGCTCACTCTGAGACTTGAGAATAATGTATTCACTGGTACAATTGCACAATTGAACATTACCAGTCTTCAGGACTTCAATGCATCCGGTAATCATCTCACAGGGGCCATCCCTGGATCTTTGTCTAAGTTTCCAGCTTCCGCTTTTGCCAGTAATGTGGTTCTCTACGGAAATCCATTGCCAAGTTGTAAGAATATTATCAGTAATCCTACCACTCCAGGAGGTATTGTGAATTCCAATCCTGTAACACAGGATCCTAGCGTGGTGCCCTCCACACCAAGTTCAAATCCTGAATCGTCACAAAATACAAAGAAGAGCTCCAATAGATTAAGCAAGGGTGCTGTGATTGCTATTGTTGTTGGGGACTTTGCAGTTCTATTGCTCATTGCTTGCATTTTCATTTGGTATTACTGGAGAAAATACTCTAGAAAATGGTGGATGGGAAGCCATCAAAGAGATTGGAAACAGAGAAGATTGTGTATTCATCAAGCCCATATCAACATCCATCTAGTTCTGCAGAGAGGGGAAAGCTAGTTTTCTTTGAGGGAACTCGACAGTTCGAATTGGAGGATCTTCTTCGAGCTTCGGCCGAAATGCTTGGGAAGAATAGCTTTGGAACTGCTTATAAAGCCGTATTGGAAGATGGTAATGTTGTTGCAGTGAAGAGATTAAGGGAGGTGCAAGGGTCAGGTAAAAGGGATTTTGAGCAGCATATGGAACTTGTTGGAAGGTTGCGGCATTTGAATCTAGTCAGCTTGAAGGCATACTACTATGCAAGAGACGAGAAGTTGCTTGTTTATGACTATATGGCAAATGGAAGCCTCTATTTCCTTCTTCATGGCAATCGTGGTCCGGGATGAACCCCACTTGACTGGACAACTCGACTGACATGTTGGCTGGTGGATTGACCTACGGGCTAATTTGGAGCGGTGTTCGGAGGATTTTGGATCTACTTCTGAGAAACCCAGGGATGCATGGCAACAATCTTTGGGAAGAGGAGATAGGGTGAGGCCAGAAGATCAGCGAGGGAATGATAATCGGGTGTCAATGCGACCCGACCGAACTATGGGCAGAGATGCACATTTCAGACTATTCAATTGATTTTATGAAGTCAAGTGCATGGCCGTTAATAGAGTTTGGACCTTCAGCAGGCTGAGGAAGAGGAGTTGCAGCATTTGTGTTGTTGTTGCCCGAGCCCTGGTCGACGTGCTTGATGGTGGGAAGAACTATAATCAGGCATGTTAAATATACTCCTTGTAATAGTTTTCTACCTTCTTTCAGTATCTTGAAATGATTATTCTTCCCTCTTGAATGGCACCTAGACAAGATGTTTTCGTGGTTGTTTATATCGCTGCCTGATTGTGGGGTTGTTCCTTTAAATCTCATTTCCATTTTCATTGGTTTTGCTTGGAATGTTCTTTTCCTCTCTTATAGCTTACTCTATTTTCATATTTTTCTAAATGGGCTACTACAATTTTGAGTGATGCAATCTAGTTCGTAGGGAAGGAAATGTTTTAGAGTTTCGTTTGCTTATATGACCCTCTTTTAAAAGAATTTTGTGATGGTATTTATAATAGAAGGCTTACTATATGGAAGGTTAAGCCTTCATATCTCTTTTGGTTGAGTAAATACGTATTTCCTGTTTAGGGCTCTCCTGCTTTGCTAAAAGGTACATTAATAGTGACGTTGTGTTCTAAAACTTGTTTAAGCCTGTGGGCATTCCTTACTTTCTGTTTAATTGGAAAATGGCATTAGGGTCTTGTTTTAGAACTGTACATGGTTGACTTTTGTACCCAGTTCTAGAGGAGGAATAACCTGACATCTATTTTGGCCTCTACGTGTTGAGAGAATTACTATACCTACTTCCTGGTGCAAACTCTTGTTTGATTAAAGTAAGGGGGAAACATTGTAAGTTTAATTGAATGAAATCTCTACAATTTTTATTAAGGGTCGCAAGCAAGCTATTACTAGCTGGACTGAAACAAAAGTTGTAGGTGAATCCATGGTATTGGACTCGTGAACTCGTTTCCTGTTAGATGACAGCTGATTTCAGTGATAATATCATAGGTGGCTGTAATATTTATCTGTTTGATATTTGCTAGACTTTTCCTCGATAAGCCCACATGGATCGGGTAAAATTTCCATCTTCTATACCTTTGGCAAGGAGTTCATAGAACTTCTAGGCCTGACTGCACTGCGTAACCTTCCTGATGGATATGTGCGTTGGTTTCTTATTTTGTGCTTGTACTCGTGGTAAGGTCTTTTGAGTCTGGGGCATCGTTGGTGTTTTACCCTCTGCGTATCGAATCCCTTTGTTTTCGAACTCAAATATCTTATACTTCAAACTTGGTTACTAAAAGGTCCCATTTTGTGGCCTTGTTAAGGAAATCAATTTTTTATTTTAATACTTATTGACATTGTCGGAAATATATATAAAAATTATTAACGACTTTTGGGTTAAGCCTTCCCTTATATTATGTAGAGAAGTTGATGATTAGGATAAGGTTTGTTGGGAGAATAATGGCCCCTTTTTGTGTCTCTTTTGTATGCTTTTGGGAAGAGTGGATTTGTTTTGTTAGCTAGTATTACGTTTAAGAAATCCTATAAGGAAGTAGTGGTAAACTCCTTGGTTAAAACTGAAACTATAGTTGTTTTTCTTTTAGGGGCGTCGAACCCTAATTATTGCTATGAAGCCTCCCCCTGGGAGATTTGGATAACGTCGTTTTGTTCCGCGCCTACGATCATAATTAGTATGTTTTGTCTTCTCTTGGACCCCTTTAGTTGGAAGGAGTAAGTTTTGGATTCCAATCACGTAATCCATAGGATTACATGAAGGAGATATCAACACTCTTGACCTTCTTGTTCCTAACCCATAAGGTCTTGCCTTGATTTATGTGATTTTGTTCTTACTGGTATTTTGACTTTCTCCTTGCTGGATGGTTTAGATTTCTTTCTCATGCGAATAATTTTGGAGTTGTGGGTTGTGTTTTAATCCATTTTTGAATTAGAACTTTCCTTTCTTGATATTGTTAAATGTTAGCTTACTGTTGCAATGAGTAGCCTTAACATGCTCAGTTCTCGCGAACTGATTCTAGCTAGTATTTGTGCAGATGGATTATGTGAGTAGATTAAAGGAAAGAGTTGTAAAGGTTTCATCAGTACAATTTATGAAGTTCCTTGTAAAAATGTCCAATGTGAGGTAAATTTTGTAATAGTGCTTGCAAAGGAGTTTAGAAGACCTCTTGCCTTGGGTTGTTCTGAAATTTCGTGATGATGTTGTCTTGTCCTTCTGTAGGTTAACTGGTAAATTACCTTTGTGAGAAATAATGTTCAATCTTGACCTTGTTATGAGTATTCTTTTGGTGATATCATTTACAGTCATGGAAATTTTGTAGCATGGCTTGGCTTATTTTGTTACCTTCTTGTTCTTGACCCAAGTGAAATCCAATCTCTTGACTCCTTTGGTTCATGTGCCATGTTGAATGGAAATGTTATAACCGTGGTTTGCGTTCTTGTTAAATAACGATAATTTCTTCTTTCAGGTCATAATGCTTATTGGTTTAGTAACCCTCCTTGGTACTAGCATCAATGTTATTCTAGGCATATTTTAGTGGGTTGAAACCCCTTTTTTCTAAAGATAATCAAAGATAAAAGAAGAGGAATACATAGATGAATAAATAAAGAAGATAATAATGAAGTTGTATTTAGTTGATAAAATTAAGAGTCTTTAATTGGAAAGAAAGTGTTTATCTAACGATGTAAAAAAAAAAAAAAAAAAACCTACCATTGCTAACCTTAAGCTATGGATTAAATATTGTCCTCTTGTTGGGAAACGTTAATTAATTTTAAAGGTAATATCACTGTTGGCTTTTGGGAATATCGGTAGATCTTATCTAGTACAGGAGTTTGAATAAAAACACATTAAGTATAATGCTTCCATGTTGGGAACCCCTGTGTATCCCCCGACGAACTTAATCAAGATGATTTCTAAATGAAGCTTTTACCAAAATTCAATTGAACTCTTAAGACTCATTAAAAGACCGGTTAATAACTAAATAGATCATAATAAAATAAATTTATCTTCTCTCTCTAACCATTACCATGGTACCTTGTAGTCCTTGTCTAAGCTATGATAAATTTTTAATTCTTGATCAAAGATGATTAGGGTTCTGAACCTTAATGATACTCCTCTCCTTTTGATCTTACGCTTGCCTCCTTATGCAATGTGGGTATGAAACGAGTTTCAGTAGTGGGGGTTTAGATAGATAGCCTTGTGGAATTGCTTACCTCCTGGTTTTGTAAACAAATTAATCAAGGAATTTTCATATTATAGGTGATCCTAGGATAGTCTTCAAGTTATATAAAAGGAAAGAAACTTAATCCTATAAGAAGAATGGTACGAAACATATCATGAACCTTCTAGAACGTAAGCTAAGAATTGTAAGATGTCTCTAGTAAATCAGTAATCTTAAGAAGATTTTCACAGTGGGATGTCTTCAGCTATAACTATATGTAATGTGGTTGGTCTTTTGCCATGTCCTTATGTTTTTCACTTATTTTTAATATAGATAATAATATTAATATATTCAAATATAAAGGTAAAATAATTTTTCTTGAAGATTTTAATGACAAAATAAATTGTAAGCAAGTTATTATTCTCAAATGTGGTGGCAACTTTATACCATTTTGAATTGATTAAAATCTAAATATAACTTATGAATTTGCTAGATCTTTTAAAACCATACTCAACAACTTTTCACAATAACTAATGAAGCAAAGTAGTACCCATGAGCTCGTCATATGCCATAGTTTAAAGTATTGGCCCAACAATTAATTACTTGCATCTATGAAAATGGTACTAGTACTATAGACTTTGTCGTTTCCTCATTTTAATTGATTTTAAAATATCTTTACATTAATATTGAGCTTAAACATGGCTCTGCTATCAAGTCCAAATATTAAAATCCAACATAACTATATTAAAAACAAACATACAATTAGAAACAAAAATTTTCACAACTTCAATTACTTTCAAACATAAAGACCTTAAACATTTCCTAAGATACATGTTCAAAATATTTTCTAGGCCTTTCCAAATGCCTGACCTATGTACTTATTTCATCTCCACTTTATTTAATTATATTAACAATAACTCACATAACAAATATTTCACTCTTAACCGATGCAAAAATTATATGTGAATATATTGATTGTTATTTAAAAAAACAAAAATGGAATACTCAAAATTACAAGAATGAATTGATTAAAAAGTGAATATTTATATGAAATAATTTTAAAAAGAGTGAATTTAAATCTCAACAAGTGATATGCAAAACTTTAATATCTTTGCAAATATAACCCAAAGCAATTTTGGAAACCAATTTTACCTAAGAAACTTATCAAATTGTTATAAACAATTAATTTTTTAAATCTCAAACACCTACATTTTGCTCCTATCAATTCGAAGGATTCATGTAATGATATAACTCTCACGTGATAAATTGAGACTTTTCTCAATTTTTAACATCAAATATGGGAGAAAGAAACTTGCAAGGGTATAGATATATACATCGAAGGCTATATAAATGATTTATTACTTGATTGGAAGCTTTTAGTTTTGCTTAACATATGAGACTTTTTCTATCACTACATTATAAAAAGGATTCCCTAAATAATGCTCGAAAAGATACATTATACCCCTCTACAAAAACTTGGGATAAAAAGTCTTTCTGGAAACAAACATTCAAAGTATTCTTAAAATTTAAAAATAATAAAGAAGACTTTTCTTCTTGCTTTGTTAATTTTATAAAATCTTTTGACATCCTCCGTATGCAAATATCTTAATATATATGAAATCTTTAGCCATTCCCTCTACTCTAAATGTAGAATCACAGTAGATAAGTTGTACAATATGAGCAAGCCATTTTCTAACTATAAACTAGTCACAATTGGTAAGAAGAAATTAATTGTAATGTTGAAGTAAGACACAATTGTAATTTCCCCAAATTCTGAAGATGGGTGCATACATGCTATTTTAAAAAACCACTTAGATAATTCTACTTTTACTTTCACTAACAACAATGACCTTTTAAAGCAACTCTATGACCTAGAAAAACAAATAGGTGTCCTTAAATGATTTTATAATAGGTTTGATTTAATGGTACAAACATAGATAAAACCATAATCATGATTTTAAAATATATAATATATTGTATCCTACAATTTTCAATACAACAATCATTCTCTTGAGAATTGGTTCAATCTTATAATTTCTTAGGTATTAATATGAATAATAAACTAATATAGACCTTAGTATTGAATTTGTTTTCGAATATGGAAGGCCTATTATAGTTTGTACAACCAATGTTATTGGGATTAAAATCAATACTATTCTCTAGCATCTTCACATCTATGATCATTGTTAGGAAAAAATTGAAATTTTCTAAATATACTAACAACATGTGATTTGAGAACATTTACTAAAAATATAAATCTAAATAACATATGAAGATGTCAAAATAAGATATAGAAACATGTTTATCTGGAAAGCCATTTCAAGTAAAAATACTTGTTGTTTCACAATATTTTTTTCTATTATATTAACTTTAAACCCAAATTACAAATAATACAAGATATCTTCAAGACATTTTAATATAGTATTTCACGCATGAAAATGTACAACTATAATACAATACTTAAATATTCATACTATCAAGTATTTCATGTGTGTGTCTACGTATCCATCTCTCGGTTACCATAATAATGGTGAAAATCATTACTTTTTTGTTTTATGGCTAAGAATTTGCACACTGTAAAGTAGTTACATGCTTTAAAACATCTAATGAATATATAATATAATAATATAAAGATTCTCTATAACCAATGTATATTAATTAATGCACAGTATTCTTTCACCAACCATGTTAGAATATTTTTCATAATGTTACTTTACACCTCTAGTCTTCCTTCCTAGTGAGAAAAATGTTGCCAATGCTTCATTGTCACACATAAATGTTGCAAAAATTAAATGTGCACCATAATATAACTCCCATTATACACATATTCATGTGCATAGTCTTGTACATAACATGAAAAGCAACATTGTACAAGTTCCATGCAATGCCCATGTGCCGATATCCCTATGCATATATACCTTTGTCTAAGCCCTCCATGTGCAAGCTTATCTAACATCATCCATTACACAATATAACTTATGAATAACTATGCAAAATTTAGAAATTCCCAACATTATTTAACTTGTTAAAAATTTTCATAAAAGGAGAAAAAACCCATTATTCAAAAGTTTTGAGGATCCAAGCACATGTTTCTCCCACACCAAGAGAAATTCTTAGTAGACACTACCTTAATGAATGAATTTACAAAATTTGAATATCTCAACCTTATCTATATGTATCTTGTTTTCCTCCACCATTTCCATTATAAAATTATATTGCACATCAATACACTTAATGTGAGATCAATACTAGGTCCCTTCACAAAAAAACACACTACGAGAGTCAAAGTTTATCCTCACTTTTTTGTATGAATATATAAGAGTGGAGCATAATCTCTAAGGTCAAAATTATTCCGCTCTTTGCTTCATTATGTTATGTATACTCATTTTCAATGGTAGATATTGCAACACTTATACTTGACATTTACTCATCTAACTTACAACTCCACCGAAAAATGTAAAGATTGTTACCCAACAGACGTTCACCTATCCAAATACCTACCAAATCCAAATTTCACAAAACCATGTACACTCACTTATTTTCTTTCAATAAGAATTCCTTGATAGAGAACTTAAGGTCTTGGGCTATTGGTGAGTTACAAGTAGTTTGTAATCATTAACCCAAGCTCCATTCCCATTGAGTTCATTGGATGCTTTCAATAAGTGGCCATGGGGACACCTTCGAGGTAGGGGTCGAGCTTCTCCATATGGACCAAAGGAGGAACATAGTGGGGTTCCGAATGCGTATCGCTCGGCAAAAAAAAGGACCAAGCCAAATGCCATGTCCCACTTAGAGAAAGTTCTCCTCCACCACTCCAGTTAATAGCTCGTATAATAAAGCCTTTACCATCCAAATTTTGAACTCAAGGTCTTGGGCTATTAGTGAGTTACAAGTAGTTTGTAATCATCAACCCAAGTTCCATTCCCATTGAGTCCATTGGATGCTTTAAATAAGTGGCCATGGGGACAACTTGAGGTAGGGGTTGAACTTCTCCATATGGACCAAGTGGAACATAGCGAGGTATTTGAAATGTGGATTGTTCAAAGCATAAATTAAGGACCCAAGCCCACCCCCATGTCCAACTTAGAGAAATTAATCCTCCACCTCTCTAGTTCATAGCTATGGTATAATAAAAGAGTTTACCATCCAAATTTGTAGGATTGGTCAAGGATGGCGAACTCCAGAAAAATCGTGAAGAAGAAAGGATTCATGAATTTGCTAGCAGAGAGGAGAGAAGGATGGGGGAGCCCACAAGATACATGGGCAGCAATAGAGGAGGGTATTGATCTCCCTTCGATGACTCGCCACCTAATGGGCATGGGAGAAAATCATGCCTTACCCTAAATATGACAAGGAGAGATTCAATACGATGACTAGGTTTGTTTTCGGAGGAGATGCAAAGGGATGTGGGAGATTCAAGCCGGGGTATCTTTCAAAGCTTCCCTAGGTAAAAATGATGGTAATATGGAAGGAAATCGGGAATATTTGGTGGATTTAGTTGAAGAAATCCCATCACATGTAGGTGGAGAAGCTTCCTCTACATACTTTATACTAATGGACTTCCTCTACATATTTATACTAGTGGATTTTTCAAAATTGGATAGAGAAGTTTGAAATCTTCCTTTGTTCCAGAGGTTTTTTTGTGGTTCATTTTAGAGAAGCGGAGGATTATTAGAGGTTCTGTCGGAAGGACCATGGTTCTGGGAAACGCGTTGGTCTATTTTTCACTCTTGGGTTCCTTGAATTTGATTCAAATACTCTTTCAATATCCAAAACACCGGTTTGGTTGAGAGTACCCAATCTTTCTCTGCACCTTTGGTATGCACTAAAGATATCAAAAATGTATTGGGAAGGTTTATTAAAGAAGTTCTGGATAGATCTCATGTGGGCCTGTGTTCCTTCGCTCGTATGTGTGTGGAAGTTGATTTGAGTAAAGGGCTGCCAAATCGAATTAATTTAAAATTTGAAATTTTTAACATTCACAATATTTGGATTACGAAAATATGACATTCCATTTTAGAATCTACGAGAAACCCTAGTGATTTGCAAGCATCACGTCCTTTGAAAAATTAATCGAGTTAAGAAGAGTGGCTCGACCTTGACTAGAGGTTGGGGATCTTTGGATCCAGATTTAGTGGATGTTGTAACTTTCAAGGAGAATCTCTTGTAATTCCAATACCAAGAATAAAGAAGAGGCAAGCACGGAAAAGAAAATGATGGATACAATTCAGGATTATCGGGAATTATTGTGGTTAGCGAGAATGAAAAGGGAGCTTTTGTCACCAAAATGGATTGATTAGGAATCCTGTTGGATAATTAGATAGCATCGGTGAATCCATGTGATCTTCCACTCATAATTTCAGTAGTGAATGGTAAGTGGCAAGAGGTAAAGAACATGAAATATAAGAAATGTCACATGGGTAATATTGAAGACTATTTCCCGTCGAGGGGAAATAACCTATTTTTGGTTGTTGGTTTAAGCTCTAATTTCGTAGGAGTGCTTTTCAATAATCAGGGGGTGTAGGCCCTATAGAGTTTAGTAAATTTTAGGGGTTTTAGACCTCTCTTTATAAAGGAAATGGGTCCCTTCAACCCGCTTTATCAATGAAAAAAAGACTCCCTTGATAGAAAATAACATGATAATAATTTATATGCAAAAATACATGAAGATCATCTTCACACGGTCTAATTCTCCTTCCCCATATTGGGCATATATCTACTAATTACTCATGTTGCATGTAAAATGTTAGGTATTTTGTAAGTCAATGCATACATCAATATTTCTAGTGCACTTATAAATGGAACATCAACCATGTCCTCCATCTCTTCTTGTGTCTTTGGATTTTGCATAAGAAAACGTTTCAAAAAAATTGGAAAATTTATGGTTACAAATTCATTGTCATGCATCTTAAAATTGTCCAAGATTTTTTCGAAATTATCCAAAGCTTTCTATTTGTATGATCTTACTTAATTTACATGCCCAAAGTGAAATATGTAGCATCAAGAAATTTCATGTGAAATAGAATAGACAACCGATACTTAAAATGCTTGATTATTTCCATGAAATTTCCAATCAATAACATGTCATCCACATTATGATGATTGCTTCCCTTATTTTTGAATTACACACAAGTATATGCTTTACTACACACAAGAACAATATTTAACAAATAACTATAAACATTTCAATGGTTCCACATCATTGGTGATTGTTTCAATCTATACAAGTTCTTCGGGTAGTAGATGAAGTCCTCTTTCCCCTTTTCCATGAAATTCTTATGTTGTGTCATGTAGATTTCTTCTTCAAGTTCCCTGTGTAGTAACATAGTTTTAACATCCGTATGATCTATCTCCAAATCATATGTAGTGAAATAAATTAAAAAATCTAATTGAAACATATTTTTAAATAAGAGATAACATACCTCAAATAATTGAATTCTCTCCACCTGATATAATCCTTTCATAGTTAGGAGACCCTTATACTTCTCTAACTTATCTTACATTGCACTTCTTTTTGAAAACTCACCTCCAATCCATTTGTTTTTCGAGCATAATTGTAGAAAATACCATTTCTCATTCTTATTTACAGAAAAATTGTTAGTTTATCAATCAATCAAGTTATTGAGTTGATTGACTTTTTCTACTAGTAGTCTTTCCTATGAATTTTTCTATTAATAGTATTTTTAAAGAATTTATGTGCAAGAAACTACTCTCCAAACCCTATCCTTAGCCTCTTATTTCCCCCTTAAAATACCATAGAGATAGTGTGTGTGGTAATCATTATGAAAGATAGGTTCATTTTAATATTCTACGAGGAGGGACATTGGTCCTCTCTCACATTTTAGCTTATTATTACAATAGTCATTCTCTCTTGATCATATCTTTATTTATATTACTTTTATGTTTCATTTATGTATGTACATACAATTATGCCTGATATTCTTGAGGTTATTATGAAAATCTTGGAGCCTCTCTAGAATTTATAATATGGTATTAGATCTTTCCCAATCTTTACTTTACTACTTGGATGATTTTTAATCTTTGAAAATAATCTCCTATTCATTTTTGTGAGTTTTCTATGAAGATTACATCGAAGGGTCTTAGTTGGTTCACCACTTTTAGATTTTCAAAGATAGTTTTTAGGTATTCTAGTACATCCAAAATTCTCACAAATATTAGTTTTGAATTTTGTTTCTTCTTCAATTTTTTTTATAGAAAAAATAATTAATATGTTTTTAAAGGAAAAAAATCTATTCCCTCTACATAAATCATGAAGAATCAACATAATGCTTTTGATCCCAATTATGCTAAAAATATAAGCATGCAAATTATGAATAGTACTTTGTCTATAGATTTAGAGTTTCAAAAAATTATTATTGCAGGTTTTGGAAACTTTTTTACATTTTTGGATGGTTTTTGTAGATGACCCCTTAGGGTTTTACTCCATCTCTAGCACACTTGACTCGGCTGACAGGCATATCTTGGTCATATAGTGATAAATTAAATTGATTTTCTTTCCAAGTGTCTATTTTTTCAAGAGATTCACATTAGTGTATGTATAGTTTACATATTTTATCTAATGTACATGTTATTCATAGTTTGTCTAGATATGCCACCTTCATAGTTCATGATTAAATTTATGATAACTTTCACATGTACGTAAGTGTTTCTTAAGGATATGTTTTTCAAAAGTTGCATATTTTTATGAGAGGAATTCATTGGTGTAGTTATAATTCTTATTTTACATCATATGCATAAATTTTCCATTATATTTTATTTTTGCACTTAGTAAGTCTTTGCTAATCATTATGTGACAACTCACCTATAAATGGGTAACCATTATGACATTTACTCACTAAAATTGAGGATAATTTAATATTGAGTACATTAATGGATGATTATGCCACTATGTGCTTCTTGAAACAATGCTTTCGACACTCAGAACCATGAGTAGTGGATTAATTTCATTCGTGTCTAATGTCTTGAATTTTGAGATATATTGTTTAATTATTAATTGTTTCTCATCATCTACATTTTTCATATAGTTATTTACATGGGGGATATTTCCAACATACTTTCAATTAATTTTGTGACTAAATTCTAAAGTTTTAAAGAAATCCTTGTTTTCAACACCATTTTTTATTTTACTTGGCGATTACAACAACTTGATACCGTTGTATTCTGATAAGATGAGATGACCTTCATAATGCTTGGAATTATTTGACACATAGTCAATGGGACTTGAGATATGACCCATTGTGATATACTTGCACATCATATTGAATTTTTGTGAAGAAAATTCTCATTTTGTGAGGAAGTTTTAACAACACCTTCAACACAATCAAGTTATTACTAGGATTTGTACTCCTTTTGGATTTAATCTTGTGATCATTTTTATGGCTTTGATTATTATGTAGTCGTATTTGGTGTTTTCTTCAGCTAGGAAGATGTTGCTATAGAATATGTCTAAGCATGGCTCTCTCTAAAGTGCTAAGATATTCTTGCACTACCCTTGAAATATCGATGCCATCACACACACACACACACACACACACACACACACACACACACACACACACACACACACACACACACACACACACACACACACACACACACACACAACCATAAATATAATATAATATAATTTTGAAACAATATAATAATTGATTATTATTAAAAAACAAATTTGATTGGATAGAAATATAGAGACTAATTAAGAAGAATTAAACTTATATTAGCTTTCATATAATTATTAATAAATGTTAATACTTATTGTAATAAGGTCATATCTTTTAATACATAATTATAATATATTAATTGGTAAGTATTGTAAAACTTGTAGTATTGAGTAATTATTGCAATGCTAATAAAAAAGATAACATATAATTAATAGATAAATTAAAATAAAATAAAATTGGGATTAAAAGTAGTGTATGATTATTATAATTAAATAAATACATGCTAAGACAATATTTTATAATTTATTGCAACACTAATAAATAAAATTAATGTATCATTAAATATATATGACACCACCAAATTAATAAGTAATTAAAAATATTTAAAATTAATTTTAAAAATAGTGTATGATTATAGTATTTATATAAATGTAATTGAAAGGAATATTCCTCAATAAGATTTAAAGGAATATTCCAAAAAGTTTAAGTCCCAAAATGTATAGTTATTCACATAATATGTCATGTCAAGCCATGTAATTAGTTAAACGTAAATTATTTGACTTCTATGAATGTTATAATACCCCTAATTTGATAAATACTAATTGAATTGGGTGTATAATATAATATCCCACTAATAATAACATTTAAAAAACATATTAAATACCTTAAAACATTAAATTTAAAATAAAAAGAGAAAATATTTACTAATTCATGTCTTATTAAATTGCTTATAATTTAATAAAATATATTAAATTTAAAATTATATAAACAATATAACATCATAATAAAATAATTAGAAAACTATATTGAATCTACACATATTACTTATTGACTGTGAACAACGAGTTTACTATATTAACAAGAGTAGTGATGGTGCAAAGTACTGCCACAAAAAAATGCAATGCATTGGCTAGTAGTATGTTGGAAAAGGCGAACCGATTGGGATGGACACATATTTCTCGTGTTTGGGGAAATAATGTTAACATGTCATGAGTAAATCCATGTCTTCAAAAAATCTACAATGATAATTCCATAAGATGACAACTTGTTCAGTCATTTTGTTAAACACTTTGTGTGCATACATTAAACTTTTGCACTTGCCATACATGTGTATATTGGAAAATGGAAATGGTGGTTGTTGTTGTTGCTGATGCACATGAAAAGATGAAGGGTTTATATGTATATACGACAGAGATAATGAATTATATCTTGGGGGAGGTCGATTGTAACTTCTCCCCAAGTAAGAATGGGTTGTGAAAAGAGGATTCCTTGTGGCATATGGCCGCCACCCATGAGTCCTTGAGTATAATTCTTAAGTAGCTGGTTTCTTATTTGGGTACAGTTCTCAAGAATTTTATGGATTGGATTTCATATGGCCATATGATTTCCCATTCAATCGTTCTTTCATAGTAATTATGAAGAAGGCATTCTCTCGGGAAGATATTTGGAGTGCGAGAAATTGTTTGTTTAAGGGGCCTTGTTATTTAATTTTGGACCACCATTTGAGTTATTCTTGAAGCGGAAATTTCAAGCATGCTCTATATTTTCTTGAGCCTTTATGTAAGTTTCACTGCAAACAACTCGGAGGATTGAACTAGGGACATCACCAACATCATCATTATTAATGTTTTTGGAATTATAGAGGAATAATTACATATTACAATTTAACATATTCTCTACTAGCCTTAATATTATTTATCCCAACATAAGGAATGGACCACTAAGTGCACAAGTTTTACACCGCCTCCATTCAATTAAAGCTTAGGTTTTGTACCACCTCTGTACAACTAGTGTACACTTCATATTGCTTTCGTATGTGCAAAAACTCAGGGATGTTGGTTGGACTACTCTAGCAACACCTTTGTATAGTTGTCGCACACTCAAGGACATTGGTCAGACTACTCCGACAACACTAAGAGAAATCGGTCGGGCTATTCCTCATGCACCGGACTTGCTAATGGGGGTTGAACCTTGGACCTCCTCTTAGTAAATTCCTAGTCTTTACCAATCAACCATGACCCGTTGGCATCATCATTATTATGATTTTATTGTCAGGTTTTGAGTTTTAAGGTCATTGATTTAAGTCTTTGTGCATTTAAATTATGGTTCAAAAATCCTGGCGAATGCGTGGCGACCAAATCTTCAGGGTTTTCGATGCAAACATGGTGCCCCAACATAGGCCTAATGCCTATCAAAATAGGGATAGGAAATATGGGCACTAATTTGTCAACATGAATGAACAACCCCAGTTGCAGTTTGTTGCTCATAACGAGATCTTTGTGATCCTCATCCATAGAAAAATAAGTGGTATGCTATGAGTTAGAGTGTTGCGCCAAAATTAGTAGGAACTTGACAAGGTCACAACTTGAGCTCCGGGTGTTCGTTTGAGTCTATTTTTTTAAACCACATGTTTCAATGAGACGAATGCACTAGTCAATATGCTCTACTAGTTGGAGCAATTTTGGCACATTTTCGGGCCCTAAATACACCATCTTGAGGCCAAAAATTAGGATTTAAGTTGTCGTTCATTTTTTCCTATTTTTGGGCATTAGTTAATTTTAGCCTATTAGTTGCATTATGAGTTAGAAAGTTGGCAATTCCTCTAATTTAGGAATGTAGAAGATGCATGGAAATTTATGTGCCCATATGAATAAGCATTCAAACTTACTAAGAATAGCAGGTTTTAGTAAACTGTTAAAAATCGTAATTTCCGCCAACTAGAGTAGATTTAGTCAAATTTAGTTAGAGTTTTATTGGAAACTCGAATTGGGAGTTGTTTTCCTATTTAGGAATCATTGTAATTAATTATTCAATAATGAAGAAGGGGATCTATTTTTTTGGAGTTCATATTATTTGTAGTATATCGAGTTTGTTTAGATTTTGTAAATAAGTGGCATGCTTATGAGTTAGAGACCTTTAAGTAGAAACCCTAATTGGCACAACTCACTTGCTTAAGAGTGATAAAATACTTATTACCCATAAAAAAAAAATTGTAATAACTACCTACTCTCATGTTTGTTTTCATGTGCTGCAACAACTTCAGCAAAACCCCACAGCGTCGGGCTCAATATTTCTAAAAAATAAAATAATTTATTTTAACATTGACTACAACTACAACTCACAATTTTTTATTTTGAAGAAAAAACCTTAGTAAAATGATAGTACTAATGCAGAAGCGGAAATGGTACAATTGTAAAGAATGTTGGAAAAGATAATGCTATAATATTGCAGAATAACTTAGATGGAATCTCTACTCCAACTTTGGAAATAAAGTGTAAATAAATTATAATGAATGTTATGACATCATGCTTTTCTCAAAAGTCTTTGAAAATTTGGAATAACATCTTAATTTATAAGCCAATCAAATTGAAGATAAATAAATTTTTACAATTTTTTTGTTAAAAATTGTGTAGGTTTACTAATTTATTTATATATGTGAGAACTGTATATCTATTAATAAAAATAATAACAATCCCTAATTGGTTAAAAATTATAAATAATAATAATTGGTTAAACAAATGTCAAGCCTATAGTATAATCTTACTTTGGTAGTAATTATAAGATCAAACAAATTATAAATAAATAATTCATTAAAGTAAGAAGTGAAAGAGATTTTCTCCTCGACAATGTCTCTCCTCTACCTAAAACCCTAGGGTTAATGTTTTTCCCATAAGAGTGATGCTCTAAGGGTACTAATGGCTAGGGAAGATAGTTAGGGCTCCTAGGTGCCTTTAGCGCATCACGTGGTTTGATTTATTTAGGTTTTTCTCATGTTTTGCTTGGCTCTTGAATTTGGCTATGTAGTTTAGGTAGTGGTGTTTTTAATCGTGTATTTTTTAGTGTAACGCCCGCTAAATTTTTCCCGCACGAAACCCAAGAACAACCTAGGCAAGCTATAAAAATTAAAAAAAAAAAAAAAAAGAGTGCTCGCATAAAGGTTTCAAATTAACAGTTGTCACATTCTTGTTTCTAAGTTACTTTAAATTAATAATATAAATTTTCTTTTTAATCCCCATTATAATAAAATAATAAAACTCTCAATACCTTTTAATAAACTTAGTTAGTCTAAGGCATGGTTTAGGTTCCCCCTAAATGTTATTTTGATAAACATTTAAATTCCACTATAGTCAAACTTGCACAAATTAATCCCAAGGGTAAAGGGGTCTATTTAATTAAATACTAAAGTTATATTAATCCCACAAGGTGACAAGGTTTAAAAACAAATAACAAGGTCCTTAATTTAGCACAAGGGTTAGAAAAATAATCCCACCCCTACACAACTAAAGTGCCCCCTTAAAAGTCAACCCATGCATTTTAAATTTAAATTTCCTCTCACCCACTTCCCACCTACTTTTGTAGGGATGAATCTCATCCATTGGATGGATTCATTTGGCCCACAAGATCTAGGGGTTCAACTAACGCTAAGTTTACTTATGAAAATCTCTTTTCTCTCTTGTCGGCTTATTTTTTCTTTATTTTGTTTTCAGATTGGTGGAGGAGGATGAGGAAGCCATGAGAGGCCACCTCAAACTTTTGGAAGGATACACATGCTTCATTTATTTTCATATTTTATTTACACCCTCACATAGGGTTTCAATGTATTTAATTATTTTGCTCATCTCATTATTTTAATATTTGCCCAAATGGGCATATGGGTTTTGCTCCATTTTAGTGATATGGGTGGGGGAATGTATATATCTCCAATGCATAGGGGGTACACACACACACACACACACACACACACACACACACACACACACACACACACACACACACACACACACACACACGTGTGTGTGTGTGTGTTTTAATTATTTTTATTCACATTATTTATTACACCCGAAATAAAAAATAAAAAACCATATATATATATATATATATATGAGAAATTGGTTCGGCTTTGTATATTGGCATTGAAACCCACGACCACACTCAAAAGAAATTGCAGTCACCAATGTAAAACGTGGATACATAGGCATGCCGCGATATGGCATTTTACGACCACACTCAAAAGAAATTGGTCACCAATGTATAAAACGTGGATACGGGCATGCGCGACATTTTGGGTTTGTGTATTTTTGGTTTATAAAATATATATCTTTGGGGTTTTTATATTTGTTTAATATAAATATTTATATATATATATATATATATATATATATATATATATATAAAGTATATTAATATTATTTTAATAACATTATTAATATTTTTTTAATATTATATTATTGTCAATAAATAATAATATTTATGGTGTTAATAGGATCACCTAATGTAAATCTTATACTTTAAATTTTCTAAAATTTGGTGGTAATGTTGTTTGGGGTATAACTAATTTTACTTCCTTTATAATTTATTAAAAAGTTGATAATCACTTTATACAATCAAATGAGGCTAAGGTCTAAGTTGTAAATAAGCAATTTCTCTACTCCACTAGATTTAGCAATTAGTATATTTTATTGACAAACTAAATGAAAATTATAATTTAAGTTCTTGCCATCTAAAAATATAAAGTTTGACTCTCTTTCAACCAATACAAGGAAATGAACAAATATGATTTATCTTTCCATCACATGCCTTCCAAATAATACAATAGAAATTGATATTTCTTTCCTTTATAACATACAAATTTCAAACATTCCCACAAAATACTTTCAACAAGATTTTCCAATAATTTTAAAGCAAGAGAAACACATATATGAGAGAAAATAAATCAACTAAAATGTGAACAAGTTGTTTCCCTTTCAACTTCATTTCCATTTTATCAAACTTGTTTCACTAAAAATGACTTTCATTCCCACATACATTACAATCTTAATAACCAATAATCAATACAACTTTTGTTTCAAAAGCAATACAATAAATCTTCCACTTGAAGTGGGAATTTTACAAGAAAGGTAGCTACTGATGGAGGATTGTTTAGTCTTCTACAAGTGCTCCAAGTATCAAATCTCCCAAAAGGCTCCATCTTCTTTTCACTCGATCACAACAAGAAAAATGGGTGAGAGCAAACACTCTCCACCCAACCAAAACTCCAATGAGAAGAAGAAATTCTTCTCATTGGCCCCGAGCCCCAACCACAAGGCAATAAGGATGGATCCAACACATGGAAAATCTACAATTCTTCCACACTTACTTTCAAGAAACAAATACACAAGAAAATGTAACTACCAATACTCAATACTCATTTTTAAGAAAAACAAATTCCCAAAATAATGGCTCTAAAACAAGCCAAGTAGAGATAGGAATATGGGTATACCCTTGTGCCTACCAAGGGTTTAGATGCCCACCTCTAAAATCCTCTAACACACAATCAAACCAAAAACTCTTATGCCTCCCCACAACGCAAATATATGTCTCTTATGCCTCCCTCACTTTTATGGCTCCCTCTCTCTTATGGCTCCCACTATGCACAAAATAACAAAATAGAACAAGGTGGGGCATCCAAAACCCACTCCCTCTAAACAAAAAAAGATTCTCTTATGCCTCCCAACACATTTCATCCCCATTTCACTATCTCAACATAACCTATAGCCATTTCACTACCCAACACTTCAGGAAAGAAAAAAATCCATACAACACATAACATACAAGAAAAAAAAGAAGAAAACAAGAGTGAAAGACCCTACCTTGCCATGGTAAAGCTCCAATATCCAAGAAAGTCCCAAACTCTTCCAAACTCAAGCAATTCCAAGCACCCTTCAACTCCAACAAGCAAGCATTCCAAAATCCAAGAGCCAAAACCAAGCAAGTAACCCCAAATACTTCCCAAAATTCCAATAAATAGAAAAGAGGAAGAGGGAGATGATGTGGCTCCATGTAGGATGCCACATCATTTATTCTACATACCACATCACCCAAGTCAAACCCATACCCCAAGGCATAATAAATGGGTGGTTAAGAGGTATAACAAACTTCTTACACACACCAGTCCAACCCACACTCTTTAAGGACTAAAATTAAACACATGAATGAAAGTATAATTAAAACTCACATTTTCCTTTCAAAACACATAATGGGGATATTTTTTTACCCCCAACACATAGGTAGGATTGGTATAAGAAATTAAGAGGTGTGGGACAAGATTAGCTTGTCCCACAAGCTTGAAAATTGGTCCTTAAGGCCAAATCTGAATTTCTAAGGTGAGCTAGAGTGTACAACACTCAAGTTACTTACACTCAGCTTAAAAACACATAAACCAAAGAACCATATAATATAATAAATGACCTCTTTTTGTCCCATCCATAATTAGCTAAAAAATATGGTTAGTTCACTTAATTAAGACACCTAAACCAAATAATTGTAAAAGAGAATTACATCACAACTTATATCACATACACTAAAATTAAATAAAAGAAAGGAAAAGAACTATACACACACCCTTGGTCACAATTGGAGGTCATCCCCATGGAGACCCCCTAACAACAAATAAAACACACACAACATAACACAAGTTCCCATGTTGACCATTGTTGAAGCCATCCAACATTTCGATGTGGTTGGTCTCTAATCCCCCTTTAATTGTTGTAATATAATTACCTACAAAAATTCACCATACCTCTTTTGGCCTCGTGGCATGACAAAATATCCAAGATAAAATATACACATATAAGTCAACAATCATCCATATATAAATTAAATCATCATCCAGACAAATAATATTATTATTTTAAAATTCCAACAACATCTCAATTCTATATTTTATCAATACCAAGAAGATCACAAGATTAGTTCAACTACTAAATCCTCCTCAATATGATGAGAATGGCGAATGCCATAAATATATAAATATGTCAACAACCCATCATCATCAATATAAAATGTCTCTCTAAGAGTCTACACAAATCATACTATGAATCAAAATCCAATAATAATCCAAGTATATCTATCGTCTAACATCATGTTAAGCCCAAATGATACAATAATATCCCTATATATAACCAACAGTAATCTAAATCAAAATATAATAAGCGTAGAAGGGAAGTGGGCACTACAGTTAGTTACGAATATAATGGAGGGGCTCTTTATTGTTATCATCCTTGGATTTGTCTCTATAGGTTTTCTAACAAAGTTTTGGTGAGATTTTCTTTTGGATTCAACCATGTTTTTTCCCACCTTAGTGACTTTAGTAGAAATTTTCCTCTTTGGGTTGTGGAGGATTTTTAGAGCTTTTTTGGTCTTTTCTTTGGTTTTTTATGGAACCTTGACTTATGATATGTGCAAGTCATATTTGTTTTCACTGTTGGAATCTTGGTCATGATTTATATATCTTATTTAGATATTCCCAAGTGACAGGGTTTCTTTTCTTATGCCAATATTTTTATTTTTCATGTCTTAATTTGGGGTTTCTCATCCCTTATCTATGTGTTTTTTTGTCACTTTCTTTGATTTCTCTTTTTCAAAAAGAGTGTTGTGAGTGAGATTTTTGTTGGTTTAACTTGTTGGGGTTTCTCAAACAATAATGTGGTGTTTTGAGGGATTAGTGTTATCCTTTTTAGGCTTTTTCTTCTTTAGATTTTTATTTGGGTTTGCTTTATCATGGAGATTGGTCTTGTGACTTTATTTAGAACCACCTTTTTTTATAATAATCTAAATTTGATTAATATATGCTATGTTCCAATAAAAAATATTTTAAAATTAAAAACACGATAAAATTAATTTAAATATAAGTTCATTATAAATATTCCATTTGAAATATTTTGTGGGAAAGTGTTTTCTAAGATAAAATTATATTTAATTGTATTGAAATGATAAAATTAGACATAGTTGTGTTAAATATTTTCTAAGTAATAATAAATGATAAGGAGGGGTTTTAAGGAATATGAAGAGGGTCATTAGAATAGGTAGAATATATAAACTCCATATAGTGAGGCAAACGTGGATAGAGAACCTTTTCCTTGACCATTAGTGTACTTTTAAAGTGCTATTGATGCATAGTTTTAAGAATTATTCACTAAAAATACATGATTTTATGAAATTTTAAATTAGTTTGGTTTTAAAACCTTAGCTCACTTTTTCATAATTATTTTTAGATATGTGGATTAAATTGATCTCTCTTTTTAATTTGAATTAATTTTTTTAATTAGTTTGGTTTCTAAAACCTTAGCTCACTTTTTCATAATTATTTTTAGATATTTGGATTAAATTGATCTTTTTTTTTTAATTTGAATTATGATATAATAACAACAAGAAAAAAATTTAAAATGAGGGATGTTATGGGGACCCCTTGTTTTATTTCTATTATTGTCAGGTCCATAGATTTTAATAATATTTTGATTATAACATACCATATCTAAAGAAATTTAAATACTTGTAAATTCTTTTGACATGAGGAGGCTCTTCTCATATCTTAAATAAACTAATGAAATTATTAATTTATAGACTTATTAAATTCAAACTAGTAACCTATTACTAATCATGCCATAAAACATGTGAAAAACACATAAAGAAGGCCAAAACTCCTCATGGAACCCAAACATGGGTTGGAATATGTAATCAAATAGCCCCATATTAATGTATAGTAAAAATTGTTGGGGACCTTAAACTATGACTATATGAATTTGGGAAAATAAACCTAGAGGATAAAAATTGAGAATGAGAGAGAAAAGAGAGGAGAGATAAAATAAAGGAAACATGACAAAAAAATCCTAAAAAATGAAAAACACACTAATAAGATATTAATCTAGACCTAAAATAAAATAAAAATAATAATTGTGTAGAAGGGATTAAATATTATCTTTAGCTCCATGCATGATTTTATCAATAACTCTTGGAATATTTTAAATTCATCAATTGCTTAATTTTTGTTTCAAATTCTAAATTTTTAAAGAAAAACAGTTCACATAAAAATCAAGGGTTAAAAACTTATCCCTAAAAAACTATCACCTGACGGGGTACCATTGCTTACCTCAAAGGTGGGTCTAATCTCCTTGAATGGGTATCCTCTTATAGGAAAATTGAATTTGATCAAGATCTTGGAAGGCCCAAAAGTAGATATTAAGGAACTCATGAAAATGGACATGTCCCGTGATCTTGTAGGAACATCAATATATTTATGGGTCTCAAGACCATAAAGAGTTTGATTTGAGGATGAAGGAGCTATTAAATTGGATCCCAGCCTTTGCGGAGGAATTTGTAACCATAAATTGAAAATGTATCTCTTTTATAAGAACCTCCCTTTTGTGTATGCATACTAGAAGTTATGTATATTTCAAGGGTTGGGGCCCCTATAGAATCCCCATTTTGTTCCTAGTATATGCATATGCTTCTTTTAATATCTTTTTGTCAATTGAACTACTATTCTTCACAAATGAATTTACCTTTCGATAGCGTAGCCATTGTCTCTCAACCCACCTTACATGAATTGGATACCCACAATGAAGGGTACTGATGGAAAACGTTATTTTTATGTGTTCCACAACTTTTACTCACATTATGATTTTACTCATGGGCTTGCTTGGTTATATTTCATGTTCCGCAGCTTTTGGTGGACATCTGAGTGTCCTGCATCTTTTAGAATTTGCGGAGTGCCAACCTTTTTGACAAACCCTGGAGAAAACTGAACCAATGTACCATGGTTTTTCTTATACAACCACAATCTCTCATTTCTTATAACCATTCATCCCATGGTATCGTTTCCGATTCAACTTGCAAGACTAAGTCAATTTGAATGATTATCAATCATTCTAGAATTCTGCCTTGGTCATGATCTGATCTTTATCCTTTCATAGTTTGGAGCAACCCATAGAACATTAAGTTCTTCATTCGTGGATTACCAAGTTAGTGCACTGCGGTCTCCTTAGAATTGAATGGTCATGTCCATCCTTTAATTTGTTCAAAGTCATGGGAAGGAGTGATCATGGATACTCAAAAATCTCTGGTGCTTAGCTAACATATGTAAATCTGAGTCCTTAGATGGTATGGGGAAATTTCTTGGAAAAATCAACTTGGTTAAGAACATGGCTTAGAATGAGCACCAACATAGTCAAAATTGTTGGGAGCTTAAACCATGACTATATGAATTTGGGAAATTAATCCTAGAGGATAAGAAAAATTGAGAATGAGAGAGAAAAAATAGATGAGAGATAAAATAAAGGAAAAATGACAAAAGAAGTCTAGAAAAATGAAAACACACTAATAGGATCTTAATCTAGACCTAAAATAAAAAAACACTAATAATTGTGTAGAAGGGATTAAATCTTATCTTTAGCTCCTTGCATGATATTATCAATAACTCTTGACATATTTTAAATTCATCAATTGATGAATTTTTGTTTCAATTTTTAAGAAAAAATAGTTCACATAAAAATCAAGAGTTTAAAAATTATCCCTCATGGTTGGGTTGATAAAATACATATTAGGTCTCTTAGTCTTCAGCTTTGATTCCCAAAATATCAATGATGTGTGAATTGGGGCATAACGAGCCAACCAAAACTTATGAGGGGTTGTTCTGAGTTAAAAAAATATCGATCCAGGTTGCTAGACATTTCTTGATACTTATGGTTGCCAAAAAGAAAAAATATTTTAAAGCTTACAAGATTTTCTAAAAAAATGATAAAGAATATTAAAAAATAGATGAGTCAAATTACTTTATATTTAAAGTGTATGTTTGAATTCCAAAACTTATTATCTATATTTTTTTGCTTTATTGTAATGTTAAATCTAATTAATGTTATCTTTTAAAAATAAATTAAAATTTTAATAATAGCTATATAATAATGATACGATATAATTTTATTTTTATTCCAAATAATTTGATATAAATAAAATAGAAGAGATGATAAACCGAAGTTCCTTTATATATTTGGAGTATGAAGTGATCTCATATATATTTGCATATTTAAAACACATTTGAATACTCAAAACAAAATACATATAACTCTCTCTCTCTCTCTCTCTCTCTCTCTCTCTATATATATATATATATAATTGAATAGGTGTGTGTAATTGAATAGGTACCTTTTACGTATCATATCCATATAAATAAGAACAAACATCAAAATTTGTGTAAGCTTTTTTTCCTTATATAAGGGTTAAATGTAATTGGAGATTCGTCATTTCTCAATTAAAGACTAGTTTATAGAAGTTTAAATGCGAGATTAGAAGATGGAAAATACCTAAAGTCTAAAGAATTTTAGGTTGAAAGGACTTATGTTCTATGCAATACAGGGGCTATTGAAACAGTTGAAAATTCATGGACCATGAATGCTCAAGGCACACAAACATCATAATCAAGTATGAAGAAATTTTAAGAGTTAATTGGACATCATAAAATTATTCGAGGAAGGTAAAATAAAAGAGTTAAGGGAGATAGTAACTCAATTATATAAGAGAAGAAACATCCTTCTAAAATATATTATTACACCTACAAATCTTTTTGTACTTCTAAATTTTGAGTGGTTTCATAAACCACTCATCTCATAGATCTGATTAAAAATATTTCATTTCATTATGAAAGGAAAATATTTACTTTTAAAAATCAAGAAATTGGTAAAGAAAAGAAAAACATTTTACTATTGGAATTTCCTTTATATTAATAAAATAAAAGAGATTTACATAGTAAGGGGTGATTTGGAGAACTCACGGTCCCAAAAACGTCATGAGGGCACCAACAAAATAGAAAACACCACAAGGGCTACATCAAAACACCACCAAGGAAACCAGAGAGAACTTAAAAAAACACCACCACCAAAGTAAAGAACATGCCATGGTACCAGAAGGAGGGGAGGATCATACCGAGGAGGAATGAATGCTCCACTAGTTGGCTTCACCTTTGAAGAGGGATCCACTTGCAAACCATCTTGATCATGAGGGTGCATCTAAAGCGGCACGATAATACCCCATCCAGGGGGAGGATATCCTACAATGGTCTACATACTAGACAATGAAGAACCCCACCACAGAGAGCTAGAAATTCCCTTCCCCCTCGGAGGTGGGATCCAACTAGGTCCAGAGGAGGACTAGGATGAAGGGCGGCCCCAAAGGGAGGTAGAACAGTGGCTTTATGAGCGGTTCCTTTGATGTGGTCTACAGGATGCAATCATCAAGGTGGCGATGGCCAAGGTGGTGGCAACTGAGGATCTGGTGTGACCTGACTCACAGTGTAGGGTGCGCTCCCCTAGTGATCAAGAAGCTCCCGCAGATGAGAAAACTCAAGGGAAACTTTGACAGTTTGAGTTTGAATCTGAATGCGCATAGTAGACAAAATAACCACTTTGTCATTAGTAGAAAAGAAAATAAGCGGCTGATCATGCTTGAAAATTAATGTATTGCAAAATTTCCAAATATGAAAGAAAATGCAGGCACGAAAAAAATGTGAAAGCGTATCAATGAAATGAGGCCGAGGACTGAAATCACCGAATAAGGCTAGACACCAACAAAAGAAATTAGGGTGATAAGGTTGAAATAAGGAATGGATCCACTTCCGAATCATCTCGAACATGGGAAATGACCGAGAAGAGGTGTTTGAATGACTCAGGGCAAGAGAAAAAGGACATTTAGGATTAGGGATGCCAATATGACTAAGCCTTTCCCCATAGGAAAACCTTGGTAAACAAGACACCAGAGAAAATGGTTAACTTTAGGCTCAAGAAGAGAATTACAGGTGTAGGAAATCGTGAAGCCAAGTGGAATGCACAAAATGCAGCCCCACTGAGTATTAAGCTTATCAATGGTAGGCGAGAGTGGGCTCAACAAGTGGTAAATGGTTCTAGTGCTCTATCGGAGGAAGATAATTTCTTGATTCCACCAATAAATCACGCCACCACGCGCAGAGGTTTAAGCCCCAACTTATGGAGCATAACATCCAACAAGAGCTCTTCAATTTTGTAAAAAGAAGACAAGTCTGAATTGACAAGATTGAATTTTGTTTTTAGCTTGGGAAAATAAATCCAGTCTTTGTGGTTCACTAAATCCTGAATGGTATGAATTCCCTTGCAATAGAGGTGGATTTTTTTATGCCCAGAGTTTCAACAAGTAGAAGATCATCTTCAGTGATGATGGGAGACCACCAAATATACTGTGAATTAAAAGAGATTCTGTGTAAAATCCATCACCAACCCAATGCATCAAAGGCTTAATCGGCTTGAAGAATTTTCAGATACTTTTGGCAACAAAGGTACCTGTAATTTTGACAGGAACCAAAGTGATAATAATAGTATGAAGCACAATATTGTTCTAACACTTTTATCCGTAAAGTGGCTCTAGATGCAATGTAATGGAAGAATAGGATTTTTCAGGCCATTACATTGCATTATAGAACTCACGAGAGGAAACCATCGAGCCCCGAAGACTTGTCATCCGTAAGACAAAACAAGGCTATATGAATCTCCTCCAAAGTGAGAGGGGAGTTGCAATGAGCACGACCTCTGGGAAAAATTTTAATGGGCACCACATCAACACATTTCTGCAGGGCAGTAGCTCGCTCAATTGAATCCTCATGAGATTGAAAACTAGACGATAGTGTTTGACAAAAGCATTAGTGATCTCTAGGAGCTCAGTAAGCCGTTGGTGAGAATCATATGTAGCTTTGATTTGTTGATGAGCATGCTTAGCTCAGATGGATTTGAAAAATATTTTAGAGGATTTGTCTCCCACCCTAAGCCATTTAAGTCTCGAAATGATTTGTGCACTATGGGCCAAGTGAGATTCAATAAGCTTGAGCTTATACCAAATATCGTGATCGACGGGCGAAGATGAGTGTCAAAAGGATTGTTCTTGAGAAGCAAAGAAATCCTTTTGGTATTCTTTGTGCAGAGCCGAATCAGCCCGCTTATGGACCCGAGCCACTTGTTTACCGAACTGGCGGAGGAACCTGGTGTTGCGAAGAATCATTTCCTCCCATCAAGAAATCCAGCTGGTAGTAAAACACGAGATGATGCCATGTTCCAAATTTTGGCAATGGGCGGGACCACACCCAGATGACTCAATAGAGAAACATTAAGATATAATTAATTTTTGGGCACCTTGAAGGCCCCCCTACCAAATAACCTTAAATTGATTGGATGGTGATATGAAAAATCACTTTTAGCCATACCTTGATAACGGAGGCACCTACATGCATCAAAATAAAAAAAGGCTAATGTGAGAGAAGTGCACGGTCGAGACATTTTAAAACTTGATCATATCCTTCTCAAAGATTGGTCCAAGTGAACCAAGCTTGATCTTTGAATTCCTCTTGCCATCTGAGTAAAGGATTGGAAAGGCCCCAACAAATATACCACGCTGTATGCTTGCCAATACATCAATGCATAGGAAGGGCACCACATTTATCATCTGGGTGCTCCACCATATTAAAGTCGCAACACACCAAAGAATAAGCAAAAGGTAAATTATTACCTAACCATTTCCATAAATCTATCCATTCTAGGCCATCATTAGGAGCATAAACATTAAGAATACCAAAATAAAGGTCTTTAATACTCAAAATAACCCAAACCGCCCTATTATTAGGATCCTGGCCCGAGGTAGCGATTAATGTCGAAACGTTTGGTGCCACGGAAACACTAGCACCTCCTTTGCCTTCATTATGTTGTGTATGGAAATGCGTAAAATCTGGGGTAATTCAAGTTAGAGTATTCTGAAGCAAAAAACTAGAAATCTGAATTCTTTGTAAATAAATAATATCTAACTGCTAATTAATTGGAAAGCTAAATGGACAGAGAATTTTCGGGAGGGCTTTGTTAGAGCATGATCATTCCATGACATGAAATTCATGAAAAATAAGACATATCAAATTCCTCCTTCCCATCTGGAATTCTATCCTTGAAGCCGAGAATGGCAGAATTATTGGCAAGAAGAAGCTGGTTTGAAACATAATGCTCAATATGAATGGAGCGGCACTTGGCCCCATTATCCCCTCGCACGTCATGTGAAACCTCTCAGGGTGGACTGTGAGAGCGTCGCAGAGGGAGAGAAGTTAAAGCTAAATTCTCAACATTTTTGAATTGGTTAGAGTACCCTGGCTTTGCGAGGGGTTGGAAGGAATGGAAACTGAAGGGCGAGGTAACTCCACTCGCGAATCATCCTTGGACGGAGGAGAGGAAGAGACGGGTGGTGGAATCTCTACAAAAGGTTTCGCACCATAGCTCTTCTTAGCCCCCACCACAATCCAACCATCAACTGAAGGTCCAACTTTTGGCTTAGGGCCGATGGATTGAGTTGGCGCAGACTTGGAGTGAGCTAAAAGCGGACAATCCCGAATGCGGTGGTTTGGGTCTTGACAATGGAAACACATGTTGGGGGGGTTGAAATAAACAACCTTTTGAGAGATACACAAGGACCCAACTTGAATATCTAGGTGGTCCCGCAAATATGTTACAAGGTCCACTTCAACACACATCAGCTTGTTAGGATGAGTGAAAAAAATGCTATTGTTCATGGAAAATCACCTTGGCAATGGGTTTCACAATCTTTGATAGGAACGACCAGAGATGAATAGGAAGGCTAGGATGTTCAATCCAAACTGTTATTTTTAACAAGACTTGGCTGGTGGGATTAAAATCTGTGGTCCATTAAGAGAGCACAAGCAATGTATTGCCTAAGTACCAACACATCGACCTACGAAAAAGGGCTTGAAGTTGAGAAGACTCTCGAAAGGAAAATAGATAAAATTCCTTGGTGAGGTTACAAACACCTCATACCAGGATACTATTAGAATCCCAATGGTTTTCATCCGTTCCAAGTAGGTTTCTAGGGGTATGCGGCCACAAAATATGCAATAAGACAATGATTTTGATACCACTTGACCACGGGATCTAAACATTCATTTGAAATAATAACATCCAAGCGGGGATACGAGTCCATACCTCATCGTAAACTTTTGGTACAAACTTCCTCGCGCGCTTGGGAGCCATATCCATTAGTTGCTGATGGGAGGAGCGTTGGCTATTTATAAGCTATGGATCGCCTTAACGGCGGAAAAAGACAAAAAAATACTATGATAGGATGAAGGAGACTGCTAGAAATGCTACGAGACACACCGTAGTCGCATTGAAGTATGGCGAGAGAAAGCATAAGAAAAAATTTTTCTCTTGAGCTAGGCAACAAAAATTCTCAATTTTTTTTTGTTCATGAGGAATCATTATATTTTACAATTTAAGCACAATCTCCCAGCCTCGGTGAACTTTAGCCTGGTGTGAGGAAGGGACCACCAGGTATGCAAGTTTCATACTGCCTTCGTACAGCTAGAGCCCACGTTTCATACCGCCTTCGTACAGCTGACGCACACTCAAGGACGTTGGTCGAACTACTCTTTGAGCACTCACCAACTCCGGTAAGATTACTCGTCGCAAAAATTCTCAATTTGATTCGGAAAAAGAAAAAGAAAATGCAAAGGTGCCTAGGCCGTATTTATGCGGTGAAGCGAAGGTGGCGTATCCACACGCAACCCCAACTCATTTTTTTCGCATGCAATGTCGCTGTGTTTACATTTTCAATGCGGAATGATGATGAAATGCAGAATCTACGTGTAATCCATCATATATTGCGACAGAAAATTCCACATCCATTCCATCCATCCGGGCACCAGTAAAATACAGGGATACACGTGTCCAGCGTTTTCACTCCAACAAAAAAAGTTGGGCACGCCTCACAACCAAGGTCATGCTCACCTATATATGAAATGGCCCCGGTCTCTCAGGCTTGATCAAATTATTATAGCCGCCTGTGATTTTTCTATGCCCGTCGTTTGTCATAATTAGGTATTTTAATTTGTGTAGGGTATGATATTATGGAGACAATTATTCACGAAGACGTGTACCAAGGAGCAATTCCAACGAAACATTGATTAGAACTCACCATATTAAAAGCAAGGGCAGGGGTTCGAAACTCTGTCCGACTCTGTATAATCTGTTTCACCTTTTTATTTGTTACATTAGTAGTACTCGTAGAAGTACTCTGGGGAAGAGTCCATGTGGTACAGAGAAATCAGGAAGGCACTGATCGCGTGGCAGGTGCAGCTGCCCAGCTCAGCTAAACTTTAAAGTAAATTGATCACTTTTAGTGCTGCTGCTGCTCTTTGCTCTGCTTGATTTGGTCATGTGCTGTCTTTGCCTTACATTATTAGAGAACCCGAGGTTTCTTTGTAGTTTGATGCGAAGATTTTAGACATGTAGATAGCAGGTTTGTAGAGTTGCAGAGTTGCAGAACCAAACCACGATAATAAGACATTTTGTCCATGATTTTGCCTATATTTCTCAGTTAGCTATGTATGTTTCTTAATTTATAATGATTTAGTATTGACGGTTGTTTCCAATTTATTTAGGATATGTTTGAGTTGTTCAAATTAACTCAATATATCCAAAATCACGATGTAACAAAACACACACATTCTCTCTCTCTATTTATGATGTTTTTTTCCTTCCTGAATATCTGTTAAACATGCTTTCATTTTGAAGATGAATTTCTTTTATACTGCTAATAGTAGTTACCTCCAAACGTGTAAGCACCATACCACTACACTAATAAAGGTGATAGGTTGATCGAAACTGGTACTTTCGTTGTGAAGGATATATAAATTATATCTAAGAAGTTAGAACTTTCACTGTGGTTTTGTATATAAAAGGTATTTGATTATACTTTAAATACAAGGCATGCATATTTTACTCGCAAAATTCATACTATATTTTGCATGCATACTGTACTTTTCACAAGATTCAAACTATTTTTAATTTCTTTCTTTTAAATTTGTTTTTGGCCGAACTACCATAAATATGCCACTAAACCCTCTTAACACACGTTCAAAAATCGGCCACATTTCCTTAGTGCATATAGTTAGCTTATAGAGATCCCACACTATACAAAGAGTGATATTAAACCTAGTCAATACTAAAAGATCACTTTAGAAAATTCACCTTTGTTTTATGCCCATGAGATGTTTCATTTACCTTCCAAAGTCACTTCCCGAGTTTCGATCCCCGCTTTAAAATATATCAATGACAAACTTAATTTATTTGATTCGATGTATTTGTGCGACATCATTTTATTCGATTTGAGAAAGACAAGGATCTAGAATGCGTCCCTATTATTAATGGTCGTTTGTTTATTAATGATTTTATCACAATTGATGTCGAGGTTATAACTAGTTAATTAATAAGTTTATCCTTAATTTCCAAATGAGAATTATGGTGTACTGCAGGTTTATAATTAATTAATCTTTTGCTTTGATTTATTTGAGTGGAGAAGACATTAACACAAAGTAACTGTACTAGAAACATTTGTATGTGGCACTCTCTCATCTTTGTATCAAAAAGGTAGTAGATACTAAGAGGACTATGTAGGCCAATGATTTATTTTTCTCGTGATAAGCTCTATTCTTTTAGGAGTGCCTATGTGGACGCAAATACTTGGTGTGGATTCATTCCAACTATTTTAGATGAAGCTTCACCATTCGTAGGCCAAAAATTTAGGTTAAAACCTGTGGAGGTGTGAGCTTGATAACTATTAATGAAGTAAAACTTATAAAATCAACCATAAGAGAACTTGATCCCCCGCATAATGAAAATATTAGGTGCACCCTATCTTGGTAAGGTAAAGAAGAGATAAGATGTATGTTTTTAAGTGTATACAAAGAAATAGTACACAATAGAAAGAAAACAAACAATAAATTGCAAACCTGATCCTTCTTCGTATCTTCTTGTAACCTCAAATGAGAATGTTGAAACTTGGAATGAAGCACCGATCTTGTTGAATCTCAATGATAATTGTTTTGTGGATGCTCCAAAGGTGTTCTGAATGGAAGTATATTTTAGCTACAAGCAAAACAATTAAATGATTGATTAAATTGATTATTGGATTTCGTGATCAATTGGACAACGTAACGACATGTAAAATTGATTGGAAATTCAACACAATAATGATGAAAACATCAAAACTTCCAAAGATGAAAAATGGAGAGGATTGAGTAATTATTTATAGATAAGGGAAGAGAATACGAAATCCTTGATTTGTGTGATTGACTTATCGGATCTAAAGCTAACTAAAGCATGATTGGAGATATTTTTTTGTGTTTCCAACTTGATTAACAAGATAAATTGTTGTTTTGTGTAATTCCTAGTGAACAACCAACCAAAAAGAAAAATAATTAAAAAATAATAATAATAAGCTAAATTGCCAGTATGGCATGGGCAAGTGGAGGAGTAAGTGGGTTTGGTGGAGCATGTGGGTAGCTCGGCCTCCCATTTAGGTCCGTCTTTTCCCATTTCATAATGATAATTGTAATTTGTTTGAAATGCAGAGACTTTACCCATGCGAAACCCAAGTTAGCATTAACATTTAGCAGAGTGTTGGATAGTTTCAGCGATGGCGAGATATGCCTACAAATTGTGGAAGCATGCACTTTGCATGTGAAAAATTTGCCAAAATTCCTAAAAGGAATGTGGCCTCGTGGACTACAAACGGCTGTAGGATATGCACATAATGGGTTTGTAGAAAAGGCCTTAGAAATTTCCAAGCAAATGCAATCACAAGTGTAAAGATAAATTCCACAATTGTAGCCATCTTCCTCCTAGCCAAGCGGTAAAATGGAGATTTTGTCGATGATGTAGTTGCAAATGCTCGAGGTAGTCTTGGATGCAATCGTGGGGAGACGATAACACTTTGAATGGTAAATCGATTTGGGGATCATGTTGGACTATATTCATATAA
Organism: Taxus wallichiana var. yunnanensis; assembly: GCA_018340775.1. Taxonomy (NCBI): domain Eukaryota; kingdom Viridiplantae; phylum Streptophyta; class Pinopsida; order Cupressales; family Taxaceae; genus Taxus; species Taxus wallichiana. The sequence goes on along the minus strand of CM031239.1, from coordinate 947,275,964 downwards.
ATATTGTCCTTGTTTATTTTGATTAATACCCATTGTATGTGTCATTTATTTGTGTTAAAAAAATCCTTATTGGGTTTCCGTAAGTGTTTTTATACCCCTTTAAGGGAATATGTATGTATATATTTATAAACTACTTGTTGGGAAGAAAGATTTAAGATGATAATCCTTTCTGGGTGGGTAAAAGACATATCATGTTCTTCTTGTAAATATCTTAACCCTTTTGGGATATGCGGTTGCACATTATTTTATTAGGAAATCGACCTTCACTCAGTTGAACCTTAACATTTAAATCATTCTTTCCTAGGAATTTGTGTATTATCTCGGTGTTGGTGGGGTATGTCTAGTTGAAGTATTCATACTTGAACTTTTCACGAGTATAAATATTTTCAAAATGATAAAAAAGGGGATCTGGGTGTTTCAAGAGAGTGCTTTAATCCGATGATGTCGATCCTTCTTCTTTTAACAAAAATTTGATTTGTCATCACAACTATTTATTCTAGGTATTTGGCTAAAGCAAAAATTATTTTGTTGAAGCGGCCTTAGAGACTTTCAAACAATGTACAAATGGAGAAGTTTCCGAATGCCGCGAATCTGTTTGTGTAATACTAAAAGGGATTTAGCACTTGTGGAATGTGAATTATAGACACCTATAATTTAGCTCCCGAGAAATATAAATACTTAAATTGTGCTAACTATACCCTTTCGCAAATTGATGACATATCGTCAATATCACACATTTTCTCTATTATCGTCGTTAATTAATTACATTACATTAGTTAATTAACTCTTCTATCCAATAACGATGCCAATTAATGACCTTCTATTAATCAACTCCCTTTCTATCTAGATTAATTAATTATTTATAATTAATTAAGCTCCCCTTTCTATCTAGATTAATTAATTATTTCTAATTAATTAAGCTCCCCTTTCTATCTAGATTAATTAATTATTTCTAATTAATTAACCTCCCCTTTCTATCTAAATTAATTAATTATTCTTAATTAATTAATTCTCTCTTCTATTTAATCAACAAATCGTTATTTATTTGATTAAAATCCTCTTATAACATAAATCATACTAACTATTCCTCTAAAAAGCTTCTATAAGCTTACACACCTATTAATTAATCACTTTGGTTAATTAATAAACCCCTCAATCCCCATGAGTCACTAGAGGACAAACTAAACTCTCCTAAAGTAAACTCAACCACTTCTAAACCATGTTTATCCACAACTAACCCAACCTCTCTATTATCCCACATGTAAAGGGATGTAGAGATTATTTTATCCATTGGGCTATATAAAGATCCCTCCTCCTACCTTTCTTCTTACACCTAAATGAGCATAGAGCCTAAGCTATAGCCATTTTCATCATCTTAGAGTATTCTTCATTGGAAGAACTAGCTATCTTCATTTCTTGCATTCATCCATCCAAGTTTTGAAGTCATATGGAGATATGTCAAATGGTCTTGTAGCCATGGATTGACAAGACTCCATTCTTGAAAACCTTGGGATTCAAACATACAATCAAACCTTTGATTGCTAAGGATCTAAATAGGTTCATTTCATTTCATTAACATTCAATAGAGATAGAGATTAATGGATTAACATGTTAGTTTGAATATTTATTCATATTCTAATGCAAGGATGTTGGTAGATTAGTCTTGTTTAAGCTCTAAGCATGATGATGCATAGATTTTGATTTAGCTTTGTTTTAGGACTACTAGGTGTTAGTTATAATTATTTTTGCATAGCTAAAAAATTTATGTATACATTTGGCACACCTGGTGGGACTTACTCCATTGTCCTTTGCACTTAATTTCAAGTTTTTATAGTTAAGTTTCAATTTTGGTTACTAACCCTATTTTTGCATATATTGACATAACTTGTTTTGTTGAGTTTACATGTATTGAGTCTTCCTTGTAGGTATAAAGGAGATGAAGTGCTATCAAGACTGGATCTTAATAGAAAAATTTCAGGATTTCTACATATTTTTATTTTTAGAGCTTACTTTGTCAACATTCTACATGCTAGCTTTGTCAATTTCTTGAAAATCTTAAATTCTTGAGCATATAAGTTAGTGTTTGATAGTGTTGAGTTTTATATTACATATTAATGTGGTGGGTTGCTGTCAAAATTGAATCTTGGTGAAAAAATTTCAAGATTTCATCATGTTTTGATATTTAGAGCTTAATGTTTCAACTTTCTACATGTTAGTTTTACCAATTTCTTGAAAATGTTAAGTTGCTTTTATCATGAGTGTTAATTTTTGATACCGGTGAGTCTTCTATTCATATATTAATGTGATGGGTTGTTGTCAAAATTAAATCTTGGTTGCAAAAATGTTACCATTTTGTAGATTAAGGGATGTTTTTTTGATATTTTTGGGTACATGTTAAGTGCATACCCATGAGCATAAGATCATATGTGTAACCCATCTTCCTAGAGGCCATAACATTTTCTCCCAAACTTGAAATGACTTCTTGTTGTTTTGAATTGGAAAGGTATTGAAGTGAAATATGAAATGAAAACATAAATTTGGGATTTATACTTACAAAAATTGCAGGTTATCTCTTTATTGTAAAACAAGTCATTTTCTAATATGTTTAATGTTTGGATGAATGTTGTGTTTTCATGCTTTACTTGATTTAGACAAAAGCTTATGTATGCTCTTCTCTTGCACCTTTTGGTGATCTTTAGAATTAAAAAAACTTTTATCGTATCTTTTAACATTTGGATTAACTTGGAAATTTGATTATTCATTTTTCTTAAGGGAATGAACCTCTTACAAAGTATTTTTTTATGGTCCTTTGATTTGAAGTTTTCTATTTCTATCTAGTTGGGCTATATTTTGTGTATGTTCTTCTCCTACACCTTAGGGTGATCTTGAGAATAAAAAGTAAATTTAGTCTTCATTTTCTAACATTTGGTTGATTGGAAACTTCATCTTTCATTTTGGTTTAAGGTAATGAACATTTATGAAAAAAAAATTATGCTTCATTAATTGCAAAAATTTCCTTTACTTTTTAGTTGAATTATTTGTTATGTATGCTCTTCTCTTGCATCCTTAGATGATCTTGAGAGTAAAAATCAACTCTTAATTTAATTTTAAATAATGTGATTTGCTTGGAAAACTACTAACGCTTGAGTACAAGACCTAAAAATGCTTATTAAAGAAAGGAGTTTTGTAATGCCCACTTCCCCTACGACACTTAGTTGATTATCATTTTAAGTTATGCGCAGACTTTGGATATGGACATGAATTATACTTATGTTGATTAGCATGATGTTTTGTGACTAGATGCATTTGGATTATGATTGGATTTTGTTTTCATGATGATCTACACCGACTCATGGATGTATTATTGATACCGATATTATTTTTATATGGATATATTGCATGTGTTCTAACATTGGATTTCTTCGCCATGATGAGTAGAATGTAGTTGTTGAATTTACATTACTATAATTTTGGATAATGATGAAATGCATAATTAAGTTGTGATTTAGACCTAGAAATAATGATTGCTTGAATTACGTATAGATGTTAATAAATTTCATGCATATGGTTATTTTGGATATTTTGACATGGCCGCAAGGCCGAAGGAGGTATTTTGTATTTTGCAGGAAACACAACATGATCACAACCTAAAGGGGGATTGGGAACCAAACACAACAGAATGTCGGGTGGTTACAACATTTGGTCGTCAAGGCAACTAGTGAATTGTATTGTGTTACCTTTGTTCTTTTATGTGTTAAAAAAATTTCCATGAGGGGGAAATTTTCTAATGTGACCAAGGGGGTAAGAATTTTATTTACTTGTTTTAACTTACTTTAGTAGGTGATTTTATTTGTGATATCTTTTTTTAATTTTTTTGCTAAGTGTGTTTAGATTAAATTAACATCTTGTTTTAATTTTTAAGTTTTGGAGGGAAGTCTAGTGGGTGTAATTAATTTTTATGGTTGGCTCCTTGAGCCTTGTGTTTGCCTCTTGTATTGAATGCTTGTTTTGAGTGTTGACCACTCCAAATCCTTTGAAACTCGAATTTGAGATTTAGGGCAATTTTGGGGGACTTGTGGGACAAGTTGAACTTGTCCCACACTTCCCCAAAACCCTTACCAACCATATCTATGGGTTGGGAAGCCAAAAGGGGATTATTTATTGTTTTGGGAAGGGAAATATGACTTTGGAGTGCATTTTTCTTCCATTTCCATTTATTTGTGCCTTATGACACATGGGAAGGGATGGATGTGGAAAAGAGATGTCATTCAACCCAACCACCCATTTATGGTGTTTTGGGATTTGAGTTGACTAAAGGGAGGTGGTCTTGAGGATGTGTGATGTGGCATCCAACAAGGAGCCACATCACCCTTACTCTTCCTTTTGTCTATTTATGGAAACTTCCTCTCTTGTGGAGGGGGTTGGAGGTTTTTGTTGAGGAGTTCTTTTCTTTATTTTTTTTTGGGAGAGGAAAGAATTGGGAGAAAGAAAAAAAAAAGAAGGAGCTTGGACTTGCATGCTTGTTTGGTTTTGGAGGGAGCTTGGACAAAGCTTCTTGGTTTAGGCTTCTCAAATGGAGAGGTAGGAGACCTTCTCCCTTTTTTCTTTCTTATTGTTATTGCTTCTATGCTAAATTTGTGAATAATGTATGTTTACTTTTGTGTATTGTGAAAAATGGATAGAGTGCTTAATGTGTAGTGTAGGAGAGGTCTATGGGAAAACTCATGAGGGAGGCATAAGAGTAGAATAGGATATTGTGGAGGGAGTTTGAGAGGGATGCCCATCTTGGGTAAGAATGTTAACATTCTTACCTTGTCCTTGAGGGAGCATAAGAGGAGGGAGGCATAAGAGTATGGGAGAAAAAGGGGTACTTGAGGGAGGCATAAGAGTCATAGGGGCTTGAGTTTTATTGTGGAGGGTTTTGGATGGGCATCTCATCTCAATTGAGAGGCATAAGGAAAACTTTCCCATAGTTCCTTCTCTTGTTGGCTTGGATGCAAGCCTTGTTGTGAAATGTTTGGTGTTATTGGTGTGTCTCTTTGTTTCTTCTATTTTAGCTTGAATTTTGTGAAGAAATTGTATTGTGGAAGCAAGTATTGTTGCCTTGAGTTGGAGACCACCCTTTCATTGTGTTGTGTTTGGGGCTCGGGGGTCAATGGAGGAGAATGCTTCTCTTCTCCATTGAGTTTTGGTTGGGAGGAGAGTGTTGCCTCTCCCCCTATTTTGGTTGTGATTGAGCTACTTGGAACTTGGAGCATGGATGAAGAGCACCTTGGAGCTTGTGAAGACTCTTTCCATTTACCTTATATACTTTATTTTGTTGTAAATTTGTAGGAGAAAGAGAGTTGTATCATCTTGTTTTCATTCAAAAATAATGGACATTGTAATTTATATTGCACCAAAAGTCACATGGTTGAATGCAAAATTTTACTTGCAAGATGTTTACATTATTGAAAGGATTGTAAGATAATAAAGAAATGATGTGTAAAAAAGGCTTGTGATAATTTTGTGAATGTACTAATAGAGAGATTGGTTGTAAATACCTTCTTGTGAAATGTTGGTTTTATTTCATTGTATTAATCAAATTATATGTGTAGTAAAAGCTAGTTTCTTTCTTGTTGATAGATAGAAATTTGAAAACACAATTACTCCCATTTGGACAACAAGTAGACTAAATATTAAATGGTAGTAAGAATTTCTTATTTGGTTCTCATTGCAAATGATTTCAACATGGATTAAAGAAATGAAATTTACTTGTTCTACATTACATACAACAATTATCATTCCCTAAGAGAAAGGAGGATTAAAACAAGTGTATAAATTGTCAATATTTCCTTCTAGGTTCATTATTATCTTGATTAAAAAGTAATATTTAATACCCACAATAATGAAAATATTTTAATAATGGTAAGATAAGTCATTATTACAATATATTTACTTTAACAAACTATAAATTCCTTTTATCTATTTCCAAAGTTAAAAAAAGAAGAAAAATTTAGTTAATGTGCCATTCTCTCATGTGGGTATATATATATTTGTATTAAAAAAAACAAAAGAAATAATGTTTGAATTTAATATGTGTTGAAAAAAAAAAAAAAAAAAAAAAAGAGGGGCCACGGCTGCATTCACTATCATACCACGGATTGGGGGTGGGGGGAGAGGCGCCCCATCCCCACCCCATATACCATATGGGGTGGGGATGGGGCGCCCCGCATTTACACTAACCGTGCATACTGATACATAGCAAAACAAAAAAAAAAAAAAAATAACAAAAAAATATGGCCTTGCTTACTTGCGGCTGTGTGTTTTGGCCCTCTACCACGGCTAACACCTTGTATTTTCTCTCTCTACTTATATATATAAATATATATATGTGTATATATATATATATATATATATATATATATATATATATATATACACACTCACATTAAATCCGCGCGCCGAGGTTTTGGGGCAACCCAATCAACCCAAAATTAGAGCGAGATCTTTACAAAGGATTCATACATCAAAGATCTGAGCCAAGAAAATTGTTGAGTTAAGCTCCCTTGGCTGTAATGGCCTCCATAGATTGGTCTTCTCCTCCTTGTCTCCCTTAACCTGCAAACCAAGAGCAAAAGAAATGAGGGTTTTGGGTGTAGAAAAGAAAATAAATAAAAAGAGATAAACTTATGGCAATCCATAGAGATTTCTAGGGTTTCCTTGCCAAGCCTAAATCTAAGGGTTGGAAAAATTTAGATCCAAGGGTGGGGAATGCACCCTACATCACTTAAGTGATGGGGATTAATTTATTTGTGGAATGACAATTAGAAATAAAAAGAAAAGGGGATGGAAAACTAGTAAGATAGTGTGCACTTGACCCCTTCTAGCAAGCAATTAATCATCATATATTTATGACCTTGAATTACAAAGTGTGAGTCTTGTATTATTATAATTTTGTTTTAAATAAAAGAAAAGGGGGTTTTAATTATTTTAAGGGTCCTTAAATAATTCCTTTTTGTAACCGGGGATTAACGGAGTCATGTTCGATAAGCTAATGAAATTTCTTAAACAAGAACTTTAGAACCTTGTTGAGGAAAGTAATGAAGGTGTAATATTGAATTTGAAATTTGAGGTGATCTTAATTGATCGATAATCATCTCCGACGCCTCGCAACTCGCCCTTACAACCTGAACCTATAAAAATAAAATAAAAAATTATTTCATAATTTTCTCTCTAAACGTCGAATGTTTTGTATTTTGGCCTCATGCGAGTAGTTCCTACGGGTGTTACAAGTTTGAAACAAAATTTTCTAACTACATGTGTGTTGTAGGTTGCCAAATGGTGAATGAATAAACCAAATTAATTCTACAAGATAAAAAAACACACCACATTCAAAACAATTTATTTTTAGGTTTGGATAAGGGTATACCGCACTCGCTTAAAACTAGGACATAACCCCTTTGGCATAAGCCTTAAGCTACAACAATGGGGGTGGTCTTAGGAACCCCAAAGTAGTCCACACAAGAGGGAACCTTGTGGATGAAACGGGAAGTGCTCCGCACACCTACTTGACTAGTATACACATGAGATTTAGCGTCAAAGTTATCTGTATCGTGACCCCAGTGAGAGTACATGATGGATGCATTTATTTCCCATTGTGCTTGAAGGGGTAAAGTAAAGCCAAGATAATCCTTGGGAAACCTTGGAAAACTAAGCTCGCTCTTAGATAATTTTGACACCTAGTTGAGTGAACCACCTAGGAATTTATCTTTGACTAGAGCCAACTTTGACCATTTCAAAACCAATTTGAGTTTAGAGCCATTATTCATCATGAAACGTGTGAAGCATTACTTTTGCTTAGTTTTTTACTCACTCTAAGGCAAGGTGAAACTTTTCCAAAGTGAGACCAATGTTTTTCACCCCCAATTGATCTACTTTCTTCAATTTCTTTTGATACTTTGTTGATCAGAAGAAGAGTGCCTACCCTTATGTTACTAACTGATTGTATTTGCCACTTTTGTGTCCATTTACACTCATCCATGTTTTCAGCTGAGGTTTTAAATGCCTAAAGTGCGTGGAGATGTTTTCATATAATTGGAAGCATTTTTTATCATGATACCCAAGTCAAAATCATCAATCTTAGTTAGGTGTGTTTCATCAGCTTGATTCTCTTTTGAATTATCATCTTGCTTGTATCGTATCACAATATTTTTGATACTTACATCTTGTTTCTTGAAAACTTGGCCTAATTGTCTAGATTATAATGTTATGCTACGTGCATCATAAGAATTACTTGCTATAATCTAGCCTTAGTTTTATTTCAAATATTACCTTGATTTTGAAAGGTGTTGTTGTTACCTTTATGCACGTCGTCTCAATATTATTTCAATACTAATACCTTAATTTTTTCAATTTTGGTTAGCGTATCTTAATGGTATTATTGCATTATTCATTTTAATAAATCCCACTTTTTAAGATATAGGTCTTGATTGGAATTAAACTTGCTTTTAGTATACCTTTCTTGGAAACATATATCAACCTTTTGTTATTACTTATGTATTTTTCATTTTTGAACTTTCCATAAGTGGTGACATTTTGTTGATCAACTTACGTGTCAAACTATTAATTGATTGAATGCAAGAAGTACTTTGTAGTGCCCACTTCTCTTCGACACTTATTATATTTTGATTTTGATTACTATTGACTATAGACATGGATATTATTATATCATTTTGGCTTAGCATGATGTTAGACGATAGAGATACTTTGACTATTGATGGATTTCGATTCATAGTATGATTGTGTGGATTCATAGAGAGAAATTTTATATTGATGATGATGTGTTGATGACACACACACACACACACACACACACACACACACATATATATATATATATATAAAATTGAAAAATTGGCATTCTCGTCGTATTTATTATAATGTAGTAGTTGAACTCATCTTGTGATCTTATTGGTATTGATGAAATATAGAATTGAGATGTTGTTGGAATTTTAAAATAATAGCATTGTTAGTCTAGTTGATGATTTAATTTATATATGGATGATTATTGATTTGTATGTGTATATTTTATCTTGGATGTTTTGATACGGCCATGAGGCCGAAGGAGGTATTGTGTGATTTTTAGGTAATTATATCACAACAATCAAAGGGGGATTCATGACCAACCACAATAGAATCTTTTGGATGGATACGATAATGGTCACTATGGCAACTTATGTAATGTTGTTGTTTCATTATTTATTGTTAGGAGGTCCCCATGGGGGTGATGACCTCCAATTGTGACCAAGGGTTTTGTTTGTTTTTTCCTCTCTTTTATTTAATTTTGGTGTATGTGATTTTAATTGTTTTGTAATTACCTTTTATCTTTATTGATTAATGTGTCTTAATTAAGTAAACTAATCATGTTATTAAGCTAATTATGGATGTGAGAAAATGAGTCATTTATTAGAGTAGTTGGATATTTGTTTCTTGTGTTTTTAGTTGAGTGTATGTGATTTTGAGTGTTGTACACTCTACCCTACTTGGGAAATTCAGATTTGGGCTTAAGGGCCATTTTTGGAGGCTTGTGGGACAAGTTAAACTTGTCCCACACCTCTTAATTTCTTATACCAACCCTACCTATGGGTTGGGGGTCAAAAATAGACCTTATTATGTGTTTTGTAAGGAAAAAGGTGAGATTTAATTGCACTTTCTTACATGTGTTTTAAATTTTGTCCTTAAGGGGTGTGGGTTGGAGTTGTGTGTGTAAGAGGTTTGTCATTCCTCTCAACCACCCATTTATTATGCTTTGGGGTATGGGTTTGACTTTGGTGATGTGGCATCCTACATGGAGCCACATCATCTCCCTCTCCCTCTTTTCTATTTATTAGAATTTTTGTGAAGTTTTGGGGTTACTTCGTTTTGGCTCTCTCATTTTGGAATGCTTGCTTGTTGGAGTTGATATTGCTTGGAATTACTTGAGCTTGGAAGACTTTGCAACTTTCTTACAAAGTGGAGTCTTCTCATGGAAGGTAGGGTCTTGCACCCTTGTTTTCTCCTCTTTTCTTATATGTTTATGTGATGAATGAATGCGTTTTCTTGCTTGATTTTGTTGCGTAGGGAAATGGCCGTAGAATGTATATGAGATAGTGAAATGGGGATGAAATATGTTGGGAGGAATAAGAGCTTCTTTTGGGTATTTAGGAGGGAGTGGGTTGGATGCCCCACTTTGTTCTCATTTTTTATTTTGTTCATTGTGGGAGCCATAAGAGAGAGGGAGACATAAGAGTGAGGGAGGCATAAGAGATATATTTGTAGTTTTATGGAGACATAAGAGATCTTGGGGTTGATTTTTGTTTAGAGGTTTTTGAGGTGGGAATCTAAACCCTTGGGAGGCACAAGGGTATCCCCATATTACTTTCTCTACTTGGCTTGTTTAGAGCCATTGTTTTGGGAAATTGTTGTGCTTAAAAATGAGTGTTTTTCACTTATTTTTCTTGTGTGATTGTTTCTTGAAAGTAAGTGTGGAAGCATTTTAAAGTTTCCATGTTTTGGATCCACTCCTTATTACATTGTGGTTGGGTCTCAGGGGACAATGAGGAGGATTGATTGTTCTCCTCATTGGAGTTTTTTTGGGTGGAGAGTGTTGCCTCTCCCCCATTTTTGTTGTTGTTATCAAGTGAAGAAAATATGGAGTCTTGTTGGAGATTTGAGATTTTGAGTAATTGTAGAAGACTAAGAAACCCTTCATTATAGCTACATTTTCTTGTAAAATTTCCACTTAAGGTGGAAGATTTATAGTATTGTATTTGAAAGAAAAGTTGTATTGAATATTTTGTTATTAAGTTGAAATGTATTGTTGGAAAGAGAAATAATTTTAGTGTAACAAGTTCTGATATTATGGAAATGTGATTGAAGAGAAAACAACTTTGTTCTCATTTTAGTTGGTTCATTTTTTCTTCTTTAGATGTGTTATTCTTATTGTTGGAATGTTTGAAACTTGTATGTTGCAAAGGAAAGAAATATTAATTCCTATTGTATTATTTGAAAGGCATATGATGGAAAGATAAACTATATTTGTGCATTTTCTTGTATTGGTTGAAAGAGAGTCAAACTTTATATGTGTAGATGGAAAGAACTTAAATTTTATTTGTCATTTACTTGGTCAATAAAATAGATTGATTCCTAAATCTAGTGGAGTAAAGAAATTTCTTGATTACCATTTAGACCATAGCCTTATTAGAGTATGTAAATTTATTATTAAGTTATTATAAATTTATATATAAACCCAATGTAAATTAATGTAACAACAAGTGGAATTTGGATTGATTTTAAACCTCTTATCAAAATACTATCAAATTATAAAAGATATTTTAAGTGTAAAATTAAGATTAGTGAATAATATAAATATTATTACTCCTTGATATTAGTATTGATATTAAAATATTAGTAATATTGATGTTAATGATAATATATATATATATATATATATATATATATATATATATATATATATAGCTATTAAATAAACAAAGAAAAGAAAATGTTATTAAGCTCATAGAAATCGGTATGACCGAATGGGTAAAACGGTGACCTGCATTTTTTTTAAAGGAAAGGGTTGGGGGGAGGGTTGCCGATCCCACCCCAACCCCATTAATTAATGGGATGGGGGTGGGTTCGGCGACCATCCCCCCAACCCCAAACACTTTCCACCAAATATGTAACCCCCTCGGGTACTCTAAAATCTCTTGCGATCGCCTCTCTCGTGCCAAGTAAACCATTTCACCCGCATTCTCTTAAACATATTTCATTATTGATATATATATATATATATATATTGTTATGTTGTTATATTGATTAGTATTAGTATAATAATAAAAATGTATTTTCTTTCATTATTTCGGGTTCTAATTAAATAAAATTTAAAATTTTATATATATATATATATATATATATATATATATATTCTTTTATCCAAGAGAATACATATACCAATTTAACCATATCACTAAAATGGGGCAAAAACCATATGCACATTTAGGAAAATGCTAAATAATGAGATAAACAAAATAAATAAATACATTAGTGTAAACCCTAGATGAGGGTATGAAAGGAATCCTTAATAAAAGGACACTTTTGCTCATCCATGTGCTTGGGATTTCTCTCATGGCTTCCTCCTCCTCCACAAATCTACAAAAGAAAAGAAAAGAAACAATAAGTCAAACAAAAGAGAAAATATATTTTCATAAGAAAACTTAGGGTTAGATATTTTCCTAGATCTAAGGGCCCCAAATGAATCCATCCAATGGATGAGATTAATCTCTACAAAAACTAGGTGGGAAGTGGGTGAGAGAAATTCAAATTTAAAAGGTGGTTTAAATGTGTAATTCTATGCAATATTGACAACTAAAAAATAGTACCAACAGAAATGTGTCCTTGCATATCTTGAACTATTCATCCAACCATCAAGCTCTGTGTGTATGCCTAATATACTCATAAATAATTTCATCCTTAAATTTTCTCATAAATTGAAAAAGCAGACGTGTTAGTAACTAGCTCACACCGTTTAGAATCCTTTCCATATTTCAATTGGTATGGTATTGATTTATATTTATCAAACTCAACTAAATTATGTCCTATTTCACCTCCAATTTTCTCATGGATACAACTTTCTAATTTAGGTAATCGCCACATGTACTAAAACTTCCATATAAACAATCATGACTATATTTTTTTCCAACTTCTCTTTCAAAAATATCGTAGGAATGAAATATCTCGAAAGATATTGGTGGAACTTGAACACCACATTCCAGTAACATAGTTTTAGAATGAAAATCAGAATGAATACGTAAAAATTTAACATAATGCATCGCAAATTCAACATCTTGCCTACAACAAGTGGTGCAAGCGTGGTTGATTTTCACATAGAATGGTTTTAACATTTCAAAAAACGTTGAATAAATTCAATTTCGGATGCTCCTATTTAAACTTATGAAAAATTGAGTTTGAGTCATATGTGAGAAATGATTTGGATGTGGTTCGTGATTAGTAGAACCAACTATCCATTTTACAAAATCTCTTGTATTAGGTGAAAATCTAGTGTTATTATGCTAAAATCGAATAACAAATTCTCTTAAAACATTAGATATATCTTTGTCCTTACGCGGTACTCTAGAAAAAAATACCCAAAAATAAGTGTTATTGAGTGATTGAAGGATATTACACCTTTCAATTGCTTTCATTAGAGTTTTTCGATTAACTTTCAACATCTGACTTGTTTTCTTAATCAAATATTGTTTTTGTTGATTCACTAACAACACTAGTAACAAGTACATAGCGCACGACATTACTATCCTTGTGCGTCTCTTGACACCAATAGTGTGATATGCATCATAAAGCTTTTCAAAATTGTATATGTTTGACCACATATATTAGATGTTTTCAATCCTAAGGTGTTTAATGTATGTCTCATTTTATTCAATTTCATCAAACTAACAGTAAAACTGAAATCTTTGGGAATCACTTAAAATTTAAAAATGATTATCCCAAATTCGGTGGCTTTTCTTCCGACTTTTTGTTCAAAAATTTGTGGACATTGGTTTCAAAATGTTCTCATCAATTTTAATAAAATAATTAGGTCTCTTACGTAAAATTATAGGAGGTGTTTTCGTCAAAATTTGCTTGTCTATGGTTTCAACTGAATTTCCTAATTCATATTTTCATTTTCTCCTTCAATTTCAACATCATCTACATCAAGAACATTTAATTCATCTTCAACATTGAATGTAAAAACATCTTTATCACGATTATTTGATTCATCTTTAAAATAGACAATAGAAGAAGCATTACGGTTCCTCATTGCTTCCAATAGAAGGGGTTGAAGATGAACCTCTTCTTGATTCACGAAGTTTAATTTCGTATTCACTCAAAATCTCGTAAAAATATTTGTGTGTCTAATTCATCCAGATGTTTTTTTACTTATTGATTTCACCTTTTTTGATGGGAGGTCTTCATTTCTTGTCTCCCATGATATTTTGCATAGGGAGACTTTTACCATCGCATAGGGAGAAGAGAAATATTGATTTTAAAGTGAATAAAATAAGATAAATATCATTTTATAATTTTTTAATAAAGAGGTCTTTAAGACATTTTTTCCCATGAATTTTAATATCTACCTTTAAGATTGCAAATTTTGTTTCACTTGTCGAATGTGATAAAACCTATACCATCCCAAGTGTGGTGAAATTCTATAGACGTTTTTAAAAAAATATTTTATTTAGATATTTTTGATATAGTTATGGTGGGAAAATGGAAAGTGCTCCATTTTCTAAATTTTTTTACATCACTTTCATGGAAAAAACCATTAAAAAAAATATTGTTCGAAAAAATACAAAATAAAATCCATCCCAAGATAGACAACGGCATCTAACTTTTCACCAAAGGAAAAAAAAACAAGATTTTTTCATCCAAATTACGGGCAAACAGACTACAATCTTATAGGTTTAAAAAAACCGAGTCATAAAATTTTGAGTGTTTAATATAGCTAAACTTGTCCATTTTTAAAAAAATTAGTAGTTTAGAAACTAGATTTCGGATGCTACGATTCATATTTATATAATTTTTTCAAAAACTCAAACAATCATAAAATCAAAAATCAAATGAGATTCTAAAATGCACTCCAATGCACCCATCAAGTATAATACAAAGTTTAGAAACATATGGATAGGGAACTCAAGCTCCCACATATGAAACCCATATTTCAAAACAAATCAAAATCATTTATTGAGTGTGAACTCAACATGATCATCGATATCGGGGATAATATCAATCTTGATAAACAAACACACTTAGTCTCTCTTCTCAAAGAAATTATGAACATTATTTTGGATCATATCACGCAAAGTGACATGTTGCATTCGATAACCATAAAACAATAAAAAATCATAAAACTGTTGAAAAATACATAAAAATGAGAAAACATTAAAAATCAACAAGACAAAGATCAAACATTACAATCAAGTTTTGCATACAAATGGATTTTCTTTATTCACTTTCTTTCATATTTTCTCTGTAAGTCATCAACATTTTCATCCCTTTGATCATATTGTGATTAACCTATTTGCACATATTTTGTGAAATTTATCTCTATGATATCTTTTTGACCTTGGTCTTTTATCACCTTGGTAAATTAAATAATGAATGACCTCTTAGAGATCCTATCACAATTCATATTTAATAAAAATTTTGCGAAGAAATTTTAGATATATTTGTTAACACTAGTCAATATCATCATCACAATCATTTTCATATCCTTCCATCAAGCCATAAGTGGTTCTTAACCCCTTGTAAAATAAGAGAGCTGAAATAAGTTTTTAGAAAGAAAAATAATAAAAATCAATCAATCAAAAATAAAAATCTAAAAGAAAAAACAAATTGATATATAACTCTCTTGGGGTATTTCCAATAATCTCTACTCTTTGGGGATATGGATTCTTGGTCGGCACTAGAGAAATGTTGTGATTAGAATCAAATGCATCTTCATCGGGGCTATGGAAGCCTGGATGGAAGGGGAGCAATTTATGGCTCTCCTTCCACAATCCATTCAAAAATCACCTTTCAAACTAAATCATTCCTACAGATTGGCTAGTGTTTTCACTTACTATCTATCAACTCTTTCCTTCAAGAGGTAATTCATTTCAATGTGCACACAATGGATCTCTATGAGAAAACAAGATTAGTATGTTACCAGGTTTTGTCTAGACCTTGTTCAAACTCTTTCTTTAGCACATGTCTTGTCTCATGATTTGTGCCTTAGGATAATCACTTTCTCATTGACCACCTTCTAAATATTTTCATAACATCCTCTATTCTTCAAAAATTATTTAGAACGTCCATGTGTATCGATGTCCTCATTTCCATGTTTGTAGACACTTTTGTCTCCTTTTAATAAGACAATTTTCTATTTCCTTTCTCTCATGTGTTTATTTACTAGCTTACGCTAGGGGAATCCTTTCTCCCTCATGATTGAACCTATTTTATATTGGCCTTGATCCCCCTTCCATGCATGATGAGTTTTCCTTTGAATAATCCCACCTAATAGCTGGGGCATTTTCACATCTTCACTTTCTTGTGCATACGTGTGACATTCTTCCTTGTACATCCCATCTATCATTGGGGGAATCCATACTTCTTTGTCTTCCTATACATAGTTTCATAAAACTTTCAAAATGAAAAACATTCAAATATGTTTCTAAAAAATAAGAAACAATAGAAATCATCCTACAAAACATCGTTCTTTGGTTCTCTCCTGTTCTTATGTGCGACTCATGGGTCATCTTGATCTACCTCTATCAACAAAGCTAGTTTGCTTACTATGTTTGTACTCTGGGGAAAAATGAGTTGTTTGGTATTGTTTCATAGTGCACAATTTCTTTTCATAGGACCCAAGTGTCCTCCGTTATTCCCCTTGCATGTATCCTTGCTTGGGGCACTATCTTTTAACCCTTATCGTTAATTCACACAGGTCGGAATTAAAATATGATAAAAAAACATTGCATTATGTTTCTATGATAGGTTAGCTTGTTTACTTTCTCATATTGCATTGCATTATGTATGTTGCAAGGAATTATGCATCTTTTACTTTCTCATATTGCTTGGCATTATGTATGTTGCAAGGAATTATGCAATGGAGTTGGTATTTTCAGCAATGGACAATTGTTCATATTATGGCTTTTCATGTCATTTTATTTTTTTCGTAGCGTATATTTTAAATAAGGACGGATGACATAGATATTTGGCAATATGATGACACTAAAGTTGTTTTAATATCTTTGGATGAAAGCTTTCTCTTTTCTTTCGTATGCATTCCTCTTCTACATCATTCCCCTATCAACACTATTCTTTTGATTCACCTAGGGAATCTTGACCCTACCCATTCTTCTATCCATTTCTCTCACCTTTTTCGATCGTCGATTTCCTTCTTTCATCACCCCATCAAAACTCGAGGGGCTTCTCTCGATTCTACTAATTTTTCTTCTCACGTCTTCAAAATTTTATCTATATACTATCTTTGAAGTGGTGTCACTTACGCCACCCTAAAGAGGGGAAAATGTAGACACCTATAATTTAGCTCGAGCAATTTAAATATTTAAATTGTGCTAATTATACCCTTTCCGCAAATTGATGACATATCGTCAATATCACACATTTTCTCTTCTATTGTTGTTAATTAATTACATTACGTTAGTTAATTAACTCTTATATCCAATAACGATGCCGATTAACAACCTTATGTTAATTAGTTACCCTTCTATCTATATTAATTAATTAATTAATATTAATTAAGCTCCCATTTCTATCTAGATTAATTAATTATTATTAATTAGTTAATTCTCCCTTCTATCTAGATTAATTAATTATTTAATCAATAAATCATCATTTATTTAATTAAAATCCTCGTATAACACAAATCATACTAACTATTCATCTAAAAATATTCGTAAGCTTGCACACCTATTAATTAATCACTTTAGTTAATTAATAAACCTCCTCAATCCCGATGAGTCACTGCCAGAGGACAAAATAAACTCTCCTAAAGTAAACTCAACCACTTCTAAACCATGTTTATCAACAACTAACCCAACGTCTCTATTATTCCACATGTAAAGGGATGTAGAGATTCTTTTATCCATTAGGTTATATAAAGATCCCTCCTCCTACCTTTCTTATTACACCTAAATGAGCATAGTGCCTAGCCTATAGCCATTTTCATTATCTTAGAGTATTCTTCAATGGAAGAAATAGCTATCTTCATGTCTTGCATTCATCCATCCAAGTGTTGAAGTTATATGGAGATATGTCAAATAGTTTTGTAGCCATGGATTGATAAGACTCCATTCTTGAAAACCTTGGGATTGAAACACACAATCAAACGTTTGATTGTTAAGGATCTAAATAGGTTCATTTCATTTCATTAGCCTTCAATAGAGATAGAGATTAATGGATTAACATGTTAGTTTGAATATTTATTCATGTTCTAATGCAAGGATGTTGGTAGATTAGTCTTGTTTAAGCTCTAAGAATGATGATGTATTGATTTTGATTTAGCTTTGTTTTAGGACTACTAGGTGTTAGTTCTAATTCTTTTGCATTGCTAAAAAGTCATGTATACACAGATGAAACTACAATACGATGTAGACATAAATATCTTACAGGGATGGTTCATCTCACCTTGTCCTTCATAATTCTCATACTTTAGTTTTACATTTGCAACTAAATAAATTTAAAACCTTGGAGTATCTCACATTCGATTATTTTATACAATTTTTTTGCAAAAATAAAACAAAATATGGAACTTATGTAATCTGAATAACACTTGATACCCAAACATATAATTAAGCCCCTCCTTCGTACATAATCTATAAAAATTTGTAACCGGAATAATAGTGTGAAACAACAAAACTCCTCCTTATGATTTACATTACCAAATTGTAATTTGATCATCATTCATGGTTGTGACCACAACCTTATGCATTATTAGACCTAGGGTATCAAAATTTGGTGCTCGTGCCCATTGGTATTGGTGAGAGCTAGATGAGTCATCAACTAAAACAACCTTTTTGTCTACCTTGTAAGTTAGAAAAATGCAATTTCTAGAGACTTGCAAAACAACACTCTAAACCTCATACATGAGATGTCAAGTGTCGTATGTGTTCCTTGTTATGTAGAGAGTCGCATCAAGAATTAGCTCAACCTCATTTGATCATTTACGTTATCTTCACCGATTCTCTAGGAGCCTTGTCACTTTGTTTTACACTTTTAGGGAGTTGTTAAAATTGAAAAGCTGGATTTCATTTTGACCCGCCATTTGAAGCCTGAGCAACAAAATGCTTATCCTCCTTTGTAAACCTCTAGTATTTTTACTAGAAAATTGACTAGAATCTTTGGTTTGGGAAAATCACATTCTTGGTTAGTTTGGAAAAGAGGTTTTTAGGCCTTCGGTCCTAGTTTGATTAGGTCAAACTGGACCAATTATGATCGCTAGCTCTGGAAAACCTGTCACCGTTTGAAACCCGTTTGCTAGTTCTCAGTCCCATAAACTCTGATGAATTCTCCATATATAGGGTAACTTATAGGAAATTTCTCATTATGCATTTTCCATTGAACATTAGTTTTGGATGTGGTTTTCTGAGCCCTCGAGCTAACTTTTGATCATTTGTAACTAGGCCAATTAGGATTGATAACCTCTAAAAATAGCCAATCATTGTAAAGCGTTCATTAATTTCGAATTCGTTAGTTGTTGTGAATTATTGGTTTAAAAGAGGAAATGTAGAAATTTACTTGTGGTGTGTTTTCTCATTGGAAGACAATGTTTGAAAGTGGTTTCTTTGCCTCGAGCCTAAATTAAACATTTTTGCAACTAGCAGGAAAACATAAAAAGAAAGTTTTAGGACCCCTTTTGGGTTGCCAAACCATTGTGAAAACTTGTTGACACTTGTAAATAATTGTTTTAAACTCTATCATATGAGTTGTTGTGTGAAATTGAACTTTTGGAAAAATAGTGTTTCTCTATCTTCCCTATTTCTTTCTCTCTCATTGGTTAAGAAATGAAGTAAACTGAAATGAAATAAATATGTGTCTTTAAACTTGTATTTTCGAATGTAAATTATTAATATTATTTTTAAATGGGAGACTAAAAGCATTAATTATGCTATATTATGGTGGATTCCATTCCAACGATTTATCATTGATTGCATATTCACATGGTTTTGCAAGATGGAAGTGAGATGGTGAAGAGGCGTGGTGTAATTCATTATTTATTATTCTAATTTATATATGTTAGTGGAAAATGTTTATATGTATAATGTATTTCCATGTTACAAAAATTTATATTTGAAATTTGGTAATAGGTATGAGATGCTAGTTTTAGGAATGCTTTGGGAAATGTGCATTTAATCATAGGTGCCCTTTTGACTCAGATTTACGTATGGTAAAAAAAAGTTGGATATGTATCTTACATTAAATAGAATTTAATATCTTATAGTGCACTCTCATTGTGAAATTTATGATGAAATCTCTAGAGTGTTGTGTTATTTAAACAACAAATATAGAAAAGAAACCTAATTATAACAGTGAGCCTTAGTTTAAAACATGTGCATATATACCCTTCTTGCACGATATTTCTTAACACATAAGGAACCAAAACCTTAGAATGAAATTATATCTCTACACTTGATGACACCTTTTGGCTTAAGTAAATAAGATCCCTAGTTTGAATTATCGCCATTGCCCGTATGCTTAGCGACATTTTCGTGAACCCGTCAATTAAGAACAACACGGTCAAAATTTATCTAAAGTATGTGGATCCCTTTTAGGATTGGTAACCATGCGTGTGGTAAGGAAAATGAGTTCTCTTCAGGTATGACACCATGTTGAGTGGCAAACACCACATTGGAGGTCACCTCAAGAGTCACCTGTTCGAAGCAATGACTATGCGGTGTAACCTTACAATATATGGAGCATGTAGAACTAAAACTTCCTTAGTATCCTAGTGGACTACCAAGTCTTACAAAGTTAGATCTAGAAATTAACTTCACCATCGAATGAATTCTCATGTGGGATCTAGACGACACAAATGGAGCTAGTGAAATAACTATATTATGACTTAAACTCTTATTAAACACAAAACCCCCCTTTTGCATGTAATATGGTTTATGACCATTCAAAATTTTAAACAATATCAATTACCTTATATGCCTCATGGTATGTGACCATCTTCCAACAATAAACATTAAACAATTAACATTGCAAAGTGGTCAATGAAATTTTATTGAAACATTCAATATTAAAAATGCTAAGGGTCGATGACCATAGTTAAGATATCAACATTATCCAAAATTCAAACATTATTTTCCAAATGGTCCAAGACAAGTCTCATAACATTAAAATTTAATTTCTATGTGGTATAAGACCAATTCCATTTAAAATCAACATTAAACAATTTTAATACAACATTGTCTAATATCAATCATTTGAAACATGAAACAATGGAGCTTATTCAACTATTCATATGCCTTTACCCTAATATTTCAATTTACCTTAAACATTGCAAATAACCTTAACCATTGTAAAATATATTAAACAATCCAAACATTGATAGAGCTCAAACAAATCAACATCATGCTACGATGCAAGCCAAAAGGTGGTCGTTATCATCAATAGCTTCAAACATAACAATATATATATATATATATATATATATATATATATATATATATATATATATATATATATATGGTTATGTATACTTATATATACGTATATGTTTATGTTTCCGTATATATATGTACATATTTGTGTGTGTGTGTGTGTGTGTGTGTGTGTGTGTAATTTAATTAAGTCATTATTCGTCAATCAATGCAACGAAAAATACATTAAATTTGGGGTGTGACATACTTCCCCTCTTAAAAGAATCATCGTCCCAATGATTTAAACTTAAACGTTATCAAACATATCAATCAAAATCAATCTTGACATAAACCTCAAAATAAAAACAATTCATCTTTTCATATAAAATTGAAAACTTTCAAAATTTCAGTCAATCATAATTCATAAAACTTGGCTATAATCTACCTCATGATAAAAAATATTTCAAAACAATATAGCAATATAGCAAAATTTGTAATTACAATCATTATAAGTATTAAATAATATATCATAAATCCATAATTAATAATCAAGTAATTGTTTTTTTATTGAAATAGAAAAGGGAATGCAATTTTCATTTCATCCAAGTTTTCCCAAGTTGTGCTATCCTCAGAATATTGGTCCCATTGGACCTTGCATTATGCAATATCACGATTTCTGAGATACAACATGTGAGTTTCTAGCACTTAGAATGGTTCAACCACGACGATTCTTGGGTCTTGAACCTTTAATGAATTCCAATTTATGACATGTGTTATATCTAAAATATAATTTTTAAGAAAAGAAATACAAAAAAATATCATGCATTATAGACAACATGGGAGGTAGAGTTAATCTATATGCCATCGGACTTATAACTTATATAATTTTGAAAGGTTTCATATGGGTAAGTGCACCAAGTTGGGGGCTAAAAAGTGGACAAAACCCGAAAATGAACAAAATGTGATTGTGTTTTGTAATAATGTGATCACATTATGTTTTCCTAGGCTTGAGAATTCATGAACCTAAAATGTGTACACATTTCTATGAACACAAAACACACGCATTTTTCTCTATATGAAGTTTGTAGGGGCTGGAAGGAGCCATATTTAGTAAAATAAATGTTAAGTATAATATTTCTTTACACTTTTATTATTTCTTATACTTTTATTATTAAATTTATTTTACTAAATATAAGAATTTAGGCCACTCAAGTCGATGGAAGTGGTCTCGTAGTTCTGACAGTGATAATATAGAAGATAGTTTTTCAAAATCTAATCTGGTCAGTACTTACTCATTTTCAAAATTTCAGCAATGACCTAAAACTTTCAAGCCATATATATTGTAGTGGTCTTTGTTTTGTGAAAACATATAGTCATTTGTAGGTTTTCGACCTTCTGGATTGGATGTTGGCCCTACCACTTCTTGAATTGGTAATAATTTTGAAATTTGGTCCATAATTCACTTTAGTGACCACAAATCAAATCTATGATGCTTGTCTACTTCTTACTAAAATGAGATCCTTACTAAAATGATGTTTAGGGTTTAGGGTTTAGTGTTTATAATTTAAGGTTTAGGGTTTAAGGATTTGGTGTTTAGGGTTTAGGGTTTAAGGTTTAGGTTTTAGGGCTCAATATTTAGGGTTTGGGTTTTAGGATTTAGGGTTTAGGGTTAAGGGCTCAGGGCTCAAGGTTAAGGGTTTAGGGTTTAGAGTTTGGGGCTAAGGGTTTAGGGTTTAGGATTTAGTGTTTAGGGTTTATTTTTAGCTCATGGTTTGGGGTTTAGGGTTTAGGGTTTAGGTTTAAAGCTCATGGCTTAGGGTTTAGGGTTTATGGTTTAGGGCTTAGGGTTGAGGGTTTAGGGGTTAGGGTTGAGGGTTTAGGGCTCAGGGTTTAGGGTTTAGTGTTTAGGGTTTAGGATTTAGGGTTTATGGTTTCAGGCTCAAGGTTTAGGGTTTAGGTTTCATAGTTTAGGGTTTAGTGTTTAGAATTTAAGGTTTAGGGTTTAATTTTAACGATTTAATGTTTAGGGTTTAGGGTGTAGGGATTCTATGTTTAGTGTTTAGGGTTTAAGGTTTAGGTTTTAGGCTCGGTATTTAGGTTTTTGGTTTTAGGGTTTAGGGTTTAGTGTGTATGGTTTAGTGTTTAGGTTTTTTGGCTCAGGGTTCGAGGTTTAGGGCTTAGGATTTAGGGTTCAGAGCTCATGGTTCATGGTTTGGGGTTTAGGGCTCAAGGTTTAGGGCTTAGGGTTAAGGGTTAAGGTGTTAGGCTTGGGGTTTAGTGCTCAAGGTTTAGGGTTTAGTGTTTAGGGATTTGGGCTTAGGGTTCAGGGTTTAGGTTTCATAGTTTAGGGTTTAGGATTTATCATTTAGAATTTAAGGTTTAGGGTTTAAGGTTTAAGATTTATGGTTTATGGTTTAGGGTTTAAGGTTTAGGTTTTAGGGTTTAATATTTTAGGTTTTAGGGTTTAAGGTTTTGGGCTCAAGGATTAGGGTTTAGGGTTTATGGTTTTAGGGCTTAGGTTAAAGAAATATTACCTAATACAACTATCTTCTTTTCCCATTACATGGGAAATATTTCATGCATTGTAATGTTCCATGTCTCACCCATTATTATTAGTAATTGACAAAGTGTATTCAACTGAAAAGGGTTCATCGATTTCGTAGGAAGAACATTCAAAGAGATTCATCACAATTTGATGTCTTTCTTCTATTGATAGTTTGAAGGAGGGAAATTTCAGATTCTTGAATTTCCAATCCTTCATCAACCCAATATTACTCACTCCTTGGATACATGGAGACACCGTTACTTGTATTCCATTTATAATGATAGAGATATTTGTAAATTTGTGTTATGACATCTAAATCTATATGAATTTCAAGTTGCTTAGAAATCACATCACACCCTTCACTAGGATTGATGACTACCCCTATCTTTTTGAAGGTGATTTTGAAAACATCCATGGGTTTATCATATAAGGAATTATCACTGAATGGAAGGTCACTAAGTCATAGGCCAGGTGACTCCCTTTTAGAACTGAAAAAAATATTTACTAGGTGATTCATAACTCCTTTGTGTTCTTAGCCATTCCACTATTTATATGCTTATTTTGAACACTTTAGGAAGTTCTGTTAAATTTACTATCCATTCCAGTAGAAAAGAACTTTCTCTTTCTCTGAAGGAGAGTATACTACAGGAAATTCAATTATGATCCTACACCTCCACATTGGTATATTCTCTATGTTTCTTTTGTTGCCTTTAATATTAATTTTTGTGTTGTGATGGTTATTTTTTCCATCTTCCAATGGGTCATCCTGGCTTGCTTAATACCATACATGGAACTATGAGAATTGTGAAATTTATTTCAGAGTGTGAATAAATTTACATTCAAGAGCGCAAGTATATGTGAGGAGAAACAAGTTTGGAAGAGATGTGTAATATTCATTACAAGGCACAAGGTAGATGTCATATCCATTTAGTTACTTGTACCACCTCTCATAAACAAGGTAGTTCTATAAGAAGCCTCAATGGTGGTTCTAAGCACTAGACTAGGAAATATTGATAAAATATGGTTCGGGGTTTAGGGTTTAGGTTTTGGGGCTCATGGTTCACAGTTTAAGGTTTAGGGTTTAGGGTTCAAGGTTCAAGGTTATGGTTTAGGATTTAGGGTTTAGGTTTAGGTTTTAGGGATTAGGGTTTAGGGTTTAAATTTTAGTGTTTATGGTTAGGGTTTATGGATAGGGGTTAAGGATTTAGGGTTTAAGTTTTATGGTTTAGGGTTAAGGATTTAGTGTTTAGGGATTAGGTTTATAGTTTACGGTTCAGGGTTTACGGTTTATGGTTTAGGGTTTAACGTTTAGGGATTAAGGTTCAAGGTTTATGGTTTAGGGTTAATTGTTTAGGGTTTATGGATTAGGGTATATGGTATATTGTTTAAGGTTTATATTTTAGGGCTCAGGGATAAGGGTGTAGGGTTCAAGGCTTAGGGTTTAGGGTTTAGGATTCAATGTTTAGGGTTTTAGGGTTTAGGATTTAATTTTTACAATTTAAGGATTAGGGTTTACCATTTAGGGCACATGGTTCATGGTTTAGGGCTTAAGGCTTTAGGGTTAAGGGCTTAAGGCTTAGAGTTTAGGGATCACGGTGTAAAGGTTGAATCTTTAAGGTTTAGGGTTTAGGGCTTAGGGTTTAGGTTTTAGGGTCTATGGATCTTGGTTTTAGGTTTAGGGTTTAAGGTTTAGGGATTAAGGTTTATAGTTTAGGGTTTAGGTTTATGGCCTAGGGTTTAGGGTTTTTATTGTAGAAGTTAAACGCTAAAAGCTTTAGGCTGAATGTTGAAATCTTGAAAATTACCTATGTACTGACCAAATTATATTATAAAAAACTATCTCCTAAACTACGACTCATGGAGCTATGAGATTAATTCCATAAGGTGCAAAGTGACCACAATTTCTTATATTTACATAAATAAATTTAAATTTTTCTTATACTTAACATGTTTTTTATAAATAGAAGCATGCCAAAAGCATATACAATGTTTATACTATAAAGAACATGTATGCATTATAGCGTGTACACGCTATAAAACAAACACGTTATAATGCGTATGCATTTTGCATTTCCACTTTTTTCAAGCCATGCCTCAAGGCTTGGGATCTGATTTAGATCCCCAAGCCTGAGGCATGGACCTGCACAAACACAACAAATAACGTGTTTTTGTAGGAAAATGTAAAAATGCCACTTCCTCCATGATAAATCAACATAAAACAATCATTTCGTTTAAAAAATTATACACATGACGTAGAGCAGAGTTTCTTCTTTCTAAAAATATAATTCTAAAATTTTTCGACTAATATGAGGTTTCCATATTATTTATTTTCTAACTATGGATTTTTATAGCTATTTTTGAAGTTTAAATATGTTTTTCTTTCATCATGTATCTTTTTTTGGGTCATCAAAATTGAAAAAAATATTCTAGCAAAAATAGGCCTAATTCTATACATATTAAAAAAATAAATTAAATTTTCAATATTTTTGAGGTAGTTTTGGGGGGGCACGGTCGGAGCTCCATTATTTTTCAAAACATAAAATTTTTGTACTAGAAAAATCATATAAAAATAAATACTTTCTTAAAAATATAAAAACTTCTAGCACAAACTAGATGCTACTTGCTTTGCGTATGTTGGTAGAATGGGTAATCAGACTAATCACTATGTGGAAGCCTTAGCAGCTCTTTGGGGGCTGAGGCTTGCCAAGGAACATAACATCTAGAACATCATTATGGAAGGGGACTCCTTAAATATTATCAATCACCTTAATCAGATTTATCCCCCTAGTTGGACCATTAAAGATTTCATTGAGGAATCCATTAGTATCATCACTTTCAAAGATATCAAAATTGGTCATACTTATAGGGAGGGTAACAAGGTGGTGGATATCTTGGAAAATTATGGCGCTAACAACAATCTCACCTTTTGGGATGATGAGAAATACACCCCCAAGGAGGTGAAAAATGGTATTAATAAGGATAAATATGGACACTCACACATTATGTAGGATCTATAATGAGATTGAGTGGGATTTAAAGTATAAGAAACATTGCACAAGTGAGAGTAGTAATTCAAATTACGGCCATAAAAGTTCACATGATTCTAGAAACTAGGGGTTGGTTTTTTAAAAACTAGTTTAGTCATATCAAAAACAACGCTTCTAAGGGTGGTTTCAAGCAGGGAAAGTGCAGAAATTGTAGAAGGAAAAAGATGGGGGTGCTCTGTGCCAATTGGAACCTAGCTTGCGATCCCACTGGAAGGAAAATGGGGAGCTTTGGAATCTTCTTAAAAAGGGGGGTGTTTCCAACTTCATCAAAAAAATCCAAGGGCATGACCAAAACATTTCTGTGCATTTTTCCATGGATTGGAAGGACAGGAAGGTAAAATATGGGGGTCATCATGTGTTGATGAATGAGGAGCTAATTGTTGAGGTGACTGGGCTCAATTTGGATGGCTTTTGACTTTTTAGCAAAAGGGTCGACAAAATTGCAAAAAAAGAAGTTTTCTAAAGAAGGGGAGGATCTTGTCTTTGTTGTGGTGGGTGTCAAGGTAAGTTCCATTCCAAAACCCTACGATGAGATTACTAAAATGATGGTTCGATTCATCTCCCTTGAAGGGCGCTTTATCACTATTCCTACCAAGCACTTGGTCTTTCTCAACCATTTTAGGAGACAATTTACAGTTTGTTTCCTGCATTACCTCTTGAATTCACTTGAATGCTCCATTCTTGATTTCTAAAAGCACACCAGGGCCATCCCCCTCCACCAGGGCTCATCTTCCTCCTGCATAAACTCTACCTCTCCAAATTCCCCACCATTCCTATCTCCCCAGTGGACCCACCTTCTCCCATTCTAACTACTCCTTTGAATAACCTAACCACCTCTTCCAAGGCTAGAGCTATCAAAACTAAGAACCCCAAACTCAGTAAAGTGGCCTCTCCTCCCTCTGCCCGTGTTCTCAGGAGCAACAAAGAAATGGAAGTTGTTCAAAATATTTTACACATTAGCAATGTTGGTCAGGATCATGCCTCACAGGATGAGAGGGATAATACTCTTCTTAGACTAGACTTATTGGAGAAGGAGGTTGTGAATATTAAGGAGCTGCATCAATTAACCAAGCTAGAAGGGGAAGAGAAAATTGAATGATGATGTGGATATTGAAATTGATCAAACTGAGGATATTTATAGAAAGTTGAACTCGTTGGACAATAGATTGGGGAGGGCCAAAGATAGACATGATCACAATATGGCCATTTTCAACGCCATTAGTGAGTTCTGGAGCAACAAGTTAGAAGCATTTCAATGTTGAGTGGGATCCCTGAAGCCATTTGGGGGACTGAAAAGGAAAGAAATCAGGTTATTTCAAAGTTGAACGTGAATGATCCAACACACACTACCACTCTGGTGTTTTTCACTTCTTTGCACACTATAAAATCTAGGATTGATAGGGCCTCCAAGAAATAACTCCCCTTGGTTTGGTTGGTTCCATTTTATTGCTGCTCTGTTTTGGACAGAATGTTGTTTTTGGCTGCTTAGTTGCAGTTTTTTCCTTGTTTAGATTTTTCCTAGTAGCTAATGGTTGGAGTTCTTGTTGGAATTTGTTTATTATCCAGATTCGATCTTCTTTTGATGTTTTTCTCATGTTTGATCTTAAGTTGTTGAGCCTTTCTTGTAACTGGGTATAGTCCCTCCAAAACTATTTACCATTAATAAAAAAACTAGATGCTCCTAGCTATCTTTATACTAAAGGGTTTTCAAAACTACTAAATGGTACTCACAGGGCATGAAAGTCACTTTGTTATGTTTAAAAAAAAATAGAGCACCTATTGGTATTTTAATTATTTGACCCACTTAAACTTATCCATTTTCAATAAAATTTAGTATCTTAGAAACTAGACTCAAAATTCTACGATTCATGTTTATACAACATCTTCCAATTTTGAGTGTAACTATTTCAAAAAACTTGTACAAATTGATTTTTTTTTTTTTTCAGAAAAATGCATCCACTTAAGACCCCCTTTTGGCCCCCAACTTGGTGCACTTACCCATATATCTAGGTGACAATTTGAAAACCTTTCTAAACGTAATAGAGCTCTTTTTGGTTTTACCCTAAAAAAGACTTTGTCTCCTTGCTCAATTTTTTTTTAACTCTTTTTAGCTCAACATAACTTTTCTACCTATCAAGTTGCTTCTTTCAACCGCTCACAAATGAGATTTACTTACTTTTCCATTTATGTCAACATTTTTAGGCCCACTACCTCTCTTTCCTTTATGTTATCCCAACTAATAGGATTTCTACACTTTCTCCCATATAACACTTCAAATGGAGACATTTTTAGCAAAGAATGGTAAGTGTTATTATAGGAAAATTAAACAAATTGTAGATATTCTTCCCATTTATATTACTAATCCATGCAATACATTCTGAACATATCCTCCATAACCTGGTTAAATCTTTCTATTTGACCATCTATTTCAGGATGGTATGTTAAACTAAAGTTTGGTTTTGTTCCCAATGCTAAGTTTATAGCTTTTGAAACCGAGATGTCATCCTAGGATCCCCGTGCAATCTAAATATTTCATGCACAAACCATTTTTCAAGTACATGGGAATCATCCTTTAGATTACTTGGTATGAAGTGAGATACTTTGGTCATTTTTTCAACCACTACTAAAATCATGTCATGCTTGTTCTTGGATAATGGTAGTCCTTGCACAAAATCCATGCTGATTACCTTCCATTTATAATGTGGAATTGTGAGGGTACAATAGACCAACATGATGCATGTTTCTACCTAAACACGTTAACATTCAAGAAAATGTTAAACATAAATTGTCATATCCTTCTTCATTCCTTTCCAAAAGTACCATTTTTTTACTTCAACCAATAGTTTCGTTACTCCAGGATGTCTGGAATATGGAGCATCATGAAAATCATTCATGAATTTCATTCTAAGGTCATTACCCAAAGGTACATAAACTCTATTTTCGTATCACAAGACTCATTTTTTATCAAACTTAAAGCCTTTGTATCTCCTATCATTCAGATTTTCTATGATGCAGGGGCATCCCAAGGAGAGCATCACGAATGTAAACTTCTCATTTTTCTTGAAAAACTAGGCCTCATAGGGTATGTTCAAGACTTAAGGAGAGTTTTAGGTGAAGGTCTAAGGTTCAAAGATTCAAGTCCTAGTGTTTCCTACAAGTATATAATTCAAATTGTAAAGCATGTAAATGAGCCAAAAATGGACTTGTCAAGGGGTTAATTGTTTAATCATGTTTTATAGGTTTTAGGGTGAGGTCTAAGTCACCAAAGGTTAAAAATAATATCCCATATTTTTGGATGGACTTAGGTGGCATGCGAAGAGTTACCGAAGGCATATGAGAAGACCAAGAATCACAAAAATGACACATATGAAACAAGAAGTAGGTGCATGTAAGAAAATAATTCAAATATAGAGAGAGAGAGGGAGTCAATTAGAGGTATTCCTCATGGAAGAGAATGTAGGAGAAAGGATGGAATAAAAAGATTTTGTATGTATTACAATTTTGAGGTAATAAACTTAGATTTTGTGGATGACATGATTGTTTTTCTTGTGCAAGTGCAATGTTAAATTGATATTCTCCATGTTTAGCACTAATATGAATTCATTTAACTCAATATATCTTAGAGTGAAAATGAAATTATTGAGTCTCTAGGATGGTAAGGCTCTAATACCCTATTTTTGACTAAGTTTGAAGAAACTAGTGATTGTGTGCATGACTGTGATGGCCTTTGAAAGGCATACGAGTGAGTTCAATATTTTATTTATATAAAGAAAATTGGTGGAATGATCTTAAAATGGTTGAAATAGGTAAGCTCTCGGTGCATGTAAATATTTATAAGTAAGGACTGACTGTGATTGTGTAATTGAGGACTGTGGTGTGATTATAGGGGCTGCGTCAATGATATAATAGGGAGTTTTTAATTTTTTCCAGTGCTAAAGAGATAAAAAACCTAGATTTTAGAAGTTATATCCTTATAAGACGTTGCATTTAAATTTTTATGGAAAGGGGATTACTTGTAAGTCTATATGACTGTGCATCTATAGGTTAGGATAAGGAAAATAAAGGAATTAACGCATTTCTTGGTTTCTTGAATTCTTATTGGTAAAAGAAACACGTGAATACCATTAAGATAGATCACTAATAAAAATATTGAGTCATGAATCAAAGTTTTAAGAAATTTATGGCCAAATAAACCCTACCAGGTTTCTAGGAGGATATCTTAGGGACAGTGCTTAGGGTTTGTATTTTTAAGCACCTAATCAACTCATTTGCCCTAAAATTCTTAATACATCATGCTAATGGACAAAAGAATGGGATTTTGAAAGAATATTGAAGAACTAAGGGTTAGTATTTTATGTTTTCATGACATTCGGTAGGGGTGATCAAACACAGTTAAATGGCTAATCAAGAAGGGTATTTTACAAAGGAAGTTGTGTTTGTATTTGGAGTACAACCTTGAAATTTTCCATGTATCTAGAACCCTAAAATGGAAGTCCAAAAAGGTGAATTTTGTGTCTTGAATTATTTTTTTCATAAGTTATGGTTGAAAAGGAACTATCACAAGGCTAGTTAGGCCTTTGAAAGCTAAAAGAGTAAAAGTAAGATATAAAGAGAAGGGTTAAGGGTTAGGTCTCCAAACTTGGCACACACATCAAGGATGGTGAAGGGAACCTAATGAAAGTTAAAATTTATTGTGGGTACTTAAAGATCACTCTAAGCATGAATGTACCAGGACACATTGTCTTAAGGGGTATGGAGACAATTTTAACAAGATGAGTAACTGTGATGTTTTGACCTTTTTGAATAAAGTTAATGATTTTTATAATATTTGTTGAGATGTGGAAATAGGGAGAAGACTCAAAAGCATGGTGAGTACTATATAAGATAAAATTTCTTATTATTGTAAGTACTAGTGAAGTGAGGGTGATGAAAAAGTAAGGTGGTGGTAAGTGTAAATGAAGTTTCTTCAGATGGAAACTATTTAAGGAGTCATTTGACATTGAATGAATTTTTTTGAGATAGAGTATGGTGACAAGAAGGCCATTTTAGTGATATTGTGTTAGTTTTTGAAAGTTTTAGCCTTTTTAGGCTTGGTTAAGGATCCTCAATCACGAGAGAATTGATGAATTTGTGAATTAAAACCTCTTGCTTTGTTGAATGACAATGCATGCTTGTATTTTTATACATCATTCGCTAATGAAAGTTTCACATGTTGATAATACAAATCAGTTTTCAATTGTTTCTTAACTTCTTCTTTAAAATATGTTATGAGGGTTATAATTGCATTAACATGCTTCCTATGACTCAACGCATCGCCACATGGTTTTATTTTCCTTTGATGTAACTAATGTTAAAGTCCTATTAAGACATAAAATCCAACCACCCACATTGTCTTGCATTCAAATTGGGTTGCATAAATATGTATTCCAATCCCAAATGGTCTGGTTTTAGTTAAAATAGTTTTCGTAATAAATAATGCCTCAAACTTTGTAAGGCATGAACTATGGAAACAAGTTCTAAGTTATGGGGAGAATAGTTATGCTCATGCATCTTCATTTTTCTACTCTCATAAGCAATTACATGATCATTTTGCAGAAGTATTCTACCCAAACTTTCACCTGAGGCATTAGTTAGCATAGTGAAGCTTCTCTTGGGATTCATAACCTTAAAAACATGTGTTGTTGTAAGTTTATTGTTTCAATAGATTAAATGTATTTTCACACTTGTCAATCCACAAAAACTTTTTTTGTATTTTTCTGCAAAGAAGTTATTGGTCTACCCTCTCTTGAGAAATCTTTTATGGTTTTATTTGTAATAACTAACCAGTCCCATGAAGATTCTTACTTCATGTACATTATTTGATGTTGGTCACTCAAGAAAGGCTTTGATTTTCGATGGGTTGACTGAGATATCATCTTTTTGTATGATGTGCCCAAGGTATTGTACTTCATTATGATAAAAAGAACATTTCAAAATCTTACCATAAAGTTTCCTTTTAAAGCACATATAACAATATTATCAAGTTTTCATTATGATTTTATATTTTCTTAGAATAAGATTATAAAATGCAACAGTGCATTAGTGAGTCCAAAAGGTAAAACAATAAACTCATAATGCCCATATCTTGTTCTAAACGTTGTCTTATGAATGTATTCATATTTTATCCTTAGTTGATGATAACTAGATCATAAATAAATATTTGAATAAATAGATGCATCTCTCATCTGATAAAAAAATTCATCAATCCTTGGAAAATGATATATATTCTTTATTGTTTCCTTGTTAAGCATGCGATAATCGATGCATAGTCTTAACGTTCCATCTTTGTTCTTAATGAAAAATGAATGATGCTCCCTAAGGACACACACTTGAAAACCTTGATCCATGTTGTCAATACACCATTCCACTATGCTCTTTGCATCTTTCAATTTAGCACCATCTTTGTACTTCAAATCTTCTCTTGCAAGAGCTCTTTCACACATGCCCCTACTGCACCGTCATGCTCTCATTTTCATGTCCAGCCTCGGTGAAACTCCAAATATGTTGCACACCCATCTTGATGTGCATCCTTCTCATCCAATAAATTTTTTTGAATTCTTAAACCGAGACGTGAAATTATCGACCATATATAATGTTGATTGAATCGGATGTCCATATCAGACAAGTTTTCATAAAATAACTAGAAACACCCTTGCAAAAATTCATTAGAATGAGTACGATCATAACTGATATAAAAGTGGTACTCTCTTAAAAGTTTTTGATCATTCTTTGTACTATCAGGAGAATTTTTATAAATGCTATATGCACAAAAATGTCAATTTGTATTGAGTTGTAATATTGCGATCAAACCTCCATTTGTGGTTACAATGTGTAATCCTATGCAAAATTGACCACTAAAACAATAGTACCAATAGGAAATGTGTCCTTGCATATCTTGAACTATTCATCCAACCATCAAGCTCTGTGTGTATGCCTAATATACTCATAAACAATTTCATCCTTCAATTTTCTCATAAATTGAAAAACAGGCATGTGTTCTGTAACTAGCTCACACCGTTTAGACTCCTTTCCATCTTTCAATTGGTATGGTACTGATTTATATTTATCAAACTCAACTAAATTATGTCCTATTTCACCTCCAATTTTCTCATGGATACAACTTTCCAATTTAGGTAATCCGCCACACGTACTAAAACTTCCATATAAACAATCCTGACTATAATTTTTTTCCAACTTCTCTTTCACAAAATATTTAGAATGAAATATCTAGAAGATATTGGTGGAACTTGAACACCACATTCAGTAAAAGTTTTAGAATGAAAATCAGAATGAATCAAAATTTAGCATAATGCATCGCAAATTCAACATGTTTCCTACAACAACAAGTGGTGCAAGCGTGGTTGATTTTCACATAGAATGGTTTTAACATTTCAAAAAACGCATTGAATAAATTGAATTTCTGGATGCTCTATTTAAACTTATGAAAAAATTGAGTTTTGAGTCATATGTAAGAAATGCTTTGGATGTGGTTTGTGATTAGTAGAACCAACTCTCCATTTTACAACATCTCTTGTATTAGGTGAAAATCTAGTGTTATTATGCTAAAATCAAATAAAAAATTCTCTTAAAACATTAGATATATCTTTGTCCTTACGCGGTGCTCTAGAAAAAAATGCCCAAAAATCAATGTTATTGAGTGATTGAAGGATATTACACCTTTCAATTTCTTTCATTAGAGTTTTTGATTAACTTTCAACATTCGACTTGTTTTCCTAATCAAATATTGTTTTTTGTTGATTCACTAACAACACTAGTAACAAGTACATGGCGCATGACATTACTATCCCTTGTGCGTCTCTTGACACCAATAGTGTGATATGCATCATAAAGGTTTTCAACAATTGTAGATGTTTGACCACGTATATTAGATGTTGTCAATCCTAAGGTGTTTAATGTATGTCTCATTTTATTCAATTTCATCAAACTAACCAAAAATTGAAATCTTTGGGAATCATTTAAAATTTCAAAATGATTATCCCAAATTCAGTGGCTTTTCTTCCTGATTTTTGTTCAAAAATTTTGTCAGACGTTGGTTTCAAAATGTTCTCATCAATTTCAATAAAATAATTAGGTCTCTTATGTAAAATTATAGGAGGTGTTTTCGTCAAAATTTGCTTGTCTATGGTTTCAACCTGAATTTCCTAATTCACATTTTCATTGTCTCCTTCAATTTCAACATCATCTACATCAAGAACATTTAATTCATCTTCAACATTGAATGTAAAAACATCTTCATCACGATTATTTAATTCATCTTTAAAATAGACAATAGAAACATTACCTGGTTCCTCATTGCTTACAATAGAAGGGGTTGAAGATGAACCTCTTCTTGATTCACGAAGTTTCCGTATTCGCTCAAAATCTCAAAATATTTGTGTGTCTAATTCATCCGGTGTTTTTTTACTTATTGATTTCATTTTTTGACTTCATTTATTGTCTCCCATGATATTTTGCTTCCGATGATAAGAAAAAATGTAGAAAATGAAAGAATTTTGTAGTAATTTGTATAGTAAGGCCAAATAGTAAAAATCACATGGTAATTTGAATGTCAGGATCCGTGTAAATATGATTTAATAACCACAATCACGGTTCTATTATTTAGAAGCTGTGATCGTGCTTTATAAACCGCAATCACGCTTCTTTTCAGTATTATCAAATTTGACCCTCAAGGCTCAAGAAATATCTATTTTTCCCCAACCGGAGCTATGGGAGTCATTATGGCATGTGAAAGGCCAAAAATTTAAATTTACTCTTCCATGGACTTGAACCATGCCGAAAAATAAAAACATCTCACAAAAATTGTACCATCGCATAGGGGAGACTGTTAGCTTCATAGAAATATTGATTTTAAAGTGAATAAAATAAGATAAATATCATTTTATAATTTTTTAATAATAGTAGGTCTTTAAGACATTTTTTTCCCATGAATTTTCATATCTACCTTTAAGATTGCAAATTTTGTTTCACTTGTCAGAATGTGATAAAAACTATACCATCCCAAGTGTGGTGAAATTCTATAGACGTTTTAAAAAAGTATTTTATTTAGATATTTTTGATATAGTTATGGTGGGAAAACGGAAAGTGCTCCATTTTCTAATTTTTTTAGATCACTTTCATGGAAAAAACCATTAAAAAAAAATATTGTTCGAAAAAATACAAAATAAAATCCATCCCAAGATAGACAATGAGGCATCTAACTTTTCACCAAAGGAAAAAGAAAAGATTTTTTCATCCAAATTATGGGCAAACGGACTACAATCTTATAGGTTTTAAAAAACCGAGTCATAGAATTTTGAGTGTTTAATATAGCTAAACTTGTCCCTTTTAAAAAAAAAATTAGTAGTTTAGAAACTAGATTCCAGATGCTACGATATATATATATATATATATATATATATATATATATATTTTTCTTATTTTGAGTGCATGTATTGCTAATAATCCCTACAAGTTGAGATTTCACTATTTTTTGTAATATGACGTCCACTTATGACTCCTTTTTGGTCCACCAACTTGTTGCATGACACGGGAGCATAACTTGCGGAGACCATAACTTTTGATCTAACCATTGGATTGTCTTGAAATTTTACACGGTGGTAGATATTCATTAGTACTATTATCAAATTTTTTTGGCAAGTTGTGGCCCATTCAACACATGTTTAGGCATGGATTCCTTCATCTAGTGGCCTAAAATTGGCTCCGAACATTTTTTTCACTTTTGACTAGGTCTTAGAACTTTAATAACTATTTTTGTGCTTGTTAGAATAATTCAAAATTTTGCGTGAACCTTAATTTATGAAGGTATATTTGGAACACAAATTTTGAGGCCCATCCAAGTTGTTTTGCTAGTAGGTAATTTTTGGCATTTTAGGGTTTTTAGAGTAGACGTGAAATAAAAGGAGGATTGTAATGATGTAAAATATTAGTGTGGATTCCAGAATGAGAAGAAATATATTTTGAAACTTTTGGTTTTTATTTGCAAAGCTATTTGTGTGTTTTGGAGGGTTTTCAACCTCTTGTAGTTGGATCTAAATCAATTGGTATCAGAGCGATTTTGATCTTGTAGAAATAGTTAAGGTAACATATTACATTTCTCTATGTAATTTTTGCCTCTATTTTATATAATCATGGCTAGATGTGGGAGGGGAGGTTATGCCCAGATGAATAGGTATATGTAGGAGCTACAAAGACAAGTTCTTTGAGCTCACAGGAGAAGTTACCCGCCTTAGAAGGAGGCATACAAATGGGGATGAAGATCCAGATAGTGGATACTGAAGAAGTACCTCCATTAATGAATGAAGGAGGAGATGAATAATAAAATGAGAGAGATGAAGTAACCTTGAATGAGAGACCATTTGAGGAGAGATTGATCCAGGCTTTAGAGGGAAAGAATGACAACATCAAGATTAATGTTCTTGATTATGGTGGAGGGTTATGACTAGAGGAGTTGATTGACTAGTTGAATTGCATGGAAAACTTATTTGAGTGGAAAACCCTTTCATAGGATAAGAAGGTTAATTTTTCATGCACAGAGTTAGATGAACATGCATTGATCTTGTGGGATCACCTATAAAATTAAAGAAAAAGGAATGGAAAGGGAAAGATATGAAACTGGAATAAAATGGTAAAGAAGATGAAAGAAAAGTTTCTTCCTATAGATTATGCTCAGAAACTATTTTGAAGGTTTCAAAACCTAAGACAAAAGGATCTCAACATTGAAGAGTATACCAATGAATTTTACAAGTTTTCAATCGTGGTGGAGCAGGGGAGAGTCCGAAGAATAGAAGGTTACACGATATATAAATGGGTTGAGTTACACCATAAAAGATGAGATGAGTATGCCCAGATCCATAGCCTAAATAACACTTATCAAATCACATTAAAGGAAAAAGAAAAGAACAAGAGGAATAATTTTAGAAGAGGTGTGAAGAGAGGGCCATCCTCATCTCCAATGAGAGAGGCAAGGTTAGATTTGAATCTACAAAAGGTGAATCATCTAATTCAAAATGGTATTAAGATTATGTTCAAATCTATGGTAGCTACCAAAGAGGTAAGGGGTTTTAGAGGGGAAGATGTTATAATGGAGGATAGGGCTAGAATAGCCCCCAAAGGAAATATACATGTTACATATGTGGTGAAGAGGGGCACAAATCTTTTGAGTGTCTACACTATCCTACACAAGATAGATGGAAAGGAGAACAAACAATAAATATGGTTGAAGATGAAGAGGAAGAAGAAATGGAGGTTATGTAGACTTGGGTGAAAACCTCATGATAAGGAGGATGATGATTATCCCAAGGAAGGAGAAAGAACATGATGCTGCTGGTGTTGATTCGTGGTTGCGAACAAATATATTTCAAACAAGATGGACCTCTAGAGGAAAGGTATGTAAAATTATTATTGATGGTGGTAGTTGTGAAAATATGGTTTCAACTATGATGGTTATAAAATCAATCTGAAATGTGAGAAACACCCATATCCCTATCATATATCATGGTTCAAGAAAGGGAATGAGGTAACCATAGATAAAAGATACATTACAAAGTTTTTAATTTGGAATACCTACAAGGTGAGGTGTGGCATGATGTTATCCCAATGGATGTATGTGATATATTACTAGGGAGGCCTTAACAATACAATAGAAAGGTTACACATGACAGAGGAAAAAATACATATACCTTTTGGAAGGATAGTGTAAAGGTTGTCTTGTTTCCCTTCACGAAAGAAGAGAAGAGAGAGGGATTATTGTCTACAAAAGAGTTTGTTATAGAAATGGAAGAAGTTGGTTGGTGTTATGCATCGATGTCAAAGAAGGTGGAAATAGAGGACTTTTTAATATACCTGTTGCTATGAAAAATTACTAAAATAATACAAAGATGTCATACTAGATGAGCTACCAGATGGGTTACCTCCAAAGTGAGATATTCAACACCATATTGATTTGATCCCAGGATCGACCCTTCCAAACTAGGCAGCCTATCAGATGATTCCAACAAAAAGTGAAGAGTTGAATAGACAAGTGATAGATCTAATACATAAATGGTTAGTGGGAGAAACCATGAGTCCATGTGCAACTCCAGTGCTATTGACTCCAAAACAAGACAAAGACTAGAGAATGTGGGTAAATAGAAGGGCCATAAATAAGATCACAATTAAGTATTGGTTCCCAATTCCAAGATTGGATGATATGATGGATGTGCTAGTAGGAGCATGATATTTTAGCAAGATTGACTTATGGAGTGGGTACTACCAGATCCAGATCCGTGAAGAGGTTGAATGGAAAATGACTTTCAAAACAAATGAAGGATTGTACGAGTGGATGGCAATGCCATTTGGGCTATCTAATGCACCCAATACATTCATGAGGCTAATGAATAGAGCACTCCAAGAATACAATGGTAAGTTTTTTGTAGTCTATTTTGATGATATTATGATATTCAGTAAGACAGTGGAAGAACACTTATTACATATGAAATTGGTGTTAGACTTGTTACGTAAAGAGAGTCTATATGCAAACTTAAAGAAGTGTAGATTTCTTTAGAAGAGTCTTGTTTTTTTGGGGTTTTTCATATCAGAGGATGGAGTGAGGATGGATGAGGAAAAAGTAAAGGAAATTTTGGAATGGCCTATTCCAAGGAATGTGATAGAGGTTCGTAGTTTTCATGGATTGGAAACTTTTTATAGGAAGTTCATCAGGAATTTTAGTAGCATTGATGCACCCATAACAAAGT
The DNA here is from genome assembly GCA_018340775.1 of Taxus wallichiana var. yunnanensis. Lineage (NCBI taxonomy): Eukaryota > Viridiplantae > Streptophyta > Pinopsida > Cupressales > Taxaceae > Taxus > Taxus wallichiana. The sequence continues at coordinate 947,236,414 of CM031239.1, read as the reverse complement.
GTACAAACGGAAGGGAGTTTGTATGGACTAATGAATCAACATATAGTTTTGAATTTTTGAAGGAGAAAGTGTCAGAAGCACCTGTTTTGGTATTACTAGATTTTATCAAGGTCTTCGAGGTTGACTGTGATGCCTCACATGTCGGGATTGGTGCTATATTGAGTCAAGAAGGATGACCTATTGCATTCTTCATTGAAAAGCTAAATGAAGTCAGGAGGAAATATTCTACTTATGATGTGGAATTTTATGCTATTATTCAAGCATTAAGGCATTGGAGACATTACTTGGTAGCAAAGGAATTTGTACTCTTCACTAACCATGAAGCCTTGAGGTATGTTAAAACAAAGAAGAAAATAAATAGTAGGCATGCAAAATGGGTTTCATTTTTGCAAGAATATACTTTTGTATTACAACATAATTCGAGTAAGAGAAATCAAGTTGTTGATGCCTTGAGTAGGTGTGTAACACTTTTGAAAACAATGAAAAATGAAGTAGTAGGGTTTGAGGCAAAGCGGTTAATGAATTGTATGAAGGTGATCCAGATTTTGGTGATTTTGTGAGACAACTTAAGGACCTTATAGTAGGAAGTGGTTCTTCTAATTATTTGATGCAGGATGGTTATTTGTTTAGGGGGAGACAATTGTGCATCCCTTTTGGTTAAATGAGAGAAAAAAATTATAAGAGAATTTCATAGTGGGGGGTTGGTTGGACACTTTGGTATAAGTAAGACAATTGCTCTTGTTGTAGAAAAGTATTATTGGCCAAAGGTAAAGAGGGACATAAGTAGGATTGTAGAAATATGTAGAGTGTACCAAATGACTAAGGTCCATGCACATAATACTGGGTTATAAATGTCATTACCTATCCCTACAAGGACATGGGTTGATTTGAGTATGGATTTCATGTTACAACTTCCTAACACACAATGAGGTAATGATTCCATATTTGTTGTGGTTGATAGATTCTCTAAGATGGCACACTTCATTTCTTGTAAAATAACTAATGATGCTTATAGAGTTGCAGATTTGTTTTTTAAGAAGTGGTTAGATTGCATGGAGTTCCAAGAACGATCACTTCAGATCAGGACTCAAAGTTTTTGAGTAGATTTTGGAAGACTCTATGGAGGAACCTGGGGAAACAACTATAGTTTAGTAGTGCATATCACTCCCAGGATGATGGGAAAACAAAAGAAGTGAACAAAATCTTGGGAAATATCCTACGTTGCATAGTTGGAGAAAAGCCAAAACAATGGGACTTAACTTTACCAAAAGTTGAGTTTTCCTATAATAGCTTGGTAAATAGGTCAACAAGGAAGTCTCCTTTATATATTTGATATGTTAGGAATCCCAAGGGGGTCTTAGATTTGACTTGTGTTACTCGGTGAAGATAAAACTACCGAGGATGTAGAAGCATTTGCAGAGCACATTCTACAGCTGTAGGATGAAGTGAGGGAAAAGTGAAAGTGAGTAATGTATAATATAAAGCAACTACAGATGCTAGTAGGATATTAAACATATTCAAAGAAAGAGATATGGTAATGGTTCATCTTATAAAGGAGAGGTTTCTAAAAGGGTCATATAATGAACTAAAGTATAAGAAGATTATATCGTGTAGGATTCTAAAGAAAATGAGTGATAATGCCTACAAGGTGGAGCCACCTAAAACTTTTATATCTCACCGGTTTTTAATGTTTATGACTTATATAAGTTTTTAGGTCATGATGAAAATGTTGCGGAGGGAAAGAAATAAATTGGGAGTAGTTGACTACTATTGAAGAAGAAAAAGGAAAGGGTAATGCGTGTCTTGGACCAAAAGAGTCAACGCTAGACATGGGAGCTACAACAGATATTTGGTACAATGGGAAGATTTACAGTAAAGAAGAAAATAATTGGATTCCTGAGTGGGAATTGAAGAAAATTGACAAGTGAAAAATTAGATGAATTCCATCAACTGAATTCACAGGAGCTGAATTCTTTTCAACTAGGGGAGAATGATACAGAGCATAACTTGCGGAGACCATAAGTTTTGATCCGACCATTGGATCATCTTGAAATTTTATAGGGTGGTAGATATACATTAGTAATATGTTGGGATCAATTTTTTTGGCAAGTTTGTGGCCCATTCAACACATGTTCGGGCCTGGATTCCTTCATCTAGTGGCCTAAAATTGCTCTCTAACGTTTTTTTCACTTTTGACTAGGTCTTATAACTTTAATAACTTTTGTTGTGCTTGTTAGAATAAGTCAAAAAAATTTGTGAGCCTTAATTTATGAGGGTATATTTGGCACAAAATTTTTTGGGCCCATCCAATTTGTTTTGCTAGTAGGTAATTTTTGGCATTTTAGGGTTTTTAGAGTAGACGTGAAATAAAAGGAGGATTGCAATGATGTAAAAGATTAGTGTGGATTCTAGAATGAGAAGAAATCAATTTTGAAACTTCTGGTTTTTATTTACAAAGTTGTTTATGTGTGTTTTGGAGGGTTCTCAACCTCTTACAACTAGATTCACATCACCGCACTTACCCAACAACATATAAACACTTTCATATTCAACAAAATACGATACAAAAATAGTAAAGTATTTTATTAAAACTTAATAAGGATAACCCCTTATTTTCATAATTAATGATATACAATTCATCATGATAGTACATTAGGAAATATGCCCATTCATCATGAAGATAATACACTCACGTTTAATAAATAAATACAACAATCCTTATCAAATTTTAAACAAATAATACATGACCTGATCATGCAAAAACAATCTAATCAATCACTTCATGAATGTCACTCCTTCCTTCAAACTTGTAGGAGAGAGAAAATGTATATATTGGCTAGTTCAAAGAATTGACATGAGTTAACTAACTCATATTCTTGTTGTATTTAAATGAAATAATAGAATAAGTTAAGGTTAACTTAATTGATAACTAATGAAATTATTCATTCATTAATTAAGTATATATCATTTCTCAAATGAAATAACACTTCGTAATAAAAGGTATGTTTACAAACAAATCTTTAATACAACTAATAAACATATCTTTTGAAAGTTTAAGTATCATACTATGAAAATGATCAAGAATAGAATTTGTATCAACATCCTTCATTCTGTTTAAATATTTATCAAATAATACTATCAATAAAGAAATATTCATCAATGTATATTTGTTGTTTTCAAATAATTGTATAAAAATTAACTCATTATCCATTCCCATAATTGAATAACAAATGAATCATTAGTCATAATAGTCAATAAAACACTAGTGTATGCATTTCAATTTATTACTCTATAATTTATATTTCTGTAATAAATACGAGTTAAGAAATAATGTCCAAATTATATAATAAAATCCATATAATACCAAATACCTTACTAACTTTCATTCATTTCAGCAATAAGCCAAACAATCATGCTTACAAAGAAACAATCATTACTGAACATAAAAGTTTAGTGATGAATTTAATATCAAATACTTTGTTAAACTAACAATATATTTTCTATGGTGGTTATCTTTACCAACCAATAGTAGAGAGAGAAAGAAAGAGAGAGAGAGTGTTCATCAGTCCATGATTTAAATAACTTGGAAACAACATTAACATAAAAGTTATAAATGAACTCTAGTGCTCACATACAAGAAAGCTCATTAACCACTAAATAAGATGAGCTAAATGAAACAATCTATCTCAAAAAATCCCTATTGGACCGGGATTATTCTTCCATTTTAACTGGTTTAAGGAAAATATCAACACAAAATAACTTGGAGTTCTCGTTATATACCCTAGTTCGAGTTCATTCAAGGAAAGAATGAGGAAGAGACAATGAGTTTCATACATTCATGCTCCCGAGATCTTAATCATGGATTTTTAATAGTAAAACTTAAAAATACTAAGAAAACCAAATAATTCCCTCTTCCTCAAATTTCTACACCAAACAAGAAACCAAATATTTAAATTCTCGCTTAAGAAGAGTTTCAACAATGAAAGAGGATTGTAAATACCCAACCTCACATTACTTCAAATCAACATAATAACAACAAGCTCTAGATGAGCTACACTCACAAGGAGTTGTATTGTAGTTCAATATTTAACCAAACCGAGAACTTGAATATTAAACCCACTTTGTGAAAAATCATAGTGACCATATATTTTATTAAGACATGGCATAATCGCCATTAACTTTTTAAATTTAAAAAAATAATCAACAAACCTAGAAGGCCAAAATTGAATGTAAAAGCAAATCTTACATCTATGACAAAACCCATTTTATTTCCAAATTATTCTTCTTTTTTTTCATTTCAAATTTTCATCATAAAAATAAAGAACAGTTCCAATTTTCAAACAATAATAGAAACCCAAACATAGTCCAAAGATTTCAAAATAAAAATAACAAGAACAAGAGAGAAAACCCATGCATGGTTTGTGTTTTATTTCTTTTGCAATTTTTCTTGTTAAATCAACAACTTGTATGCCCAAAAAACCTCCAAAAAAATTTCCAAACAAAAATTTAAATACAACATATGCCATTAAAAATAGATTCATCATTGCATGCGTATGATAAACAACAACTTCCTAAATCATCTTTCAAAAACCTCATGTAGAGCTCAAACCATAACAAATTGTAATGCCTAAAATGTGAATGAAGAGAGAAGTTGCATGTTTTGGCTTCCTCAACAAGCTACTGGCTCCCAAGGAATCGTGCAAATTAATTGCCATTAAGGTCTTCCAGTGCCACATAGTGGCTTATTAAACCCAAAACCCCCTTTTTTCATGCAATATGGTCTATGAACATTCAAAACTTTAAACAATATCAATTACCTTATATTCCTCATGGTTTGTGACCATCTTCCAACAATAAACATTAAAAAATTAACCTTGCAAAGTAGTCAATGACATTTTATTGAAACATTCAATATTAACAATGCTAAGGAAGGGGTCGATGACCATAGTTAAGACATCAACATTGTCCAAACTTCAAACATTAGTTTCCAAGTGGTCCAAGACCAAGTTTCATAACATCAAAATTTAATTGCTATGTGGACTAAGAACAATTCCATTTAAAATCAACGTTAAAAATTTCAATGCAACATGGTTTGAGAACAATCATTCAAAACATGAATGGTGGAGTTCATGGTGGAGTTCATTCAACTATTCATACGCCTTTACCGTAACATTTTAAGTTACCTTAAACATTGCAAATAACCTTAACCATCGCAAAACATACTTAAACAATGCAAACAACGGTGGAGTTCACACAAATCAACATCATGCTACGATGCAAGCCAAAAGGAGGTCATCACTAACAATAACTTCAAACATAAGAGTTATATATATATATATATATATATATATATATATATATATATATATATATATATATATATATATATATATATATAAAGTCATTATCTCTGTCAATCACTATGATAGAAAATACGTTAAATTTAGATGCTTGATAAAGAATTAAATGTTTCGTATTTTCTCTCGCTCTTGCTTTAAATGCTTTGAATTTACAATGAGAAAATATTGAATTGTTTGTGTCCAAAATGCACTAATGCACTTATGTATTTATAGAGTTCTTGAATTCAAATCAAGACCCTATTAGAGTGCAAGTCAATACACAATGAGCATGAATATTGAAAAGAAAGGATCAAAACTTTGGGGGACCTAAACATGTGCCATTGAGAGCCCATAGAAGGAAAAGTCCCATAACTATACTGATTATGGTTTTGGTGAAAACCCATAATAATAGGAAAACAAAGGGAAGAGTTAAAATAAAAGAGAAGAGAAAAGAACAAAGAAACATATTTAATAATAACCAAAAATAGGAAATACATCAATAAGAACCTAATATAGACCAATAATCGACAAATACATAAATATATGAAGACAATACAATTATACAACTAATTATTATATCTTATACCAATAATAGGTATCTACACACGTACTACACTTTTGTATCTTATTTATGAATTCCAAATTTATATATTAAATAGATCCTTACCTGTATAATTTATTAAAGTACTTGAATTAGAAAATTATCATCAAATCACATTTAAAAACAAACCAAAAAAAACAACACATACAAATCTATTTACTTCATTCATATATATATATATATATATATATATATATCTCACTTTCTCTGGTCAAAAACTAGAAACCACCACCAACATCTTATTCCATATATCAACATAACTTATATTCGCCTTGGAAAATATGAACACATCATGATGTTGTAATTCCTCCTTTTAACCTCCAAATTCTGTGTTGTTATGATATTGGACATTCTTTTAAGTCCATGACAAAAAGCATCCACGGCATTGGTTCCCAAAAAAAGTTTCTGCCCATTATCTAACTTGTCCGCAATCGTATGGTTATCCTTTTGCAGGTGACATTTTAAAGCAAAAGTTTCAAAGGTGTAAGCTGTTCTCCATCATGAATTATGATGAACTTGTTTAAACCTGCAAGAGCAATACCTCCAAACGTGCACGTATGACACCACTAATTAATAAAGTGAACGCGTTGCCTCATCAAATGTGTTTTTTTCGAGCTTTCTTCTTATTTCCCCTCCTTTTCTTCCTCTTTCGGTTGGGTAGGGATGCGGGGTGGTGGAGTGGCAGGAATGATGAGGATGGTTGATTGGTTTGTTAATATAATATAATATAAAGTTATATAAGGAAAATAATAAAAGAGAACACATTACTCATAAATTTATATTTGAGCTGAATGTATAGATTTGAAATGTTGAGTTTTTTTGGTTTCTTTTTATATAGATTTTTTTAATAATTAAAAAAATTGTGTAATAAATATGTCATTAAAAAATTATAATTAACTTATGTTTATTAATACTATTTTTTTACAAGATAAAAAAAGGTCCACAACAAAAAACATTGAAACCACATTTATGCAAATTAAGGTTGCCTTACATGCTTTCCAATCTTGCCTCATTCATATCTCTCCCAAACTAAAAGGTACAAGAATGCTCATTAACAAGAATATGATACTAGAGGATCTACACGGGATTACATGATATTAGGACATATTTAGTTGAAGGTACAAAAACAACAAAAATATGATCTCAATATGGAAAATTAACCCTCGATTAAGATGAATGGGTGCATAAATATGATCTCTCACTACAATGATGAAACTCATCCTTCTAATATGGAATGCATTTAATTAGTCTCTAGTTGAAACAAAAGTTATCAAGGTCCACCCATAGAGGATTTGGTGGTATAACATGTTATTTCAAAACACGTTCGATTAATTTTTTTGACCTTAATCACTAATTTATTTTTTGAAATAAAGGATTAATAAATATTAGTATTTTTTTATTATTGTTAATTTAGTATTATTATATTTTACATTTTCTTAATTATTTTTAATATAGATAATAATATTAATATATTCAAATATAAAGGTAAAATAATTATTCTTGAAGATTTTAATGACAAAATAAATTGTAAGCAAGTTATTATTCTCAAATGTGGTGGCAACTTTATACCATTTTTTTGAATTGATTAAAATCTAAATATAACTTATGAATTTGCTAGATCTTTTAAAACCATACTCAACAACTTTTCACAATAACTAATGAAGCAAAGTAGTACCCATGAGCTCGTCATATGCCATAGTTTAAAGTATTGGCCCAACAATTAATTACTTGCATCTATGAAAATGGTACTAGTACTATAGACTTTGTCGTTTCCTCATTTTAATTGATTTTAAAAATATCTTTACATTAATATTGAGTGTAAACATGGCTCTGCTATCAAGTCCAAATATTAAAATCCAACATAACTATATTAAAAACAAACATACAATTAGAAACAAAAAATTTCACAACTTCAATTACATTCAAACATAAAGACCTTAAACATTTCCTAAGATACATGTTCAAAATATTTTCCAGGCCTTTCCAAATGCCTGACCTATGTACTTATTTCATCTCCACTTTATTTAATTATATTAACAATAACTCACATAACAAATATTTCACTCTTAACCGATGCAAAACTTATATATGAATATATTGATTGTTATTTAAAAAAAAAACAAAAATGGAATACTCAAAATTACAAGAATGAATTGATTAAAAAGTGAATATTTATATGAAATACTTTAAAAAAAGAGTGAATTTAAATCTCAACAAGTGATATGCAAAACTTTAATATCTTTGCAAATATAACCCAAAGCAATTTTGGAAACCAATTTTACCTAAGAAACTTATCAAATTGTTATAAACAATTAATTTTTTAAATCTCAAACACCTACATTTTGCTCCTATCAATTCGAAGGATTCATGTAATGATATAACTCTCACGTGATAAATTGAGACTTTTCTCAATTGTTAACATCAAATATGGGAGAAAGAAACTTGCAAGGGTATAGATATATACATCGAAGGCTATCAAAATGATTTATTACTTGATTGGAAGCTTTTAGTTTTGCTTAACATATGAGACTTTTTCTATCACTACATTATAAAAAGGATTCCCTAAATAATGCTCGAAAAGATACATTATACCCCTCTACAAAAACTTGGGATAAAAAAGTCTTTCTGGAAACAAACATTCAAAGTATTCTTAAAATTTAAAAATAATAAAGAAGACTTTTCTTCTTGCTTTGTTAATTTTATAAACTCTTTTGACATCCTCCGTATGCAAATATCTTAATATATATGAAATCTTTAGCCATTCCCTCTACTCTAAATGTAGAATCGCAGTAGATAAGTTGTACAATATGAGCAAGCAATTTTCTAACTATAAACTAGTCACAATTGGTAAGAAGAAATTAATTGTAATGTTGAAGTAAGACACAATTGTAATTTCCCCAAATTCTGAAGATGGGTGCATAAATACTATTTTGAAAAAGCACTTACTTACATAATTCTACTCTTGCTTTCACTAACAACAATGACCTTTTAAAGCAACTCTATGACCTAGAAAAACAAATAGGTGTCCTTAAATGATTTTATAATAGGTTTGATTTAATGGTACAAACATAGATAAAACCATAATCACGATTTTAAAATATATAATATATTGTATCCTACAATTTTCAATACAACAATCATTCTCTTGAGAATTGGTTCAATCTTATAATTTCTTAGGTATTAATATGAATCATAAACTAATATAGACCTTAGTATTGAATTTGTTTTCGAATATGGAAGGCCTATTATAGTTTGTACAACCAATGTTATTGGGATTAAAATCAATACTATTCTCTAGCATCTTCACATCTATGATCATTGTTAGGAATAAATTGAAATTTTCTAAATATACTAACAACATGTGATTTGAGAACATTTACTAAAAATATAAATCTAAATAACATATGAAGATGTCAAAATAAGATATAGAAACATGTTTATCCTGGAAAGCCATTTCAAGTAAAAATACTTGTTGTTGCACAATATTTTTTTCTATTATATTAACTTTAAACCCAAATTACAAATAATACAAGATATCTTCAAGACATTTTAATATAGTATTCCACGCATGAAAAAAGTACAACTATAATACAATACTTAAATATTCATACTATCAAGTATTTCATGTGTGTGTCTATGTATCCATCTCTCAGTTACCATAATAATGGTGAAAATCATTACTTTTTTGTTTTATGGCTAAGAATTTGCACACTGTAAAGTAGTTACATGCTTTAAAACATCTAATGAATATATAATATAATAATATAAAGATTCTCTATAACCAATGTATATTAATTAATGCACAATATTCTTTCACCAACCATGTTAGAATATTTTTCAAAATGTTACTTTACACCTCTAGTCTTCCTTCCTAGTGAGAAAAATGTTGCCAATGCTTCATTGTCACACATAAATGTTGCAAAAATTAAATGTGCACCATAATATAACTCCCATTATACACATATTCATGTGCATAGTCTTGTACATAACATGAAAAGCAACATTGTACAAGTTCCATGCAATGCCCATGTGCCGATATCCCTATGCATATATACCTTTGTGTAAGCCCTCCATGTGCAAGCTTATCTAACATCATCCATTACACAATATAACTTATGAATAACTATGCAAAATTTAGAAATTCCCAACATTATTTCACTTGTTAAAAATTTTCATAAAAGGAGAAAAAACCCATTATTCAAAAGTTGTGAGGATCCGAGCACATGTTTCTCCCACACCAAGAGAAATTCTTAGTAGACACTACCTTAATGAATGAATTTACAACATTTGAATATCTCAACCTTATCTATATGTATCTTGTTTTCCTCCACCATTTCCATTATAAAATTATATTGCACATCAATACACTTAATGCGAGATCAATACTCAGGTCCCTTCACAAAAAAAACACACTCTGAGAGTCAAAGTTTATCCTCACTTTTTTTGTATGAATATAATAGAGTGGAGCATAATCTCTAAAGTCAAAATTATTCCGCTCTTTGCTTCATTATTTTATGTATACTCATTTTCAATGGTAGATATTGCAACACTTATACTTGACATTTACTCATCCAACTTACAACTCCACTGAAAAATGTAAACATTGTTACCCAACAGATGTTCACCTATCCAAATACCTACCAAATCCAAATTTCACAAAACCATGTACACTCACTTATTTTCTTTCAATAAGAATTCCTTGATAGAGAACTTAAGGTCTTGGGCTATTGGTGAGTTACAAGTAGTTTGTAATCATTAACCCAAGTTCCATTCCCATTGAGTTCATTGGATGCTTTCAATAAGTGGCCATGGGGACACCTTCAGGTAGGGGTTGAGCTTCTCCATATGGACCAAACAGAACATAGTGGGGTGCTCCGAATGCGGATCGCTCGGCAAACATTAAGGACCCAAGCCAACTGCCATGTCCCACTTAGAGAAAGTTCTCCTCCACCACTCCAGTTAATAGCTCTAGTATAATAAAAGCCTTTACCATCCAAAGTTTGAACTCAAGGTCTTGGGCTATTAGTGAGTTACTAGTAGTTTGTAATCATCAACCCAAGTTCCATTCCCATTGAGTTCATTGGATGCTTTAAATAAGTGGCCATGGGGACACCTTGAGGTAGGGGTTGAACTTTTCCATATGGACCAAGTGGAACATAGCGGGGTATTTGAAATGTGGATTGTTCAGCGTAAATTAAGGACCCAAGCCCACCCCCATGTCCAACTTAGAGAAATTTATCCTCCACCTCTCCAGTTCATAGCTCTGGTATAATAAAAGAGTTTACAATCCAAATTTACAGGATTGGTCAAGGATGGAAAACTCCAGAAAAATCATGAAGAAGAAAGGATCCATGAATGCTAGTAGAGAGGAGAGAAGGATGGGGAGCCCACAAGATACATGGGCAGAAATAGAGGAGGGTATTGATCTCCCTTCGATGACCTGCCAGTTGATGGGCATGGGAGAAAGTCATGCCTTAACCCTAAATATGACAAGGAGAGATTCAATACGATGACTAGGTTTGTTTTCGGAGGAGATGCACAGGGATGTGGGAGATTCAAGCCAGGGGTATCTTTCAAAGCTTCCCTTGGTAAAAATGATGGTAATATGGAAGGAAATCAGGCATATTTGGTGGATTTAGTTGAAGAAATCCCATCGCTAGTAGTCGATCACATGGAGGTGGAGGAATATTATCAAAACCTATCTTGGTATGCCATAATAGGCCACTTTAATGGGTAATGGACTTCCTCTACATATTTATACTAGTGGATTTTTCAAAATTGGACAGAGAAGTGTGAAATCTTCCTTTGTTCCAGAGGTTTTTTTGTGGTTCATTTTAGGGAAGCGGAGGATTATCAGAGGTTCTTGTCAGAAGGACCATGGTTTGGGGCAACGTTGGTCTATTTTTGACTCCTTGGTTCCTTGAATTTGATTCGAACACTCTTTCAATATCCAAAACACCGGTTTGGTTGAGAGTACCCAATCTTTCTCTGCACCTTTGGTATGCACTAGAAGATATCAGAAATGTATTGGGAAGGTTTATTAAAGAATTCTGGATAGATCTCATGTGGGCCTATGTTCCTTCACTGTATGTGTGTGGAAGTTGATTTGAGTAAAGGGATGTTGCGGATCGAATTAATTTAAAATTTGAATTTTTTTAACATTCACAATATTTGGATTACGAAAATATGACATTCCATTGTAGAATCTGTAGAAACCCTAGTGATTTGCAAGCATCACGTCCTTTGAAAAATTAATCAGTTAAGAAGAGTGACTCAGCCTTGACCAGAGGTTGGGGATCTTTGGATCCAGATTTAGTGGATGTTGTAACTTTCAAGGAGAATCCTGTAATTCCAATACCAAGAATAAGGAAGAGGCAATCACGGAAAAGGAAATGATGGATACAATTCAGGATTATCAGGGATTATTGTGGTTAGGAGAATGAAAGGGAGCTTTCTGTCACCAAAATGGATTCAGATTAGGAATCCCTGTCGGATAATTAGATAGCATCAGTGAATCCATGTGATCTTCCACTCATAATTTCAGCAGTGAATGGTAAGTGGAAAGAGGTAAAGAACATGAAATATAAGAAATGTCACATGGGTAATATTGAAGACTATTTCCCATCGCAGGAGGGAAATAGCCTATTTTTGGTTGTTGGTTTAAGCTCTAATTTCGTAGGAGTGCTTTTCAATAATCAGGGGGTGTAGGCCCTGCAGAGTTTAGTAATTTTTAGGGGTTTTAGGCCTCTCTTTATAAAGGGAACGGGTCCCTTCAACCCGCTTTATCAATGAAAAAAGACTCCCTTGATAGAAAATAACATGATAATAATTTATATGCAAAAATACATGAAGATCATCTTCACACAGTCTAATGCTCCTTCCCCATATTGGGCATATATCTACTAATTACTCATGTTGCATGTAAAATGTTAGGTATTTTGTAAGTCAATGCATACATCAATATTTCTAGTGCACTTATAAATGGAACATCAACCATGTCCTCCATCTCTTCTTTTGTCTTTGGATTTTGCATAAGAAAACGTTTCAAAAAAATTGGAAAATTTATGGTCACAAATTCATTGTCATGCATCTTAAAATTGTCCAAGATTTTTCTAAATTATCCAAAGCTTCCTATTTGTATGATCTTACTTAATTTACATGCCCAAAGTGAAATATGTAGCATCAATAAATTTCATGTCAAATAGAATAGAACAACCGATACTTAAAATGCTTGATTATTTCCATGAAATTTCCAATCAATAACATGTCATCCACATTATGATGATTGCTTCCCTTATTTTTGAATTACACACAAGTATATGCTTTACTACACACAAGAACAATATTTAACAAATAACTATAAACATTAAAATGGTTCCACATCATTGGTGATTGTTTCAATCTATACAAGAGTTCTTCAGGTAGTAGATGAAGTCCTCTTTCCCCTTTTCCATGAAATTCTTATGTTGTGTCATGTAGATTTCTTCTTCAAGTTCCTTGTGTAGTAACATAGTTTTAACATCCGTATGATCTATCTCCAAATCATATGTAGTGGAAATAAATTAAAAAATCTAATTGAAATCTATTTTTAAATAAGAGATAACATACCTCAAATAATTGAATTCTCTCCACCTGATATAATCCTTTCATAGTTAGGAGACCCTTATACTTCTCTAACTTATCTTACGCATTGCACTTCTTTTTGAAAACTCACCTCCAATCCATTTGTTTTTTCCGGGCATAATTGTAGAAAATCCCATTTCTCATTCTTATTTACAGAAAAAATTGTTAGTTTATCAATCAATCAAGTTATTGAGTTGATTGACTTTTTCTACTAGTAGTCTTTCCTATGAATTTTTCTATTAATAGTATTTTTAAAGAATTTATGTGCAAGAAACTACTCTCCAAACCCTATCCTTAGCCTCTTATTTCCCCCTTAAAAGACCATAGAGATAGTGTGTGTGGTAATCATTATGAAAGATAGGTTCATTTTAATATTCTACGAGGAGGGACATTGGTCCTCTCTCACATTTTAGCTTATTATCAAAATAGTCATTCTCTCTTGATCATATCTTTATTTATATTACTTTTATGTTTCATTTATGTATGTACATACAATTATGCCCGATAGTCTTGAGGTTATTATGAAAATCTTGGAGCCTCTCTAGAATTTATAAGATGGTATTAGATCTTTCCCAATCTTCACTTTACTACTTGGATGATTTTTAATCTTTGAAAATAATCTCCTATTCATTTTTGTGAGTTTTCTATGAAGGTTACATCGAAGGGACTTAGTTGGTTCACCACTTTTAGATCTTCAAAGATGGTTTTTAGGTATTCTAGTACATCCAAAATTCTCACAAATATTAGTTTTGAATTTTGTTTCTTCTTCAATTTTTTTATAGAAAAAATAATTAATATGTTTTTAAAGGAAAAAATCTATTCCCTCTACATAAATCATGAAGAATCAACATAATGCTTTTGATCCCAATTATGCTAAAAATATAAGCATGAAAATTATGAATAGTACTTTGTCTATAGATTTAGAGTTTCAAAAAAATTATTGCAGGTTTTGGAAACTTTTTACATTTTTGGATAGTTTTTGTAGATGACCCTTAGGGTTTTACTCCATCTCTAGCACATTGACTCCGACGGGGCATATCTTGGTCATATAGTGATATATTAAATTGATTCTCTTTCCAAGTGTCTATTTTTTCAAGAGATTCACATTAGTGTATGTATAGTTTACATATTTTATCTAATGTACATGTTATTCATAGTTTGTCTGGATATGCCACCTTCATAGTTCATGATTAAATTTATGATAACTTTCACATGTACGCAAGTGTTTCTTAAGGATATGTTTTTTCAAAAGTTGCATATTTTTATGAGAGGAATTCATTGATGTAGTTATAATTCTTATTTTACATCATATGCATAAATTTTCCATTATATTTTATTTTTGCACTTAGTAAGTCTTTGCTAATCATTATGTGACAACTCACCTATAAATGGGTAACCATTATGACATTTACTAACACTAAAATTGAGGATAATTTAATATTGAGTACATTAATGGATGATTATCCCACTATGTGCTTCTTGAAACAATGCTTTCGACACTCGGACCATGAGTAGTGGATTAATTTCATTCGTGTCTAATGTCTTGAATTTTGAGATATATTGTTTAATTATTAATTGTTTCTCATCATCTACATTTTCATATAGTTATTTACATGGGGATATTTCCAACATACTTTCAATTAATTTTGTGACTAAATTCTAAAGTTTTAAAGAAATCCTTGTTTTCAACACCATTTTTTATTTTACTTGGCGATTCTGACAACTTGATACCATTGTATTCGATAAGATGAGATGACCTTCATAATGCTTGGAATTGTTTGACACATAGTCAATGGGACTTGAGATATGACCCATTGTGATATACTTGCACATCATATTGAATTTTTGTGAAGAAAATTCTCATTTTGTGAGGAAGTTTTAACAACACCTTCAACACAATCAAGTTATTACTAGGATTTGTACTCCCTTTTGGATTTAATCTTGTGATCATTTTTATGACTTTGATTATTATGTAGTCTTATTTGGTGTTTTCTTCAGCTAGGAAGATGTTGCTATAGAATATGTCTAAGCATGGCTCTCTCGGTGCTAAGATATTCTTGCACTACCCTTGAAATATCGATGCCATCACACACACACACACACACACACACACACACACACACACACACACACACACACACACACACACACACACACACACACACACAGAGAGAGAGAGAGAGAGAGAGAGAGAGAGAGAGCCATAAATATAATATAATATAATTTTGAAATAATATAATAATTGATTATTATTAAAAACAAATTTGATTGGATAGAAATATAGAGACTAATTAAGAAGAATTAAACTTATATTAGCTTTCATATAATTATTAATAAGTGTTAATACTTATTGTAATAAGGTCATATCTTTTAATACATAATTATAATATATTAATTGGTAAGTATTGTAAAACTTGTAGTATTGAGTAATTATTGCAATGCTAATAAATAAAGATAACATATAATTAATAGATAAATTAAAATAAAATAAAATTGGGATTAAAAGTAGTGTATGATTATTATAATTAAATAAATACATGCTAAGAAAATATTTTATAATTTATTGCAACACTAATAAATAACATTAATGTATCATTAAATATATATGACACCACCAAATTAATAAGTAATTAAAAATATTTAAAACTAATTTTGAAAATAGTGTATGATTATAGTATTTATATAAATGTAATTGAAAGGAATATTCCTCAATAAGATTTAAAGGAATATTCCAAAAATTTTAAGTCCCAAAATGTATAGTTATTCACATAATATGTCATGTCAAGCCATGTAATTAGTTAAACGTAAATTATTTGACTTATATGAATGTTATAATACCCCTAATTGGATAAATACTAATTGAATTGGGTGTATAATATAATATCCCACTAATAATAACATTTAAAAAACATATTAAATACCTTAAAACATTAAATTTAAAATAAAAAGAGAAAATATTTACTAATTCATGCCTTATTAAATTGCTTATAATTTAATAAAATATATTAAATTTAAAATTATATAAACAATATAACATCATAATAAAATAATTAGAAAACTATATTGAATCTACACATATTACTTTTTGACTGTGAACAATATGAGTTTACTATATTAACAAGAGTAGTGATGGTGCAAAGCATTGGCTAGTAGAATGTTGGAAAAGGCGAACCGATTGGGATGGACACATATTTCTCGTGTTTGGGGAAATAATGTTAACATGTCATGAGTAAATCCATGTCTTCAAAAAATCTACAATGATAATTCCATAAGATGACAACTTGTTTAGTCATTTTGTTAAACACTTTGTGTGCATACATTAAACTTTTACACTTGCCATACATGTGTATATTGGAAAATGGAAATGGTGGTTGTTGTTATTGATGATGCACATGAAAAGATGAAGGTTTTATATGTATATACAACAGAGATAATGAATTATATCTTGGGGAGGTCGATTGTAACTTCTCCCCAAGTAAGAATGGGTTGTGAAAAGAGGATTCCTTGTGGCATATGGCCGCCACCCATGAGTCCTTGAGTATAATTCTTAAGTAATTGGTTTCTTATTTGGGTACAGTTCTCAAGAATTTTATGGAGTGGATTTCTTATGGCCATATGATTTCCCATTCCAATCATTCTTTCACAAGTAATTATAAAGAAGGCATTCTCTCGGGGAAGATATTTGGAGTAGAAACTGTTTGTTGAAGGGTCCTTGTTATTTAATTTTGGACCACCATTTTAGTTATTCTTCGAATGGGAAATTTCAAGCATGATCTATATTTTCTTGAGCCTTTATGTAAGTTTCGCTGCAAACAACTTGGAGGGATTCGAACTAGGGACATCACCAACATCATCATTATTAATGTTTTTGGAATTATAGAGGAATAATTACATATTACAATTTAAAATATTCTCTACTAGCCTTAGTATTATTTATCCCAACGTAAGGAATGGACCACTAAGTGCACAAGTTTTACACCGCCTCCATTTAACTAAAGATTAGGTTTTGTACCACCTCATCTACATAATGGTGTACACTTCATATTGCCTTCGTATGTGTAAAAAATCGGGGATGTTGGTTGGACTACTCTAGAACACCTTTGTATAGTTATCGCACACTTAGGGACATTGGTTAGACTACTTCGACAACACTAAGAGAAATCGGTCGGGCTATTCCTCATGCACCAGGACTTGCTAATGGGGGTTGAACTCGACCTCCTCTTAGTAAATTCCCGGTCTTTACCAATCAACCATGACCTCGTTGGCATCATCATTATTATGATTTTATTGTCGGGTTTTGAGTTTTAAGGTCATTGATTTAAGTCTCTGTGCATTTAAATTATGGTTCAAAATCCTGGCGAATGCGTGGTGACCAAATCTTCAGGGTTTTCGATGCAAACATGGTGCCCAACATAGGCCTAATGTCTATCAAAATAGGGATAGGAAATATGGGCTCTAATTTGTCAACATGAATGAACAACCCCGATTGCGATTTGTTGCTCATAACGAGATCTTTGTGATCCTCATCCATAGAAAAATAAGTGGCATCTTTGTGAGTTAGAGTGTTGCACCAAAATTAGTAGGAACTTGACAGGTCACAACTTGAGCTCCGGTGTTCGTTTGAGTATATTTTTTAAACGACATGTTTCAATGAGTCGAACGCACTAGTCAATTCGCTCTCTTGGTTGGAGCAATTTTCGGCACATTTTCGGGCCCTAAATCCACCATCTTGAGGCCAAAAATTAGGATTTAAGTTGTCGTTCGAGCTTTTTTCCTATTTTTGGGCATTAGTTAATTTTAGCCTATTAGTTGCATTATGAGTTAGAAAGTTGGCAATTCCTCTAATTTAGGAATGTAGAAGATGCATGGAAATTTATGTGCCCGTATGAATAAGCATTCAAACTTACTAAGAATAGCGAGGTTTTAGTAAAACTGTTAAAAATTCGTAATTTCCGCCAACTAGAGTAGATTTAGTCAAATTTAGTTAGAGTTTTATTGGAAACTTGAATTGGGAGTTGTTTTCCTATTTAGGAATCATTGTAATTAATTATTCAATAATGAAGAAGGGATCTATTTTTTTGGAGTTCATATTATTTTGCGGTATATCGAGTTTGTTTAGATTTTTGTAAATAAGTGGCATGCTTATGAGTTAGAGACCTTTAAGTAGAAACCCTAATTCGGCCACAACTCATTACTTTAAGAGTGATAAAATACTTATTACCCATGATAAAAAAATTGTAATAACTACATACTCTCATGTTTGTTTTCATGTGCTTGCAACAACTTCAGCAAAAT
This sequence comes from Taxus wallichiana var. yunnanensis, assembly GCA_018340775.1. Taxonomy (NCBI): domain Eukaryota; kingdom Viridiplantae; phylum Streptophyta; class Pinopsida; order Cupressales; family Taxaceae; genus Taxus; species Taxus wallichiana. Next base: position 947,217,556 of record CM031239.1, on the reverse strand, counting down.
CCACAGGCGTCAAGCTCAATATTTCTAAAAATAAAATAATTTATTTTAACAGATTCTAACTACAACTCACAATTTTTATTTCAAGAAAAAACCTTAGTAAAATGATAGTACTAATGCAAAAGCTGGAAATGGTACAATTGTAAAGAATGTTGGAAAAGATAATGCTATAATATTGCGGAATAACTTAGATGGAATCTCTACTCCAACTTTGGAAATAAAGTGTAAATAAATTATAATGAATGTTATGACATCATGCTTTTCTTAAAAGTGTCAAGGCTGGAATAACATCTTAATTTATAAGCCAATCAAATTGAAGATAAATAAATTTTTACAATTTTTTTGATAAAAATTGTGTAGGTTTACTAATTTATTTATATATGTGAGAACTGTATATCTATTAATAAAAATAATAAAAATCCCTAATTGGTTAAAAATTATAAATAATAATAATTGGTTAAACAAATGTCAAGCATATAGTATAATCTTCCTTTGGTAGTAATTATAAGATCAAACAAATTATAAATAAATAATTCATTAAAGTAAGAAGTGAAAGAGATTTTCTCCTCGACAATGTCTCTCCTCTACCTAAAACCCTAGGGTTAATGTTTTTCCCATAAGAGTGATGCTCTAAGGGTACTAATGGCTAGGGAAGATAGTTAGGGCTCCTAGATGCCTTTAGCGCATCACGTGGTTTGATTTATTTAGGTTTTCTCATGTTTTGCTTGGCTCTTGAATTTGGCTATGTAGTTTAGGTAGTGGTCTTTTTAATCATGTATTTTTTTAGTGTAACACCCGCTAAATTTTTGCTTTTACGAAACCCAAGAACAACCTAGGCATTATAATAAAATAATAAAACTCTCAATACCTTTTAATAAACTTAGTTAGTATAAGGCATTGTTTAGGTTATACTAAATGTTATTTTGATAAAAATTCAAATTCCACTATAGTCAAAACTTGCACAAACTAATCCCAAGGGTAAAGGGGTCTATCTTGAATTAAATACTGAAATTATATTAATCCCATAAGATGACAAGGTTTGAAAACAAATGACAAGGTCCTTAATTTAGCACAAGGATTAGAAAAATAATCCCACCCCTTACACAACTAAAATGCCCCCTTAAAAAGTCAACCCATGCATTCTAAATTTAAATTTCCTCTCACCCACTTCCCACCTACTTTTGTAGGGATGAATCTCATCCATCGATGGATTCATTTGGACCCTTAAGATCTAGGGGTTCAAGTAACGCTAAGTTTACTTATGAAAATCTCTTTTCTCTCTTGTTCGGCTTATTTTTTCTTTATTTTGTTTTGTAGATTGGTGGAGGAGGATGAGGAAGCCATGAGAGGCCACCTCAAACTTTTGGAAGGATACACATGCTTCATTTATTTTCATATTTTATTTATACCCTCACATAGGGTTTCAATGTATTAATTATTTTGCTCATCTCATTATTTTAATATTTGCCCAAATGGGCATATGGGTTTTGCTCCATTTTAGTGAAATGGGTGGAGGAATGTATATATCCCCAATGCATAGGGTATAAATATATACACACACGCACACACACACACACACACACACACACACACACACGTGTGTGTGTGTGTGTTTTAAGTATTTTTATTCACATTATTTATTACACCGAAATAAAACATAAAAAAAAACGGTATATATATATATATATATATATATATATATGAGAAATTGGTTCAGCCTATATATTGGCATTGAAACCCAAGACCACACTCAAAAGAAATTTTAGTCACCAATGTAAAACGTGGATACATAGGAATGCCGCGATATTGGCATCAAACCGACATGACGCAACATGTCATCACTAAGGATACAAATAACACCGTGAACAAATTGATACAAGGATGGCCATAAAGGTAAAGCACGGAAACGTTCACACCTATCAAGGACAATACATTTTTTTTTTTTTTTTTTTTTTTTTTGACAAGACAACATAGAAGTCCAACCACAAAACACACTTACGCTTAGGGCCATCCACAATGAGATATTCTTGAGGTTATTTATTTTAAAATACATCTTGCAATTCTTAGCTTCGTTTTCAAGGAGGCTCAAGATATGATTCATACAATTCATCTTACCAAGCTAAGTTTATTCTTTTGACACCGAGTAATCATCTTTAAATCTTCTCTATTATGACATTTATTTGCTTAATTCGTTTATCAAGAAAAAGGAGCATTTAAATTCCACAAGGCCATCTGCTCACCACTAACGCTACTAAGATTCGTTTCTTGCCCAAGACAACATGGTTTTAAGTTCAACACACTTAAGAGAAGAGATACAAGGTGCCTTGAAAAGGGTTAGAGGGAGAAGGTCGAGATGAAACATTTTTAGGACCTCATTAGTTATTGCTAGTATTAAATTGAAGCTAGGGCTCTTAACCAGAATTAACAACAACTTTACTTAGGCTTCGCTAAAAGTATTAACAAGGAGTAAAAAAATTTACTTTCCAAATGGCGGTGAGAAGGATGGTGAGGTCTCCAATTTGTTTTCTCTGGCTTATTAAATCTTATCATCTTCAAACAACTAACAGTTCATTTCACCTTAGGGTCATTTTACAAATTTCACCGTAAAAGGAATAATGTTCACTAGAGGAGCTAGGGTTATCATGATATAAAGTTTACTTGCAATGATAGTCTTGCCCTTGTTTACTTAAAGAATTTCTTGCTCTCAAGTTGGTGACCCCTACGTTACTTTATTTGAATACAACTTTTAATTTAACTTCCAGAAGTATTAAACAATCCCATGTTAGTTTACTTATGACACTTTATTACTAAGTCATGTCAAGGTTTAACTCAAAATTTATTCTCAAGGCAAGGTTGTAGCAACACTCATTTACAAGAACAAAACAAGATTACATCAATTCTTAAAATACTGATACTCCAACAAAGTCACTCAACAACAATAACCAAATTTTCTTATAATTTCAATGATGGTCAAACAATACAAGGTTTCCAAAGTTCAGATGACAAAGTCCACAATACTTTATACTAAGACATTAATCCTCTTTTAAACTTTCCACTGGACGTTAACAATAGTTGAACAACATACAAAGGTTTCGAGCAAAGGAACTTCTCAACTGAGGTTGATGACAAAAGTCTACAATTCTATCCCTCATCTACACACAAAATCCATCTCGCAAATTTTCTACAAGAGTCAGTTCACGAGAACTGAGCAAGATAAGGCTACACAAAACCACCATAACTATTATCTAACAATATCATGAAAAGAAGCACTTTATTACAAGAATTTGGGTCAGACCTCTAAACACTATCAACACTTCAAGTTATAATAAGTTTCCACCATGCCAAACAAGGAAGAAGACCATGTACTTCCGTCAGGAGTAAAGACAATGAAAATATAACCACCAAAAGAGAAAGGCCCTTGGCCCTATAAGGAGAAATAACCAATCTAACAAAGCAGGATTCCCACCAAGTAAATAATTAAATAACAATCACAAGAGTGCGATTTGATATAAAGTACCAACCATCTAGAATTTTATCACAGGTACCAAATGCATAGGTTATAATATTATATTTCTAGAAGAACAAGAGTTGATCGGCCCAAAAAAAAAGGGAACCACGGGTTTCATAAATTGACACAAAAAGCCATGTATAATTGAGTTTCAGACCGGAAATAAATTAGAGTATACACACAACATAAGTTTCGAGCGAAAGCAAAAGTATATTGTTTTGACCATTAACTACAAAGATTTTCCAATCATCCAAGAAGGGTCAAAGTCTTACGGGATAGTAAAACCACGCGAGAGAGAAGAAGGGGTTCCGTCCAACAAGAGTATACAATAATGTCATCAACAAATTTTTATAACACTAAAGATTTGCAAACCTCCACTACAATACTAATGTTTGGTTAATTTAAAATAAATTACCTATTTCCCAAAACAACCATATTTTAAGGCAACCCTTGGTAACACCGTCAACCGTCACACATAGATACAAACATAATTTCTAAGCGACATTATCAAAACAAAACCTTCCGCTATGAATCCATAAGACTATCAAATGAAAGATGAGTTTTTCCTAAAGATTAATCACATTTAAGGAAATTTCCATCACAAACTATTAAGGTAATTATGTGCATAAAAACCAACCAATATTAATTAATAGCGTTAACATTACAAAGGAGAAAACAATGCAAGTCGGGAAAATAGAAGAGCGCCATCAACAATAATTCGAGAGGGGATTAGCCCAAAACTATTCTAGTGTCAACGAGGTCTTGGATTCGCACAATGAAACCTCAAGCTTAGTTGATCCGAAAAGTTAGTTATGGTTCAAGTTGATAGGGATGGTCAAGGTACTTCTTGAGGATGGCCTTAAAAGCCTAGAAACAAGATGAAAGATAGTATAAGAGTCTAAACACGCGAGACGACAAAACACATTACACACAAACCTTTTCATTCTACTAGTTTTAATACCAAAACTCTAAGCTAGCTAGCCCACGCATTGCTCACACAATCCTACAACCTTTCTTTCTCGATGCAAAAAGGTTATCAAAGGGACTTGCGAAGGGGCTAACAAAAGACGTCAAAAGACAACTTGGGTGTTAGGGAGGAGCTTCATAGTTATCGTAACTTACTTCCATAATATCGAAAATACTAGTTGATCAACATAATAACTTGCAACTCAATCGCAGAGAGAAAATTAATACATAAACAAATAGAGACGAAGGTCTATCATTTGAGTAAGAGAAACATAACACCCAGAGGAGAAAGCACACGCGTCCTTTCGACCAACATACTGACAACGATAAAAGCAAAAACAAGAAGAGACAAGCAGAAAGGGGAAATCTCCCATCATGACATCCAACCGACAATTCAATGCAAGGAAAAGTGGTTCGATTTCACAAATAATTTTAAATAAAATAGCAAAGAGAAAGGTGTAGAAATATCTTTCCTATTTCTCCACTTCAACAGTCGACATAGACTCGCATGGGTCAAAGCATAAGAACTGTAGGTACTGGAATCCGGGTGCACCAGTTCTAAGCGGTCCACATTCACGATCCGTGAGACCATGCAATTGAAGAGGATTTTTGTCAAACAGTTCACGAGCATTGTTGTATTCGAAGTGACTCCATGCACTTGTGCTCAACTACTACTTTCCTTGAGCTTTTACTTCTTGTGGGATTCGACAACCAACTCACATACCCTATGCGTGCTACCACAAACACAAGTGATCTACACAAGGCTGGAGGAGATATTTTCAGAGAAGAACCTGTCGCAGTGCCGAATTTGCATTTTGTTGTTGGTTCTTGCTAGACCACTGGACAACATCCATAAGTGCATCCCGTAAGAGATGCACAATTTCAATGTCAGGCAATTTTGACTCTTTGTGGCGTTGTTTCACAGTTTCAATCACTTCATCAATATCAGTATTTTCAGTAATCAGAGTCATTAACACAGCTTTCACTTCCTTCAACTTCACATATTCATCCCGCACGACCCAGAAGGTCAATCATACAAGCATAGTGGTTAGTTGTTACCAGGCTGATGTGTTCTCTTCTCATTACCTCGAAATAATGGCATCCCTCAGCCACTAGTCCTGCATGGCTGCATGCAGACAGGATGCTTAAAAAAGTGATTCGGTTTGGCTTCATGTCTGCCTCTAACATCAATTTAAACTATTGGAGAGCCTCCTTGCCATTTCCATTGTAAGCATAACCAGCAATCATGGCATTCCATGAGATCAAATCCTTACTGACTATTTTGTCAAAGGCTAGAGCTGCATCATCTACACTCCCACATTTGGCATACATACTGACAAGAGAACTTTCCACACTTGAAACTGATTCATAGCCAATTCCAATGATACGGGCATGGAGTTGTTTTCCCAGTTCTAGCAGTGCTAGGCTGGAACAAGCACTAAGGGTACTTGCAAAGGTGAATCTATTCGGTTTAACATTTGTCCATAGCAATTTCTGGAATAGTTTCAGAGCTTCCTCGCCATAACCATTCTGAACGTATCCCACAATCATGGCAGTCCATGATACAACATCCTTTTCAGACATTCTGTCAAACATTTGATGAGCATTTCCCATGACTCCACATTTGGCGTACATATCTACGACTGCATTCCCAACAATGGAATTTGTATGAAATCCAGCCCTGATAACTTGGGCATGGACCATTTTACCATGTATCAAAGCTGCCAAGCTTCCACAGGCAATCAAAGCGGTCACTAGAACAATGCCATCTTGCTTCATATTTTCGAACTGCATTTTACAAAACAGTTTCAAGGTTTCCTCGGCAAACTGATTTTGCGCATATACTCCCATCATGGTAGTCCACAAGACTGCATCTCGTTCAGGCATTTGTTCAAACACCTGGCGTGCATCACCCAAATTTCCACATTTTGCATATAAATCAATAAGTGCACTTCCAACAAAGACATTAGACTCCAAACCGGTTCTAATAATGTATCCATGCACATGTATTCCCTAGTTTAAGGCAAAGAGGCTGGCACACGAGCGAAGAATGCTAGGAAATGTGAATTGATCTGGTTTACCGCCAGACTGTGCCATGTGGGAAAATAATTTCAGGGCTTCCTCCTTTAACCCATGCTGGTCATAGCCTGAAATCAGAACATTCCAAGATACCACGTCTCGTGTAGGCATCTTGTCAAACAGTTGGCGAGCATTTTTTAAATGTCCAGTTTTTGTGCATGATTTTTTAATTCATTCCAAGATGATACATCGTCTTCTTGAGGCATTTTTCAAACATATGGCATGCATCCACAGGATTACCATTTTTGTGAATGAGGCGTTTCAGGGGAATTATATAACCGTTGGCAATGAAATGGGCATAACTTTGCAGAGATTTTGAAGGCACGCATTCAATCCAAACTGTGTACAATTCCATATTATGCTTGTGTGGTTTGAGAGCTACTTTGAACAATTTTTGAGTTTCATCGTGTCATCGATGTCCGATAAGAGGTTTTTCCTTGTCTCAGCAAACCATATCAAAGAGCGCTGCACCCAAGGAAAGTGGAGGTAACACGCCTGCTACACTAGCTTGTAGCTTCATCTAGCCATCATGTCAAACCAGAACGCGCCAATGCATTGAATAACAGAATCAAAAGGAGATCCTGGTGAAGAAAAACGCCTCCACCGACTCCCATCTCCCTCACGCAACGTATAAAAACATAAAAGTCAACGTAACAAGGAAGATTTACAAATCAGGGTTAATAAATGAAGTGCATTGGTGGTTGGGAGGCCCAAGAGACAACAATATAAAAAAGGATTCCCTGGCGATGGAGGGCAGTAAAGCAAAATGGAATCAAGATGTGCTAATGGGGCATTACATTCTCCTCCCCTTAAGAAAGCATCGTCCTCGATGCGACATAGCATAAAGGAAAAGAAATGGTTCGCAACCAAGAACAGTACGGAGAAAAAACACACCCTATGGTTTAAAATTTTAGTTGATTAAAGCACAGGTCACAAGGTAGCCTTAGGAACATTTGGTAGAAATTTTAACTTTCAAGGTTCTGTGAAGATTGGCAGTTCTTTCTTGTTCATCATTTCATTAGTCTCTTTCCATTATCATTATTTCTAGTTTTAATTTCTTTTAAAAATTTCATCATTGAAGAGTTTTGGTTTATTCCTTATTGTGGGTGCCCAACATGAACTGCTAACACAACACCCTATCAGGTTCACAAGACACTACAGATTCACAAGCACACAAGTATATACTTCAAGATTGTATTACACCACAAAAGGTTACTCAAATACGGAATGGAATAGGCACAGTCCACATAACATAGTACTCGACACACATCAATGACTGACATATACAAAATACTCAAACAAAAGAGTACTACAATCCACCAGACATTTCCTCAATTGCATCGATGAGGTTTTTCACATAACACCAAACAAACTACATGTACATAGTGTCCACAAGGGAATCAATGACATAACCACAACATCACAACACATATCCATCTGACATGAGTAACACATACATCAAAAGACCACTACCAAAACATCACAATAACTCAACATATATCCCGAAACATCAACCATACACACAAATATCATAAGCCTCCCTCAAAAACCTCTTATGCCTCCCCAAGTCTCTTATGCCCCTCAAACTCTTATGCCTCCCTAAAGTCTCTTATGCCTCCTTCAAACTCTGCCTCCTCAAACTCTTATGCCTCCCTCAAGTCTCTTATGCCTCCTCAAACTCTTATGCCTCCCTCAAGTCTCTTATGCCTCCCTCAAACTCTTATGCCTCCCTCAAGGAGGCCGGTTGACCCTATGGTCCAAGACACATAGAGTTCGAACACTCCTAACCCAAGTGACATAATAACGCGTGGTTCAACAACCCGCTAGTTATATGTAACTCCTTAGGGCGTACCCCCATACAACAAAGCGGGTCCATAGGTCCAACCAATCCATGGTGCATCCTATGACCCTATTCCACACATCACGACAATAGAACCAACACAACAATCCAATCAAAGTGCCAAGTGGCAAAGTACAAGCCTTGGGCAAGGTGGTAAAAATTCCAAATTTAAAAGAAGACCCAAAATCAAGCAAAATAAATGGCCAAATAGCCATAGTTAGTATCAAAATCCCCATGTTAGTGCCACAAACCAAGGAAATGCCCAAAATTGTAAAGCATGGCAATCAAGAAAAGTTGTTGGTCCTTACAAAATAAAGTAAAAAGCTCAATTTATGAATAAAATCAACTTATAATAATGTCACATTACGATAACTGTGTGGCCTTATCTAGCCACCAAAGGGGTACTCAACGAGTTGCAAGCACTTTAACATCGAGCCTCGGCTCGTAAAATACATATCAATAATACAACTATCATCACCTCCATCGAATCATCCCGCCACCACTTCGACAAGGCTAAACATAGTCATAGTTGCACTTAGGTTGCTTACATACAACCACATAGGGAGAGAGGAAAGATTCACATGTTATCTACTAAACCGAGTTTCGGCTCAAGTTATTGACCCATGGTACACCATTCCTCACTCTCAACATACACTTCTACCGATTACCCTCAGGGTCGGTTAGCGTAAGGTTCACAACATAACATACAACAACATCACTAACATAACGGTGGCACACACATAACTACCATAACGTCTTACATATGGTACATATACAGGGTAGATCACGATCATACATTCACTAAGTGTAACACATCACTTTACCACTTTTTGCACCCAAAGTGCAATCACCATACGATAGGGTTCATACACTCACCGTATGACCCAAAATCACAACATGAAGCATTACATATTTACACAAATCATACATATGATGAACATAGTACATCTCAACATAACATCCATGGCTACATAAAAAGGTGGTACACACATTTCTTCAAAACATGGTAAAAACATCAAGATACAACTCATTTCTTTTAACATCAATCTAGTCATACAACACATTGATACACCCACATATCACAATATGTCACAATGCTCCAACACTATGTCATCCACATTATAATTCTTTTCACCCATCACAAACAATAATTCACACATGAGCTCTTCATAGAATCCACAAGAAGGAGAGAGAATACTCCCATCCCCAACATATCAACATGATCACAAACACGCACAAGGTGACATACACATCACGTGTATTCACAATATCACAATTACGATAATAATCACATCACGCTTATAGCACATTACTCTTCCAATATCTACCACCATCATGCAACATCATCATCATCATGTAGTAACATCATGTAACACAACCACCATCATGTAACATCCTCATATAACACCAATCCGGCCCATAGGTTCGAGAGCATGAACCTACGCTCACGATACCAAGTGTAACGACCAAAAATCCACACATGAACAACACAGTGAAATACAGGATAACTTTTTTTTTTTTTGACTTGCTTGACACATAACATGACGCAACATGTCGTCACCAAGGATACAACTAACACTGTGAACAACTTGATACAAGGATGGCCATAAAGGCAGCACGGAAACGTTCACACCTATCAAGGACAATTTACTTTTATTTTTGACAAGACAACATAGAAGTCCAATCACAAACACACTTACGATTAGGGCCATCCACAATGAGATATTCTTGAGGTTATTTATTTTAAAAATACATCTTGCAATTCTTAGCTTACGTTTTCAAGGAGGCTCAAGATATGATTCATACAATTCATCTTACCAAGCTAAGTTTATTCCTTTTACACTCGAGTAAACATCTTTAAATCTTCTCTATTATGACATTTATTTGCTTAGTTCATTTATCAAGAAAAAGGAGGATTTAAATTCCACAAGGCCATCTACTCACCACTAACGCTACTAAGATTCATTCTTGCCCACAAGACAACATGGTTTTAAGTTCAACACACTTAAGAGAAGAGATACAAGGTGCCTTGAAAAGGGTTAGAGGGAGAAGGTCGAGATGAAACATCTTTAGGACCTCATTAGTTATTCCGTATTTAATTGAAGCTAGGGCTCTAACCTAGAATTATCAACAACTTTACTTAGGCTTCGCTAAAAGTATTAACAAGGAGTAAAAATTTACTTTCCAAATGGCGGTGAGAAGGATGGTGAGGTCTCCAATTTGTTTTCCGGCTTATTAAATCTTATCATCTTCAAACAACTAATAGTTCATTTCACCTTAGGGTCATTTTACAAATTTCACCGTAAAAGGAATAATGTTCACTAGAGGAGCTAGGGTTATCATGATATAAAGTTTACTTGCAATGATAGTCTTGCCTTGTTTACTTAAAGAATTTCTTGCTCTCAAGTTGGTGACCCCTACGTTACTTTATTTGAATACAACTTTTAATTTAACTTTAGAAGTATTATCAATCCCATGTTAGTTTACTTATGACACTTTATTATTACTAAGTCATGTCAAGGTTTAACTCAAAATTTATTCTCAAGGAAAGGTTGAAAGCAACACTCATTTACAAAACAAAACAAGATTACATCAATTCTTAAAATATTGATACTCCAACAAAGTCAATCAACAACAATAACCAAATTTTCTTATAATTTCAATGATGGTCAAACAATACAAGGTTTCCAAAGTTCAGATGACAAAGTCCACAATACTTTATACTAAGACATTAATCCTATTTTAAACTTTCCACTTGGACATTAACAATAGTTGAACAACATACAAAGGTTTACGAGCAAAGGAACTTCTCAACTGAGGTTGATGACAAAAGTCTACAATTCTATCCCTCATCTACACGCAAAATCCATCTGCAGAAAATTTTCTACAAGAGTCAGTTCACGAGAACTGAGCAAGATAAGGCTACACAAAACCACCATAACTATTATCTAACAATATCATGAAAAGAAGCACTTTATTACAAGAATTTGGGTCAGACCTCTAAACACTATCAACACTTCAAGTTATAATAAGTTTCCACCATGCCAAACAAGGAAGAAGACCATGTACTTCCATCAGGAGTAAAGACAACGAAAATATAACCACCGAAAGAGAAAGGCCCTTGGCCCTATAAGGAGAAATAACCAATCTAACAAAGCAGGATTCCCACCAAGTAAATAATTAAATAACAATCACAAGAGTGCGATTTGATATAAAGTACCAACCATCAGAATTTTATCACAGGTACCAAATGCATAGGTTATAATATTATATTTCTAGAAGAACAAGAGTTGATCGGCCCAAAAAAAAGGGAACCACGGGTTTCAGAAATTGACACAAAAAGCCATGTATAATTGAGTTTCAGACCGGAAATAAATTAGAGTATACACACAACATAAGTTTCGAGGTGAAAGCAAAGTATATTAGTTTTGACCATTAACTACAAAGATTTTCCAATCATCCAAGAAGGGTCAAAGTCTTACAAAGCTAGAAAGAACCACGCGAGAGAAGAAGGGGGTTCCATCCAACAAGAGTATACAATAATGTCATCAACAATTTTTTATAACACTAAAGATTTGCAAACCTCCACTACAATACTAATGTTTGGTTAATTTAAAATAAATTACCTATTTCCCAAAACAACCATATTTTAAGGCAACCCTTGGTAACACCATCAACCGTCACACATAGATACAAACATAATTTCTAAGCGACATTATCAAAACAAAACCTTCCGCTATGAATCCATAAGACTATCAAATGAAAGATGAGTTTTTCCCGAAGATTAATCACATTTAAGGAAATTTCCATCACAAACTATTAAGGTAATTACGTGCATAAAAACCAACCAATATTAATTAATAGCGTTAACATTACAAAGGAGAAAACAATGCAAGTCAGGAAAAATAGAAGAGCGCCATCAACAATAATTATGAGAGGGGGATTAGCCCAAAACTATTCTAGTGTCAACGAGGTACTGGATTCGCACAATGAAACCTCAAGCTTAGTTGATCCGAAAAGTTAGTTATGGTTCAAGTTGATAGGGAAGGTCAAGGTACTTATTGAGGATGGCCTTAAAAGCCTAGAAAAAAGATGAAAGATAGTATAAGAGTCTAAACACGGGAGACGGAAAAAAACATTGCACACAAACCTTTTCATTCTACCAGTTTTAATACCAAAACTCTAAGCTGGTTAGCCCACGCATTGCTCACACAATCCTACAACCTTTCTTTCTCGATGCAAAAAGGTTATCAAAGGGACTTGTGAAGGGGCTAACAAAAGACGTCAAAAGACAACTTGGGTGTTAGGGAGGAGCTTCATAGTTATCGTAACTTACTTCCATAATATCGAAAATACTAGTTGATCAACATAATAACTTGCAACTCAATCGCAGAGAAAATTAATACATAAACAAACAGACGAAGGTCTATCATTCGAGTAAGAGAAACATAACACCCAGAGGAGAAAGCACACATCCTTTCGACCAACATACTGACAACGATAAAAGCAAAAACAAGAAGAAACAAGCAGAAAGGGGAAATCTCCCATCATGACATCCAACTGACAAATCAATGCAAGGAAAAGTGGTTCGATTTCACAATAATTTTAAATAAAATAATAGTAGAAAGGTGTAGAAATATCTTTCCTATTTCTCCAGCTTCAACAGGTCGTATAGACTCCGCACGAGTCAGCATAAGAACTGTAGGTACTGGAATCTAGGTGCACCAGTTCTAAGTAGTCCACATTCACGGTCCATGAGACCATGCAATTGAAGAGGATTTTTGTCAAACAGTTCATGAGAATTGTTGTATTCGAAGTGACTCCATGCACTTGTGCTCAACTACTGCTTTCCTTGAGCTTTTACTTCTTGTGGGATTCAACAACCAACTCACATACCCTATGCGTCCTACCACAAACACAAGTGATCTACACAAGGCTGGAGGAGATATTTTCAGAGAAGAACCTGTCGCAGTGCCGAATTTGCATTTTGTTGTTGGTTCTTGCCAGACCACTGGACAACATCCATAAGCGCATCCCGTAAGAGACGCACAATTTCAATGTCAGGCAATTTTGAATCTTTGTGGCATTGTTTCACAGTTTCAATCACTTCATCAATATCAGTATTTTTAGTAATCAGAGTCATTAACACAACTTTCACTTCCTTTAACTTCACATATTCATCTCGCATGACCGAGAAGGTCAATCATACAAGCATAGTGGTTAGTTGTTACCAGGCTGATGTGTTTTCTTCTCATTACCTCAAAATAATGGCATCCCTCAGCCACTAGTCCTGCATGGCTGCATGCAGACAGGACGCTTAAAAAAAGTGATTCGGTTTGGCTTCATGTCTGCCTCTAACATCAATTTAAACTGTTGGAGAGCCTCCTTGCCATTTCCATTGTAAGCATAACCAGCAATCATGGCATTTCATGAGATCAAATCCTTACTGACTATTTTGTCAAAGGCTAGAGCTGCATCATCTACACTCCCACATTTGGCATACATACTGACAAGAGAACTTTCCACGCTTGAAATTGATTCATAGCCAATTCCAATGATATGGGCATGGAGCTGTTTTCCCAGTTCTAGCAGTGCTAGGCTGGAACAAGCACTAAGGGTACTTGCAAAGGTGAATCTATTCGGTTTAACATTTGTCCATAGCAATTTCTGGAATAGTTTCAGAGCTTCCTTGCTATAACCATTCTGAACGTATCCCACAATCGTGGCAGTCCATGATACAACATCCTTTTCAGACACATTCTCACAAACATTTGATGAGCATTTCCCATGACTCCACATTTGGCGTACATATCTACGATCGCATTCCCAACAATGGAATTTGTATGAAATCCAACCCTCATAATTTGGGCATGGACCATTTTACCATATATCAAAGCTTCCAAGCTTCCACAGGTAATCAAAGCGGTCACTAGAATAATTCCATCTTGCATTTTACAAAAATTTTACAAAAAACAGTTTCAAGGTTTCCTCGGAAAAACTGATTTTGTGCATATACTCCCATCATGGTAGTCCACAAGATCGCATCTCGTTCGTGCATTTGTTCAAACACCTTGCATGCATCACCCAAATTTCCACATTTTGCATATAAATCAATAAGTGCACTTCCAACAAAGACATTAGACTCCAAACCGGTTCTAATAATATATCCATGCACCTGTATTCCCTGGTTTAAGGCAAAGAGGCTGGCACACGAGCGAAGAATGCTAGGAAATGTGAATTGATCTAGTTTACCGCCAGACTGTGCCATGTGGGAAAATAATTTCAGGGCTTCCTCCTTTAACCCATGCCGGTCATAGCACGAAATCAAAACATTCCAATATACCACGTCTCGTGTAGGCATCTTGTCAAAAAGTTGGCGAGCATTTTTTAAATGTCTAGTTTTTATGCATGATTTTATTAATTCATTCCAAGATGATACATCGTCTTCTTGAGGCATTTTGTCAAACATATGGCATGCATCCACATGATTACCATTTTTGTGAATGAGGCGTTTCAGGGGAATTATATAACCGTTGGCAATGAAATGGGCATAACTTTGTAGATATTTTGAAGGCACGCATTCAATCCAAATTGTGTACAATTCCATATTATGCTTGTGTGGTTTGAGAGTTACTTTGAAATTTTTTTGAGTTTCATCGTGTCATCGATGTCCGATAAGAGGTTTTCCTTATCTCAAAAAACATATCAAAGAGCGCCGCACCCAAGGAAAGTGGAGGTAACACGCCGATACACTAGCCAAAGCTTCATCTAGCCATCATGTCAAACCAGACTACGCCCAATGCATTGAATAACAGAATCAAAAGGAGATCCTGTTGAAGAAAAACGCCTCCACTGACTCCCATCTCCCTCACGCAACGTAAAAAACGCAAATGTACTTGATCATAATAGTTGGCGGTGTTGGGTGGTTGGGAGGAGACCAAGGTGGCAGTGAAGGGTAGGTAGCAGAGAAAAGAATCCGATGTTCAATGGGGCATTACAAACCCATGACCACACTCAAAAGAAATGCAAATCACCAATGTAAAACGTGGATACACATGCATGCCGCGACATTATTTTTAGCACTTGTATTTTTGGTTTATAAAATATATATCTTTGGGGTTGTTTCATATTTGCTTAATATAAACACTTTTCTTTATATATATATATATATATATATATATATATATATAAATAAAGTATATTAATATTATTTTAATAGCATTAATAATAATTTTTAATATTATATTATTGTCAATAAATAATAATATTTATGGTGTTAATAGGATCACCTAATGTAAATCTTATACTTTAAATTTTCTAAAATTTGGTGGTAATGTTGTTTTGGGGTATAACTAATTTTACTTCCTTTATAATTTATTAAAAATTTGATAATCACTTTATACAATCAAATGAGGCTAATGTCTAAGTTGTAAATAAGCAATTTCTCTACTCCACTAGATTTAGCAATTAGTATATTTTATTAACAAACTAAATGAAAATTATAATTTAAGTTCTTGCCATCTAAAAAAATAAAGTTTGACTCTCTTTCAACCAATACAAGGAAATGAACAAATATGATTTATCTTTCCATCACATGCCTTCCAAATAATATAATAGAAATTGATATTTCTTTCCTTTATAACATACAAATTTCAAACATTCCCACAACATACTTTCAACAAGATTTTCCAATAATTTTAAAGCAAGAGAAACACACATATGTGAGAAAATAAATCAACTAAAATGTGAACAAGTTGTTTCCCTTTCAACTTCATTTCCATTTTATCAAACTTGTTTCACTAAAAATGCCTTTCATTCCCACATACATTACAATCTTAATAACCAATAATCAATACAACTTTTGCTTCAAAATAAATACAATAGATCTTCCACTTGAAGTGGGAATTTTACAAGAAAGGTAGCTACAATGGAGGATTTTTAGTCTTCTACAAGTGCTCCAAGTATCAAATCTCCAAAAAGGCTCCATCTTCTTTTCACTCAATCACAACAAGAAAAAATGGGTGAGAGCAAACACTCTCCACCCAACAAAACTCCAATGAGAAGAAGAAATTCTTATCATTGGCCCCGAGCCCCAACCACAAGGCAATAAAGGATGGATCCAACACATGGAAAATCTACAATTCTTCCACACTTACTTTCAAGAAACAAATACACAAGAAAATGTAACTACCAATACTCATTTTTAAGCAAAACAAATTCCCAAAATAATGGCTCTAAAACAAGCCAAGTAGAGATAGGAATATGGGTATACCCTTGTGCCTACCAAGTGTTTAGATTCCCACCTCTAAAATCCTCTAACACACAATCAAACCAAAAACTCTTATGCCTCCCACAATGCAAATATATGTCTTTTATGCCTCCCTCACTTTTATGGCTCCCTCTCTCTTATGGCTCCCACCATGCACAAAATAACAAAATAGAACAAGGTGGAGCATCCAAAACCCACTCCCTCCTAAACAAAAAAGAATCTCTTATGCCTCCCAACATATTTCATCCCCATTTAACTATCTCAACACAACCTATAGCCATTTCACTACCCAACACTTCAGAAAAGAAAAAAATCCATACAACACATAACATACAAGAAAAAAAGAAGAAAACAAGGGTGAAAGACCCTACCTTGCCATGGTAAAGCTCCAATTTCCAAGAAAGTCCCAAAGTCTTCCAAACTCAAGCAATTCCAAGCACCCTTCAACTCCAACAAGAAAGCATTCCAAAATGCAAGAGCCAAAACCAAGCAAGTAACCCCAAATACTTCCCAAAAATTCCAATAAATAGAAAAGAGGAAGAGGGAGATGATGTGGCTCCATGTAGGATGCCACATCATTTCTTCTACATCCCACATCACCCAAGTCAAACCCATACCCCAAGGCATAATAAATTGGTGGTTAAGAGGTATGAAAAATTTCTTACACACACCACCTAACCCACACTCTTTAAGGACTAAAATTAAACACATGTACGAAAGTATAATTAGAACTCATATTTTTCCTTTCAAAACACATAATGGGGTCTTTTTTACCCCCAACACATAGGTAGGATTGGTATAAGAAATTAAGAGGTGTGGGACAAAATTAGCTTGTCCCACAAGCTTCAAAATTGGTCCTTGAGGGCCAAATCTGAATTTCTAAGGTGAGCTAGAGTGTACAACACTCAAGTTACTTACACTCAGCTTAAAAACATATATAAAAAAAAAAGAACCATATAATATAATAAATGAACTCTTTTTGTCCCATCCATAATTAGCTAAAAAATATGGTTAGTTCACTTAATTAAGACACCTAAACCAAATAATTGTAAAAGAGAATTACATCACAACTTATATCACATACACTAAAATTAAATAAAAGAAAGGAAAAGAACTATACACACACCCTTGGTCACATTTGGAGGTCATCCCCATGGAGACCCCCTAACAACAAATAAAACACACACAACATAACACAAGTTCCCATGTTGACCATTGTTGAAGCCATCCAACATTTCGATGTGGTTGGTCTCTAATCCCCCTTTAATTGTTGTAATATAATTACCTACAAAATTCACCATACCTCTTTTGGCCTCGTGGCCACAACAAAATATCCAAGATAAAATATACACATATAAGTCAACAATCATCCATATATAAATTAAATCATCATCCAGAAAATAATATTATTATTTTAAAATTCCAACAACATCTCAATTCTATATTTTATCAATACCAAGAAGATCACAAGATTGGTTCAACTACTAAATCCTCCTCAATATGATGAGAATGACTTAATGCCATAAATATATAAATATGTCAACAACCCATCATCAACAATATAAAATGTCTCTGTAAGAGTCTACACAAATCATACTATGAATCAAAATCCAATAATAATCCAAGTATATCTATCGTCTAACATCATGCTAAGTCCAAATGATACAATAATATCCCCTGTATATAACCAATAGTAATCTAAATCAAAATATAATAAGCGCGTAAGGGAAGTGGGCACTACAATTAGTTACTTAATATAATGGAGGGGCTCTTTATTGTTATCATCCTTGGATTTGTCTTTATAGGTTTTCTAACAAAGTTTTGGTGAGATTTTCTTTTGGATTCAACCATGTTTTTTCCCACCTTAGTGACTTTAGTAGAAATTTTCCTCTTTGGGTCAGGAGGATTTTTAGAGTTTTTTTGGTCTTTTCTTTGGTTTTTTATGGAACCTTGACTTATGATATGTGCAAGTCATATTTGTTTTCAACATGTTGGAATCTTGGTCATGATTTATATATCTTATTTAGATATTCCCAAGTGACAGGGTTTCTTTTCTTATGCCAATATTTTATTTTTCATGTCTTAATTTGGGGTTTCTTATCCCTTATCTATGTGTTTTTTGTCACTTTCTTTGATTTCTCTTTTCAAAAGAGTGTTGTGGAGCGAGATTTTTGTTGGTTTAACTTGTTGGGGTTTCTCAAACAATAATGTGGTGTTTTGAGGGATTAGTGTTATCCTTTTTAGGCTTTTTCTTCTTTAGATTTTTATTTGGGTTTGCTTTATCATGGAGATTGGTCTTGTGACTTTATTTAGAACCACCTTTTTTATAATAATCTAAATTTGATTAATATATGCTATGTTCCAATAAAAATATTTTAAAATTAAAAACATGATAAAATTAATTTAAATATAAATTCATTATAAATATTCCATTTGAAATATTTTGTGGGAAAGTGTTTTCTAAGATAAAGTTATATTTAATTGTATTGAAATGATAAAATTAGACATAGTTGTGTTAAATATTTTTCTAAGTAATAATAAATGATAAGGAGGGGTTTTAAGGAATATGAAGAGGGTCATTAGAATAGGTAGAATATATAAACTCCATATAGTGAGGCAAACGTGGATAGAGAACCTTTTCCTTGACCGTTAGTGTACTTTTAAAGTGCTATTGATGCATAGTTTTAAGAATTATTCACTAAAAATACATGATTTTATGAAAATTTTAAATTAGTTTGGTTTCTAAAACCTTAGCTCACTTTTTCATAATTATTTTTAGATGTGGATTAAATTGATCTCTTTTTATAATTTGAATTAATTTTTTTAATTAGTTTGGTTTCTAAAACCTTAGCTCACTTTTTTCATAATTATTTTTAGATATTTGGATTAAATTGATCTCTTTTTTTTAATTTGAATTATGATATAATAACAACAAGAAAAAAATTAAAAATGAGGGATGTTATGGGGACCCCTTGTTTTATTTCTATTTATGTCAGGTCCATAAATTTTAATAATATTTTGATTATAACATACCATATCTAAAGAAATTTAAATACTTTTAAATTCTTTTGACATGAGGAGGCTCTTCTCATATCTTAAATAAACTAATGAAATTATTAATTTATAGACTTATTAAATTCAAACTAGTAACCTATTACTAATCATGCCATAAAACATGTGAAAAACACATAAAGAAGGCCAAAACTCCTCATGGAACCCAAACATGGGTTGGAATATGTAATACAAATAGCCCCATATTAATGTATAGTAAAAATTGTTGGGGACCTTAAACTATGACTATATGAATTTGGGAAAATAAACCTAGAGGATAAAAAATTGAGAATGAGAGAGAAAAGAGAGGAGAGATAGAATAAAGGAAACATGACAAAAAAATCCTAAAAAATGAAAAACACAATAATAAGATCTTTATCTAGACCTAGAATAAAAAAAAAAAAGAATAATTGTGTAGAAGGGATTAAATATTATCTTTAGCTCGTGCATGATTTTATCAATAACTCTTGGAATATTTTAAATTCATCAGTTGCTTAATTTTTGTTTCAAATTCTAAATTTTTAAAGGAAAATAGTTCACATAAAAATCAAGGGTTAAAAACTTATCCCTAAAAACTATCACTGACGGGATACCATTGCTTACCTCAAAGGTGGGTCTAATCTCCTTGAATGGGTATCCTCTTATAGGAAAATTGAATTTGATCAAGATCTTGGAAGGCCCAAAAGTAGATATTAAGGAACTCATAAAAATGGACATGTCCCGTGATCTTGTAGGGAACATCCAATATATTTATGGGTCTCAAGACCATAAAGAGTTTGATTTGAGGATGAAGGAGCTATTAAATTGGATCCCAACCTTTGCGGAGGAATTTGTAACCATAAATTGAAAATGTATCTTTTTATAAGAACCTCCCCTTTTGTGTATGCATACTAGAAGTTATATATATTTCAAGGGCCGAGGCCCCTATAGAATCCCCATTTTATTCCTACTATATGCATATGCTTCTTTTAATATCTTTTTGTCAATTTAACTACTATTCTTCACAAATGAATTTACCTTTGGATAGCGTAGCCATTGTCTCTCAATCCACCTTGCATGAATGGATACCCGCAATGAAGGGTACCGATGAAAAACGTTCTTTTATGTGTTCCACAACTTTTACTCACATTCCGATTTTACTCGTGGGCTTGCTTGGTTATCTTTCATGTTCCATGCTTTTGGTGGAAATCGAGTGTCCTACATCTTTTAGAATTTGCGGAGTGCCAACATTTTTGACAAACCCGAGAAAACTCGAACCAATGTACCGTGGTTTTTCTTATACAACCACAATCTCTCATTTCTTATAACCATTCATCCCATAGTATCGTTTCTTGATTCAACTTGCAAGACTAAGTTAATTTGAATGATTATCAATCATTCTAAAAGTTTGACTTGGTCATGATCTAATATTTATCCTTTTCACGTTTGGAGCAACCCATATAACACTAAGTTCTTCATTTTGTGGATTACCAAGTTAGTGCACTGCGGTCTCCTTAGAATTGAATGGTCATGTCCATCCTTTAATTTGTTCAAAGTCATGGGAAGGAGTGAACATGTATAATAAAAATCTCTAGTGCTTAGCTAACATATGTAAATATGAGTGCTTAGATGGTATGAGGAAATTTCTTGGAAAACTCAACTTGGTTAATAACATGACTTAGAATGAGCACCAACATAGTCAAAATTGTTGGAGAGCTTAAACCATGACTATATGAATTTGGGAAATTAATCCCAGAGGATAAGAAAAATTGAGAATGAGAGAGAAAAAAATAGATGAGAGATAAAATAAAGGAAAATGACAAAAGAATTCTAGAAAAACGAAAACACACTAATAGGATCTTAATCTAGACCTAAAATAAACAAACACTAATAATTGTGTAGAAGGTATTAAATCTTATCTTTAGCTCTTGAATGATATTATCAATAACTCTTGACATATTTTAAATTCATCAATTGATGAATTTTTGTTTCAATTTTTAAGAAAAAATAGTTCACATAAAAATCAAGAGTTTAAAAATTATCCCTCATGGTTAGGTTGATCAGTTAGGTTAAATACATATTAGGTCTCTTAGTCTTCAGCTTTGATTCCCAAAATATCAATGATGTGTGAATTGGGGCATAACGAGCCAACCAAAACTTATGAGGGGTTGTTCGAGTTAAAAATATCGATCCAGTTCTTTAGACATTTCTCGATACTTATGGTTGCCAAAAAGAAAAAATATTTTAAAGCTTACAAGATTTTCTAAAAAATGATAACGAATATTAAAAATAGATGAGGCAAATTACTTTATATTTAAAGTGTATGTTTGAATTCCAAAACTTACTATCTATATTTTTTTGCTTTATTGTAATGTTAAATCTAATTAATGTTATCTTTTAAAAATAAATTAAAATTTTAATAATAGATATATAATAATGATACGATATAATTTTATTTTTTATTCCAAATAATTTGATATAAATAAAATAGAAGAGACGATAAACCGAAGTTCCTTTATATATTTGGAGTATGAAGTGATCTCATATATATATCGTATATTTAAAACACATTTGAATACTCAAAACAAAATACATATAGTAACTCTCTCTCTCTCTCTCTCTCTCTATATATATATATATATATATATATATATATATATATATATAATTGAATAGGTACCTTTTATGTATCATATCCATATAAATAAGAACAACCATCAAAATTTGTGTAAGCTTTTTTTCCTTATATAAGGGTTAAAATGTAATTGGAGATTTGTCATTTCTCAATTAAAGACTAGTTTATAGAAGTTTAAATGCAAGATTAGAATATGGACAATACCTAAAGTCTAAAGAATTTTAGGTTGAAAGGACTTATGTTCTATGCAATATAGTGGCTATTGAAACAATTGAAAATTCATGGACCATGAATGCTCAAGGCAAAAAAACATCATAATCAAGTATGAAGAAATTTTAAGAGTTAATTGGACATCATAAAATTATTCGAGGAAGGTAAAATAAAAGAGTTAAGGGAGATAGTAACTCAATTATATAAGAGAAGAAACATCCTTCTAAAATATATTATTACACCTACAAATCTTTTTGTACTTCTAAATTTTGAGTGGTTTCATAAACCACTCATCTCATAGATTTGATTAAAAATATTTCATTTCATTATGAAAGGACAATATTTACTTTTAAAAATCAAGAAATTGGTAAAGAAAAGAAAAAAATTTTACTATTGAAATTTCCCTTTATATTAATAAAAATAAAAGATATTTACATAGTAAGGGGTGACTGGAGAACTCACGGTCCCAAAAAACATCATGATGGCACCAACAAAATAGAAAACACCACAAGGGCTACATCAAAACACCACCAAGGAAACCAGAGAGAACATAAAAAAAAAAAACACCACCACCAAAGTAAAGCATTTGCCACGGTACGTAAGGAGGGGGAGGATCATACCGAGGAGGAATGAATGCTCCACTAGTTGGCTTCATCGAAGAGGGATCCACTGCAAACCATCTTGATCATGAGGGTGCATCTAAAGTGGCACGATAATACCCCATCTAGGGGGAGGATATCCTACAATGGTCTACATACTAGACAATGAAGAACCCCACCATAGAGAGCTAGAAATGCCCTTCCCCTCGCAGGTGGGATCCAACTAGGTCCAGAGGAGGACCGGGATGAAGGGCGGCCCTAAAGGGAGGTAGAACAATGGCTTTATGAGCGGTTCCTTTGATGTGGTCCTGTAGGATGCGCAAAGTCATCAAGGTGGTGATGGCCAAGGTGGTGGCAATCGAGGATCCGGTGTGACCTTACTCACGTTGTAGGTGTGCTCCCTAGTGATCAAGAATCTCCGCATATGAGAAAACTCAAGGGAAACTTTTGACAGTTTGAGTTTGAATCTGAATGCGCATAGTAGACAAAATAACCACTTTGTCATTAGTAGAAAAGAAAATAACGGACTGATCATGCTTGAAAATTAATGTATTGCAAAATTTCCAAATATGAAAGAAAATGCAGTACACGAAAAAAATGTGAAAGCGTATCAATGAAATGAGGCCGAGGATTGAAATCACCGAATAACGCTAGGCACCAACAAAAGAAATTAGGGTGATAAGGATGAAATAAAGAATGGATCCACTTCCGAATCATCTCGAACATGGGGAAATGACCGTAAGAGGTGTTTGAATGACTCAGGCAAGAGAAAAAGGACATTTAGGATTACGGATGCCAATATGACTAATCCTTTCCCCATAGGAAAACCTTGGTAAATAAGACACCAGAGAAAATGGTTAACTTTAGGATCAAGAAATGTAATTATTGGTGTAGGAAATCTCGACTGAAGCCAAGTGGAATGCACAGAATGCAGCCCCAACGAGCATTAAGCTTATCAATGGTAGGTGAGAGAGAGGGCCCAACAAGTGGTAAATGGTTCTAGTGCTCTATCTGAGGAAGACAATTTCCGATTCCACCGCTAAATCACGCCACCACGCCGTAGGAGGTTTAAGCCCCAACTATGGAGCATAACATCCAACAAGAGCTCTTCAATTTTGTAAAAAGAAGACAAGTCTGAATTAACAAGATTGAATTTTGTTTTGAGCTCAGATAATAAATCCAGCTTCTTTGTGGTTCACTAAATCCTGAATGGTATGAATGCCCTTGCAATAGAGGTGGATTTTTTGATGCCCAGAGTTTCAACGAGTAGAAGATCATCTTCAGTGATGATGGGAGACCACCAAATATACTTTTGTGAATTAAAAGAGATTCTGTGTAAAATCCATCACCAACCCAATGCATCAAAGGCTTAATCATCTTGAAGAATTTTTAGATACTTTTGGCAACAAAGGTACCTGTAATTTTGACAGGAGCCGAAGTGATAATAATAGTATGAAGCACAATATTGTTCTAACACTTTTATCTATAAGTGGCTCTAGATGCAATGTAATGGCAGTAATAGGATTTTTCGTGCCATTACATTGCATTATAGAACTCACAGAGGAAACCATCGAGCCCTCGAAGACTTGTCATCCGTAAGACAAAACAAGGCTATATGAATCTCCTCCAAAGTGAGAGGGGAGTGCAACGAGCACGACTCTCCGGGAAAAATTTTAATGGGCACCACATCAACACATTTCTGCCGCAGGCGAGCTCGCTCAATCAATCCTCTTGAGATTGAAAAACTAGATGATAGTGCTTGACAAAAGCATTAGTGATCTCTGGAGCTCAGAAGCCATGGTGAGAATCATATGTAGCTTTGATCTGTGATGAGCATGCTTAGCTCAGATGGATTTGAAAAATATTTTAGAGGATTTGTCTCCCACCCTAAGCCATTTAAGTCTCGAACTGATTTCTGCACTATGGGCCAAGTGAGATTCAATAAGCTTGAGCTTATACCAAATATCACAGTCTAAAATTGAAGATGAGTGTCAAAAGGATTGTTCTTAAGAAGCAAAGAAATACTTTGGTATTCTTTTGGCAGAGCCGAATCAGCCTAGTTATGGACCCGAGCCGCCTATTTACCGAATGGCAAGTGAGGAACCTAGTGTTGCGAAGAATCGTTGCCTCCCATCAAGAAATCTAATGGTAGTAAAACACGGATGACGCCATGTTCCAAATTTTGGCAA
Source organism: Taxus wallichiana var. yunnanensis (assembly GCA_018340775.1). Taxonomy (NCBI): domain Eukaryota; kingdom Viridiplantae; phylum Streptophyta; class Pinopsida; order Cupressales; family Taxaceae; genus Taxus; species Taxus wallichiana. The sequence continues at coordinate 947,192,234 of CM031239.1, read as the reverse complement.
TGGGTGGGACCACACCCAAATGACTCAATAGAGAAACATTAAGATATAATTAATTTTTGGGCACCTCGAGAGGCCCCCTACCAAATAACCTTAAATGTGATTGGATTTTGATATGAAAATGCACTTTGGCCATACCTTGATAACGGAGGCACCTTGCGCTTCAAAATAAAAAAGGCTAATGTGAGAGAAGTGCACGGTCAAGACATTTTAAAACTTGATCATATCTTCTCGCAGATTGGTCCAAGTGAACCAAGCTTGATCTTTGAATTCCTCTTGCCATCCGAGCAAAAGATCGAAAGGCCCCAACAAATATACTAGTCAGTATGCTTGCCAATACATCAATGCATAGGAAGGGTGCCACATTTATCATCCGGGTGCTCCACCATATTAAAGTCGCCACACACCAACCAATAAGCAAAGGTAAATTATTACCTAACCATTTCCATAAATCTATCCATTCTAGGCCATCATTAGGAGCATAAACATTAAGAATACCAAAATAAAGGTCATTAATACTCATAATCACCCAAACAACCCTATTATTAGGATCCTGGTCCGAGGTAGTGATTAATGTCAAACGCTTGGTGCCACGGAAATGCTTGCACCTCCTTTCCCTTCATTATGTTGTGTATGGAAATTCATAAAATATGGGGTAATTCAAGTTAGAGTATTTCAAGCAAAATCTAGAAAATCAATTCTTTGTAAATAAATAATATCTAACTGCTAATTAATTGGAAAGCTAAATGGACAGAGAATTTTCGGGAGGGCTCTATTATAGCATGATAATTCCATGACATGAAATTCATGAAAAAGAAGACATATCAAATTCCTCCTTCCCATCTGGAATTCTATCCTCGAAGCCGAGAATGGCAGAATTATTGGCAAGAAGAAGCTGGTCTGAAACATAATGCTCAATATGAATGGAGCGGCACTTGGCCCCATTATCCCCTCGCACGTCATGTGAAACCTCTCAGGGTGGACTGTGAGAGCATCGCAGAGGGAGAGAAGTTAAAGCTAAATTCTCAACATTTTTGAATTGGTTAGAGTACCCGGCTTTGCGAGGGTTGGAAGGAATGGAAACCGAAGGGCGAGGTAACTCCACTCTCGACTCATCCTCGACGGAGGAGAGGATGAGACGGGTGGCGGAATCTCTACAAAAGGTTTCACACCATAGCTCTTCTTAGCCCCCACCACAATCCAACCATCAACTCGAAGGTCCAACTTTTGGCTTAGGGCCGATGGATTGAGTTGGCGCAGACTGGAGTGAGCTAAAAGCGGGACAATCCCGAATGCGGTGGTTTGGGTCTTGACAATGGAAACACGTGTTGGGGGGGTTGAAATAAACAACCTTTTGAGAGAGACACAGGGACCCAACTTGAATATCTAGGTGGTCCCGCAAATATGTTACAAGGTCCACTTCAACACACATCCGCTTGTTAGGATGAGTGAAAAAAATTCTCTTGTTCATGGAAAATCACCTGCAATGGGTTTCACAATCTTTGATAGAAACCAGAGATGAATAGGAAGGCTAGGATGTTCAATCCAAACCGTTATTTTTAACAAGACTTGGCTGGTGGGATTAAAATCTGTGGTCCATTAAGAGAGCACAAGCAATGTATTGCCTAAGTACCAACACATTGACCTATGAAAAAGGGCTTGAAGTTGAGAAGACCCTCGAAAGGAAAATAGATAAAATTCCTTGGTGAGGTTACAAACACCTCATACTAGGATACTATTAGAATCCCAATGGTTTTTCATCCAGTTCTGCAAGTAGGTTTCTGGGGGTATGCGGCCACAAAATTTGTAATAAGACAATGATTTTGACACCACTTGACCACAGGATCTAAACATTCATTTCAAATAATAACATCCGGCGGGGATACAGAGTCCATACCTCAACGTAAACTTTTGGTACAAACTTCCTCGCGCGCTTGGGAGCCATATCCATTAGTTGCAATGGGAGGAGCGTTGGCTATTTCAGAAGCTATGCATCGCCTTAACGGGCGGAGAAAAATCCAAAAATACTATGATAGGATCAAGGAGATCGCTAGAAATGCTACTGCACACACCGTAGTCGCATTGAAGTATGGCGAGAGAAAGCATAAGAAAACTTTTCTCTTGAGCTAGGCAACAAAAATTCTCAATTTCTTTTTGTTCATGAGGAATCATTACATTTTACAATTTAAGCTCAGTCTCCCAGCCTCGGTGAACTTCAGCCTAGCGTGAGGAAGGGACCACCAGGTACACAAGTTTCATACTGCCTTCATACAGCTAGAGCCCACGTTTCATACCGCTTTTGTACAGTTTACGCACACTCAAAGATGTTGGTCGATTACTCCTCGCAAAAATTCTCAATTTGATTCGGAAAAAGAAAAAGAAAATGCAAACGTGCCTAGGAACGTATTTATGCGGTGAAGCGAAGGTGGCATATCCACACGCAACCCCAACTAATTTTTTTCTCATGCAATGTCGCTGTGTTTACATTTTCAATGCGGAATGATGATGAAATGCAGAATCTACGTGTAATCCATCATATATTGCGACAGAAAATTCCACATCCATTCCATCCATCCGGGCACCAGGAAAATACAGGGATACACGTGTCCAACGTTTTTCACTCCAACCAAAAAAAGTTGGGCACGCACGCCTCACAACCGATGTCATGCTCACCTATATATGAAATGACCCCGGTTTGCTCTCAGGCTTGATCAAATTATTATAGCCGCCTGTGATTTTTCTATTCCCGTCGTTTGTCATAAGGTATTTTAATTTGTGTAGGGTATGATATTATGGAGACAATTAGTCACGAAGACGTGTACCAAGGGAGCAATTCCAACGAAACATTGATTAGAACTCACCATATTAAGTCTGCGCGGAGCTTTTGTAAAAGCAAGGGAAAGGGTTCGAAACTCTGTCCGACTCTGTATAATCTGTTTCACCTTTTTATTTGTTACATTAGTAGTACTCTGGGGAAGAGTCCATGTGGTACAGAGAAATCAGGGAAGGCACTGATCGCGTGGCGGTGCAGCTGCCCAGCTCAGCTCAACTTTAAAGTAAATTGATCACTTTTAGTGCTGCTGCTGCTCTTTGCTCTGCTTGATTTGGTCATGTGCTGTCTTTGCCTTACATTATTAGAGAACCCGAGGTTTCTTTGTAGTTTGATGCGAAGATTTTAGACATGTAGATAGCAGGTTTGTAGAGTTGCAGAGTTGCAGAAGCAAACCACGATAATAAGACATTTTTGTCCATGATTTTGCCTATATTTCTCAGTTAGATATGTATGTTTCTTAATTTATAATGATTTAGTATTGACGGTTGTTTCCAATTTATTTAGGATATGTTTGAGTTGTTCAAATTGACTCAATATATCCAAAATCACGATGTAACAACTCTCTCTCTCTATTTATGATGTTTTTTTCCTTCCTGAATATCTGTTAAACATGCTTTCATTTTGAAGATGAATTTCTTTTATACTGCTAATAGTAGTTACCTCCAAACGTGTAAGCACCATACCACTACACTAATAAAGGTGATAGGTTGATCGAAACTGGTACTTTCGTTGGGAAGGATATATAAATTATATCTAACAAGTTAGAACTTTCACTGTGGTTTTGTATATAAAAGGTATTTGATTATACTTTAAATACAAGGCATGCATATTTTACTCGCAAAATTCATACTATATTTTGCATGCATACTCTACTTTTCACAAGATTCAAACTATTTTTTAATTTCTTTCTTTTAAATTTGTTTTTGGCCGAACTACCATAAATATGCCACTAAACCCTCTTAACACACGTTCAAAAATCGCCACATTTCCTAAGTGCATATAGTTAGCTTATGGAGATCCCACACTATACAAAGAGTGATATTAAACCTAGTCAATACTAAAGGATCACTTTAGAAAATTCACCTTTGCTTTATGCCCATGAGATGTTTCAGTTTACCTTCCAAAGTCACTTCCCGAGTTTCGATCCCCGCTTTAAAATATATCAATGACAGACTTAATTTATTTGATTCGATGTATTTGTGCGACATCATTTTATTCGATTTGAGAAAGACAAGGATCCGAATGCGTCCCTATTATTAATGGTGGTTTGTTTATTAATGATTTTATCACAATTGATGTCATTATAATTAGTTAATTAATAAGTTTATCCTTAATTTCCAAATGAGAATTATGGTGTACTACAGTTTTTAATTAATTAATCTTTTTCTTTGATTTATTTGAGTGGAGATGACATTAACACAAAGTAACCGTACTAGAAACATTAATATGATGGAATCTTGCTCTTGGGTGTCCAGTTGTTCCTCAATCCACATGGGTGTGACTATCGCTCTTTCCCCCATCTGGGATGAAGAAGAGAAAGCTCATTGCATTGTTGTCCCAGCATCTATGATTGAGAAGGCCAAGTCTAGGTTTCCTTTTGCACTCATTGGAGCATTTGCAGGATACCGACCAAATATTGATGCAGTTCGTAAATGGTGCGGGCGGAAATGGTGTTGTTGGGTTGATATCATCGCTCTCCCCAATAGCACCCTTCTTTTCAATTTTTCTAAGGAAGAAGAGATGGTTAAGGTCCTCAACGTAGCCCCCTGGATGTTTGGAAGAGCTACCCTGCATCTGAAGCGATGGAAGCCAGGGGTTTCTCTTCAAATTAAAGAGTTTCCCATTTGGATATCTCTGCCAGCTCTTCCAGTGGAATTTTGGGAAGACGAAGTTCTACTTGGCATAGCCGCATCAATGGGAGAGTTAATCTCCTTGGAACCTGCAACAAAAGCCAGAAGCAGACTTGTAAGAGCAAAGATATGTGTCAGCATGGAGGTGGGGGCTGTTCTCCCAAAGAACATCATACTATCTTCCCCCACTGGCCGTTTTGTACAGAGCATAATTCCAGATGATCATGGTTTGGTCTGTCCCAAATGTTGGAAGGTCAACTTCCAAGCCAAACTGTGCACATGTAAAAAGGGAGCAGCGGATGGAATAGACAGAAAACAAACTGCGAGGAGGAGCGGATCATCAACGAAGAGATCCCTTGCAAAGGTGACTGTAACAATGTGACTGGCCCATCCAAACCAAATCTGGCCGAAGCGCTGCATGGTGAACACTCTGCCCACGTAGGACAGTCTGAAATGGTGGAGAAGGAGCGAGAAAACCCAAAAAAAACTGCTCACGCGTCAAACAAAGAAGATAGTGAATCCTCTGAATGGGAAACTGGGTCAGAGGAAGAAGAAAGTGCGGCAGATTTGGCATCTGAAATGCTGGAAATGAACCGACAGAGTATCTCTAATAAAGATCCTAAACAAAGACTTTTAAATGCTAATATGAAACGTGGAGAAAGAACGAAGGACAGTTCAGGTGAAAAGATTGCATTGTTGACTTTGGAGGCGAGGGATCCAAATTTTGATTCACCTAAATTAAAAGGCAATTTAGAAGTGGTTCTGGATGTGGAAGATGAAAACAATGCGGAATGGAGCACGGTTAGTAGAAAATCATATCGTGGTTTCCGTGGGGGGTGCGTGCGCCGATGCACTTAGGTTGGATGCTACTGTTCTCATCGGTGTTGTTCTTTTTCTTTGTTGTTGTTTACTCAGCTGTGTTTTGCATGGGTTTTTGTGCTGGTTTTGGTAGGATATATTCCTGCTTGCGTCCTTGTTTTCTTTGATCTTTTGTTCTTTTGCTCACTTGGGCACATCCGGCTTCTGAGCCTTTACTGTACAAGGGTATAGTCCCTTTCATAAAAACTATTTGCCACTAATAAAAAAAAAAAAAAAACATTTGTATGTGGCACTCTCTCATCTTTGTAACAAATAGTAGATACTAAGAGGACTATGTAGGCCAATGATTTATTTTTCTCGTGATAAGCTCTATTCTTTTAGGAATGCCTATGTGGACGTAAATACTTGGTGTGGATTCATTCCAACTATTTTAGATGAAGCTTCACCATTCGTATGCCAAAAATTTAGGTTAAAACCTATGGAGGTGTGAGCTTGATAACTATTAATGAAGTAAAACTTATAAAATCAACCATAAGAGAACTTGATCCCCGCATAATGAAAATATTAGGTGCACACTATCTTGGTAAGGTAAAGAAGAGATAAGATGTATGTTTTTAAGTGTATACAGAGAAATACTACACAATAGAAAGAAAACAAACAATAAATTGCAAACCTGATCCTTCTTTGTATCTCCTTGTAACCTCAGATGAGACTGTTGAATCTTGGAATGAAGCACCGAGCTTGTTGAATCTCAATGATAATTGTTTTGTGGATGCTCCAAAGGTGTTCCGAATGGAAGTATATTTTAGCTACAAGCAAAACAATTAAATGATTGATTAAATTGATTATTGGATTCGTGATCAATTGGACAACGTAACGACATGTAAAATTGATTGGAAATTCGACACAATAACGATGAAAACATCAAAGCTTCCAAAGATGAAAAATGGAGAGGATTGAGTAATTATTTATAGATGAGGGAAGAGAATATACAATCCTTGATTTGTGTGATTGACTTATCGGATCTAAAGCTAACTAAAGCATGATTGGAGATATTTGTTTGTGTTTCCTACTTGATTAACAAGATAAATTGTTGTTTTGTGTAATTCCTAGTGAACAACCAACCGAAAAGAAAAATAATTAAAAATAATAATAATAAGCTAAATTGCCAAGTATGGCATGGGCAAGTGGAGGAGTAAGTGGGTTTGGTGGAGCACGTGGGTAGCTCAACCTCCCATTTAGGCCCGTCTTTTCCCATTTCATAATGATAATTGTAATTTGTTTGAAATGAAGAGACTTTACCCACGCAGAAACCCAAGTTAGCATTAAAATTTAGCAGTGTTGGATAGTTTCAGCGATGGCAGCTATGCCTACAAATTGTGGAAGCATGCACTTTGCATGTGAACAGTTTGCCAAAATTCCTAAAAGGAATGTGGCCTCGTGGAGTGCAACGGCTATAGGATATGCACATAATGGGTTTGTAGAAAAGGCCTTAGAAATTTCCAAGCAAATGCAATCACAAGTGTAAAGACCAATTCCACAATTGTAGCCATCTTCCTCCTAGCCAACGCCAAAATGGAGATTTTGTCAGATGATGTAGTTGCAAATGCTCGGGTAGTCTTGGATGCAATCGTGGGGAGACGATAACACTTTGAATGGTAAATCGATTTGGGATCATGTTGGACTATATTCATATAAATATTGTCCTTGTTTATTTTGATTGATACCCATTGTAGGTGTCATTTATTTGTGTTAAAAAAATCCTTATTGGGTTTCCGTAAGTGTTTTTGATACCCCTTTAAGGGAATATGTATGTATATATTTATAAACTACTTGTTGGGAAGAAAGATTTAAGATGATAATCCTTTCTGGGTGGGTAAAAGACATATCATGTTCTTCTTGTAAATATCTTAGCCCTTTTGGGATATGCGGTTGCATAGTATTTTATTAGGAAATTGACCTTCACTCGGTTGAACCTTAACATTTAAATCATTCTTGCCCAGAATTTGTGTATTATCTCGGTGTTGGTGGGGTAAGTCTAGTTGAAGTATTCATACTTGAACTTTTCATGAGTATAAATATTTTCAAAATGATAAAAAAAGGGGATCTGGGTGTTTCAAGATAGTGCTTTAATCCAATGATGTCGATCCTTCTTCTTTTAACAAACATTTGATTTGTCATCACAACTATTTATTCTAGGTATTTAGCTAAAGCAAAAATTATTTTGTTGAAGTGGCCTTAGAGACTTTCAAACAATGTACAAATGGGGAAGTTTCCGAATGCCGCGAACTATTTTGAGAATACTAAAAGAGATTTGAAGACTTGTGGAATGTGAATTATAGACACCTATAATTTAGCTCAAGAAATTTAAATACTTAAATTATGCTAATTATACCTTTCGCAAATTGACGACATATCGTCAATATCACACATTTTCTCTATTATCGTCGTTAATTAATTACATTACGTTAGTTAATTAACTCTTCTATCCAACAACGACGCCAATTAATGACCTTCATTAATCAACTCCCCTTTCTATCTAGATTAATTAATTATTTATAATTAATTAAGCTCCCCTTTCTATCTAGATTAATTAATTATTTCTAATTAATTAGGCTCCCTTTCTATCTAGATTAATTAATTATTTATAATTAGTTAATCTTCAATTTCTATCTAGATTAATTAATTATTTCTATTTAATTAACCTCCCTTTCTATCTAAATTAATTAATTATTCTTAATTAGTTAATTCTCTCTTCTATTTAATCAACAAATCATCATTTATTTGATTAAAATCCTCTTATAACACAAATCATACTAACTATTCCTCTAAAAAGCTTCTATAAGCTTACACACCTATTAATTAATCACTTTGGTTAATTAATAAACCCCCTCAATCCCCATGAGTCACTAGAGGACAAACTAAACTCTCCTAAAGTTAACTCAACCACTTCTAAACCATGTTTATCCACAACTAACCCAACATCTCTATTATCCCACATGTAAAGGGATGTAGAGATTCTTTTATCCATTGGGCTATATAAAGATCCCTCCTCCTACCTTTCTTCTTACACCTAAATGAGCATAGAGCCTAAGCTATAGCCATTTTCATCATCTTAGAGTATTCTTCATTGGAAGAACTAGCTATCTTCATTTCTTGCATTCATCCATCCAAGTTTTGAAGCCATATGGAGATTTTTCAAATGGTCTTGTAGCCATGGATTGACAAGACTCCATTCTTGAAAACCTTGGGATTGAAACACACAATCAAACCTTTGATTGCTAAGGATCTAAATAGGTTCATTTCATTTCATCAACATTCAATAGAGATAGAGATTAATGGATTAATATGTTAGTTTGAATATTTATTCATATTCTAATGCAAGGATGTTGGTAGATTAGTTTTGTTTAAGCTCTAAGAATGATGGTGCATTCATTTTGATTTATCTTTGTTTTAGGACTACTAGGTGTTAGTTCTAATTAATTTTGCATTGCTAAAAAATTTATGTATACATTTGGCACACTCGATGGGACTTACTCCATTGTCATTTGCACTTAATTTTAAGTTTTTATAGTTAAGTTTCAATTTTGGTTACTAACCCTATTTTTGCATATATTGACATAACTTGTTTTGTTGAGTTTGCATGTATTGAGTCTTCCTTGTAGGTATAAAGGAGGTGAAGTGCTATCAAGACTAGATCTTAATAGAAAAATTTCAGGATTTCTACATATTTTTATTTTTAGAGCTTACTTTGTCAACATTCTACATGCTAGCTTTGTCAATTTCTTGAAAATCTTAAATTCTTGAGCATATAAGTTAGTGTTTGATAGTGTTGAGTTTTATATTTGCATATTAATGTGGTGGGTTGCTGTCAAAATTGAATCTTGGTGGAAATTTTTCAAGATTTCATCATGTTTTGATATTTAGAGCTTCTTGTTTCAACTTTCTACATGTTAGTTTTGTCAATTTCTTGAAAATGTTAAGTTTTTTTATCACGAGTGTTAATTTTATACCGGTGAGTCTTCTATTCATATATTAATGTGATGGGTTGTTGTCAAAATTGAATCTTGGTTGAAAAATGTGACCATTTTGTAGATTAAGGGATATTTTTTGATATTTTTGGGTACATGTTAAGTGCATACCCATGAGCATAAGAGCATATGTGTAACCCATCTTCCGAGAGGCCATAACGTTTTCTCCCAAACTTGAAATGACTTCTTTTGTTTTGAATTGGAAAGGTATTGAAGTGAAATATGCAATGAAAACATAAATTTAGGATTTATACTTACAAAAATTGTAGGTTTTCCCTTTATTGTAAAACTAGTCATTTTCTAACATGTCTAATGTTTTGATGAATGTTGTATTTTCATGCTTTACTTGATTTAGACAAAAGCTTATGTATGCTCTTCTCTTACACCTTTTGGTGATCTTGAGAATTAAAAAACTTTGATCTCTATCTTTTTAACATTTGAATTAACTTGGAAATTTGATTATTCATTTTTCTTAAGGGAATGAACCTTTTACAAAGTATTTTTTATGGTCCTTTGATTTGAAGTTTTCTATTTCTATCTAGTTGGGCTATATTTTGTGTATGCTCTCTTCTCCTACACCTTAGGGTGATCTTGAGAATAAAAAGTAAATTTAGTCTTCATTTTCTAACATTTGGTTAATTGGAAACTTCATCTTTCATTTTTGGTTTAAGGTAATGAACATTTATCAAGATTTTTTTATGCTTCATTAATTGCAAAAATTTCCTTTACTTTTTAGTTGAATTATTTGTTATGTATGCTCTTCTCTTGCATCCTTAGATGATCTTGAGAGTAAAAATCAACTCTTAATCTAATTTTAAATAATGTGATTTGCTTGGAAAACTACTAACGCTTGAGTACAAGACCTAAAAATGCTTATTAAAGAAAGGAGTTTGAAACAAAATTTTCTAACTACACGTGTGTTGTAGGTTGTCAAATGGTGAATGAATAAACCAAATTAATTCTACAAGATAAAAAAATACACCACATTCAAAACAATTTATTTTTAGGTTTGGATAAGGGTACACCGCATTCGCTTAAAACTAGGACATAACCCCTTTGGCATAAGCCTTAAGCTACAACAATGGGGGTGGTCCTAGAAACCCAAAGTAGTCCACACAAGAGGGAACCTTGTGGATGAAATAGGAAGTGCTTCATACACCTACTTGACTAGTATACACATGAGATTTAGCGTCAAATTATCCGTATCGTGACCCCAATGAGAGTACACGATGGATGCATTTATTGCCCACTGTGCTTGAAGGGGGTAAAGTAAAGCCAAGATAATCCTTGGGAAACCTTGGAAAACTAAGCTCACTCTTAGATAACTTTTGACACCTAGTTGAGTGAACCACCTAGGAATTTATCTTTGACTAGGAGCCAACTTTGACCATTTCAAAACCAATTTGATTTTAGAGCCATTATTCATCATGAAACGTGTGAAGCATTACTTTTGCTTAGTTTTTTACTCACTATAAGGCAAGGTGAAACTTTGCCGAAGTGAGACCAATGTTTTTCACCCCCAATTGATCTACTTTCTTCAATTTATTTTGATACTTTGTTGATCGAAGAAGAAGAGTGGCTACCCTTATGTTACTAATTGATTGTATTTGCCACTTTTGTGTCCATTTACACTCATCCATGTTTGTGGATGAGGTTTTAAATGCCTAAAGTGCATGGAGATGTTTTCATATAATTCGAAGTATTTTTATGATGATACCCAAGTCAAGATCATCAATCGTAGTTAGGCTTGATTCATCACTTGATTCTCCTTTGAATTGTTATCTTGCTTGTATCGTATCACAACAATTTTGATACTTACATCTTGTTTCTTGAAAACTTGGCCTAAGTGTCTAGATTGTAACGTTATGCTACGTGCATCATAAAAATTCCTTGGTATACTCTAGCCTTAGTTTTTTTTCAAATATTACCTTGATTTTGAAAGGTGTTGTTGTTACCTTTATGCACGTCGTCTCAATATTATTTCAATACTAATACCTTAATTTTTGTCAATTTTGGTTAGCGTATCTTAATTGTATTATTTCATCATTCATTTTAATAAATCCCACTTTTTAAGATATAGGTCTTGATTGGACTTAAACTTTCTTTTAGTATACCTTTCTTGGAAACCGTATCAACCTTTTGTTATTACTTATGTATTTTTCGTTTTTGAACTTTCCATAAGTAGTGACATTTTGTTGATCAACTTACGTGTCAAACTATTAATTGATCGAACACAAGAAGTACTTTGTAGTGCCCACTTCTCTTCGACACTTATTATATTTTGATTTTGATTACTATTGACTATAGACATGGATATTATTATATCATTTTGGCTTAGCATGATGTTAGATGATAGAGATACTTTGACTATTGATGAATTTCGATTTCTAGTATGATTGTGTCGATTCATAGACAAAAATTTTATATTGATGATGATGTGTTGATGACATAATTATATATATATATATAATTATATATATATAATTGAAAAATTGGCATTCTCGTCGTATTGAGTATAATTTAGCAAACTTGAACTCATCTTGTGATCTTATTGGTATTGATGAAATATAGAATTGAGATGTTGATGGAGTTTTAAAATAATAGCATTGTTAGTCTAGATGATGATTTAATTTATATATGGATGATTATTGATTTGTATGCGTATATTTTATCTTAGATGTTTTGATACGGCCATGAGGCCGAAGGAGGTATTGTGTGATTTTGCAGGTAATTATATCACAACAATCAAAGGGGATTCAAGACCAACCACAATGGAATACTGGATGGATATGATAATGGTCACCATGGCAACTTGTGTAATGTTGTTGTTTTGTTATTTGTTGTTAGGAGGTCCCCATGGGGGTGATGACCTCCAATTGTGACCAAGGGTTTTGTTTTTTTTTCCTTTCTTTTATTTAATTTTGGTGTATGTGATTTTAATTATTTTGTAATTACCTTTTATCTTTATTGATTAATGTGTCTTAATTAAGTAAACTAATCATGTTATTAAGATAATTATGGATGAGACAAAAATGAGTCATTATTAGAGTAGTTGGATATTTGTTTCTTGTGTTTTTTTAGTTGAGTGTATGTGATTTTGAGTGTTGTACACTCTACCCTACTTGGGAAATTCAGATTTGGGCTTGAAGGCCATTTTTGGAGGTTTATGGGACAAGTTAAACTCGTCCCACACCTCTTAATTTATTATAACAACCCCACCTATGGGTTGGGGGTCAAAAATAGACCTTATTATGTGTTTTGTAAGGAAAATCATGAGATTTAATTGCACTTTCTTATATGTGTTTTAAATTTTGTCCTTAAGAGGTGTGGGTTGGAGTTGTGTGTATAAGAGGTTTGTCATTACTCTCAACCACCCATTTATTATGCTTTGGGGTATCGGTTTGACTTTGGTGATGTGGCAACATACATGGAGCCACATCATCTCCCTCTAACTCTTTTCTATTTATTAGAATTTTTGTGAAGTTTTGGGGGTTACTTTGTTTTGGCTCTCTCATTTTGAAATGCTTGCTTGTTGGAGTTGATATTGCTTGGAATTGCTTGAGCTTAGAAGACTTTGCAACTTGCTTACAAAGTGGAGTCTTGCTATGGAAAGGTAGGGTCTTGCACCCTTATTTTCTCCTCTTTTCTTGTATGTTTATGTGTTGAATGAATGTGTTTTCTTGCTTGATGTTGTTGGGTAGTGAAATGGCTTTAGGATGTGTATGAGATAGTGAAATGGGGATGAAATATGTTGGGAGGAATAAGAGCTTATTTTGGGTATTTAGGAGGGAGTGGGTTGGATGCCCCACCTTGTTCTCATTTTGTTATTTTGTTCATTGTGGGAGACATAAGAGAGAGGGAGGCATAAGAGTGAGGGAGGCATAAGAGATATATTTGTAGTTGTAGGGAGGCATAAGAGATTTTGGGGTTGATTTTTTTTTGGAGGTTTTTGAGGTGGGAATCCAAACCCTTGGGAGGCACAAGGGTATCCCCATATTCCTTTCTCTACTTGGCTTGTTTAGAGCCATTGTTTTGGGAAATTGTTGTGCTTAAAAATGAGTGTTTTTCACTTATTTTTTCTTGTGTGATTGTTTCTTGAAAGTAAGTGTGGAAGCATTTTAAAGTTTCCATGTTTTGGATCCACCCATTATTACATTGTGGTTGGGTCTCGGGGGACAATGAGGAGGATTGATTCATCTCCTCATTGGATTTTTTTGGGTGGAGAGTGTTGCCTCTCCCGCATTTTTGTTTTTGTCATCAAGTGAAGAAAATATGGAGCCTTGTTGGAGATTTGGGATTTTGAGTAATTGTAGAAGACTAAGAAACCCTTCATTATAGCTACCTTTTCTTGTAAAATTTCCACTTAAGGTGGAAGATTTATAGTATTGTATTTGAAAGAAAAGTTGTATTGAATATTTTGTTATTAAGTTGAAATGTATTGTTGGAAAGAGAAACCTATTTTAGTGAAGATAAATCAAAACAAGTTCTTGATATTATGGAAATGTGATTGAAGGAAAGATAAATCAAATTTGTTCACATTTGTGCATTTTAGTTGAAAGAGTTTATTGTTCTGATGACCACAAGGTCAGCACGGAAACGTTCACACCCAAAAGGATAATACACTTTTTCTTTTTGACATGACAACATAGAAGTCCAACCACATAACACACTTACAGTTAGGGCCATCCACAATGAGATATTCTTGAGGGTTATTTATTTTAAAAAGACATCTTGCAATTCTTAGCTTACGTTTTCAAGGAGGCTCAAGATATGATTCATACAATTCATCTTACCAAGCTAAGTTTATTCTTTTTACACTGAGTAATCATCTTTAAATCTTCTCTATTATGACATTTATTTGCTTAATTCGTTTATTTAGAGAAAGGGGTAATTTAATTCCACAAGGCCATCTATTTACACTTACGCTACTAGAACTTGTTCATGCCCATATGACAACATGGGTTTGCGTTCAACACACTTAAGAGAAGAAAGACAAAGCACCTTGGAAAAAGGTTAGAGGGAGAAGGTTGAGTTGAAATCATCTTCAAGACCTCATTTGTTATTACCAAGATTTAATTGAAACTTGAGAACTTAACCAGAATTATTAAAGATTTTACTTAGGCTTTACTAAATGAGTTTTATAAAAATAAAACAATTTACCATCCAATGGCTAAGAGATAGATTGCGTGGTTTCTAAAGTGTTATCTCCTGCTTATTAAATCTTATTATCTTCCAGAACTAACCATAGATTTCCTTAAGTTCGTTTAAGAATTTCACCATGAAAGGGATAGTGTTCATTAGTGTAGCTAGGGATATCAAGTTATATAATGTTACTTAACAAAGGATAGTTTCATCTTTGATCACTTATGGAATTACATGCTCTCAAGTTGGTCACCTCTACACTAATTTATTTGCAATATAAATTTTAGTTTAACTTCTATAAGTATTAAACAACCCATTTTATTTTACTTATAACACACTATTACTAAGTCTTAGAAAGATTTAACTCAACATTTAATCGTAGGGGTAAAGTTTAACAATACTCATTTACGAAAACGAAATAAGGTTACATCAACTCTTAGAATACCGATAATCCATTAAGGTCACTCAACAAGCGGTAAACAAATTTTCTTATATTTTCCAAGATAGACAGACAATTCAAGGTTCCAAAGTTAAGACGACATAATCCACGATACAATATACTAAGACATTGATCCTCTTCTAAATTTTCCACTAGATGTTATCAATAGTTGAACAATATAAAAAGGATTCATGCAAAAGAACTTCTCAACTGAGGTTGATGTAAAAATCTACAAGTCTATCCCTCATCTACTCGCAAAATCCATCTGCAACAAATTTTCCACAAGAGTCAGTTCGCGAGAACTGAGCAAGATAAGGCTACACAAAACCACCATAACTATTATCTAACAATACCACAAAAAGGAAGCACTTTATTACAAGAATTGGGTCAAACCTCTAAACACTATCAACACATCAAGTTATAATAAAGTCTCCATCATGCCAATCAAAGAAGGAGAAGACCTTGTACTTCAGTTAGGAGTAAAAGCAACGAAAGTATAGCAATCGTATGAGAATGGCCCTTGGCCCTATAAGGAGAAATAAACAATCTAGCAAAAACAGAATTCCCATCAAGTAAGTAATTAAATAATAATTACAAGATTGAGATTTGATATATAGACCAACCATCTAGAAATTTATCAAAGGTACCAAACGCATAGGCTAAAATAATATATTTCTAAAAGAACAAGAGTTGATCAGCCCAAGAAAGGGGAACCACGGGTTTCAAAAATTAACACAAAAAGCCATGTATAATTGAGTTTCAAACCGGAAATCAAATAGAGTATACACACAACATAAGTTTCGAAGCGAAGGCAAAGTATACTAGTTTTGACCATTAACTCCAAGAGATTTTCCAATCATTCAAGAAGGGCCAATGTCTTACAGGCTAGTAGCAAACACGCGAGAGAAGAAGGGAGTTCCGTCAAACAAGAGTATACAAAAATGTCATCAACAAATTTTATAACACTAAAGATTTGCAAACCTCCACAACAATTCTAATGTTTGGTTAATTTAAAATAAATTACCTATTTCCCAAAACAACAATATTTTAAGGCAACCCTTGGTAACACAGTCAACCGTCACACATAGATACAAACATAATTTCTAAGTGACATTATCAAAACAAAACCTTCCGCTATGAATCCATAAGACTATCAAATGAAAGATGAGTTTTTCCGAAGATTAATCACATTTAAGGAAATTTCCATCACAAAATATTAAGGTAATTACGTGCATAAAAACCGACCAATATTAATTAATAGCATTAACATTACAAAGGAGAAATAATGCAAGTTAGGAAAAATAGAAGAGCGCCATCAACAATAATTCAGAGAGGGGATTAGACCAAAACTATTCTAGTGTCAACGAGGTACTGGATTCGCACAATGAAACCTCGAGCTTAGTTGATCCGAAAAGCTAGTTATGGTTCAAGTTGATAGGGATGGTCAAGGTACTTCTTGAGGATGGCCTTAAAAGCCTAGAAACAAGATGAAAGATAATATAAGAGTCTAAACACGCGAGACGGAAAACACATTGCACACAAACCTTTTCATTCTAAAAGTTTTAATACCGAAACTCTAAGCTGGCTAGCCCAAGCATTGATCACACTAATCCTACAACCTTTCTTTCTCGATGCCAAAAGGTTATCAAAGGACTTGAGAAGGAGTTAACAAAAAACGTCAAAAGACAAACTTGGGTGCTAGGGAGGAGCTTCATAGTTATCGTAAACTTACTTCCATGATATCGAAAATACTAGTTTGATCAACATAATAACTTGCAACTCAATCGCAGAGAAGAATAAATACATAAACAAACAGACGAAGGTCTATCACTCGAGCAAGAGAAACATAACACCCAGAGGAGAGGGCACACGCATCCTTTCGACCAACATACTGACAACGATAAAAGCTAAAACAAGAAGAAAACAAGCAGAAAGGGGAGATCTCCCATCATGACATCCAACTGACAAATCAATGCAAGGAAAAGGTGGTTCGATTTCACAATAATTTTAAATATAGTAATAGTAGAAAAGTGTAGAAATATCTTGCCTTTTTCTCCAGATTCAAAAGGTTTCATGGACACCGCCCGGACCAGCAACAACAATCCTCATGTCGAATCTCCCCTTTTTATAGGCTGGGCACTCAAGCTCCATTCTCGTCTATGCTTAGCCTGGGCAGAGAGCTCCATTTTATAAGAAACGTCGAACGGAAAGAACGGTGGTCTCAGGTGCTATCAAGACTACGGTATGCACAATATGGTTTTAATGAAAAATGTCCAGCACATACTTGAAAGAAAGGGACAAGGCCAGACTGCACAACCCTCTAAACAACCTTCCAGCCTGCATTAAAGATGGGGCACCAGAGAAGGACAGAGACATCGAAAAAGCACAAGGAACAAGGATAATAGAAATTTGAAGAAGAATACGCCTCCAAAATAACGTATGCAAGGAGAGAGAGAATCCACGCAAGCGTGCAAAACGTGACAAAATGCCACAAATCGATGGGGGGGTCTCAATAGAGAATCTTTGTAAATAAATTTCATCAGGTCTCCTGGTAACACTCTCACTGTCACATAGTCGATTTTGATAAAAATATCTTGAAGGAGAAACCCGAATTTGAGGATGCATTTGATACTGAACAGATAACAACATAGTTGGACAACCTGCTTGTTGGAAGCGCTCACAAAGGCTTCTACTATACTGCAACATGCCTGCCGCCACATTTCTTCCATACTCGACTTGACCCTCGCAATAATCTTGAGACTCTCCAGGGATTTAGTCTTCCGAACGGAATACCCTCTGAAAGCTGACTGTATTTTGGACTGCAACGGTATCATCCATCCGATGAGGAGGAGCCGTGACATGCCATGGGGTGTCTATATTCACAAAGCGTGGGGAAAACGAAGCGACAGAGGGAGAAGAAGAGCCTGCGACTGGAACAGTGAACGTCCTTCCCGCGTTTCGATCCCACGCGCTCCTGAAGGGAGAGTTATACATGGTCGAATCCTCTCTTTAACCCAATAAACCCACAGAATAGAATAGACTGTAAGCTGAAACCCACAATGTTCTGCTATCTTTCTGCTGCTCTGGCTACTTATTGTTGCAGGCCGCTGTGGATCCCTGACAAGAACACACCTCGCAAAGCACCCAATGAAAGTGGAGGTAACACGCCTGCTTCACTAGCTTGAAGCTCCATCTAGCCATCATGTCAAACCATTACTGCGCCCATACGCATTGAACAAAAGAATCAAAAAGAGATCCAGGTGAAGAAAAATAGGACTCCACCGACTCCCATCTCCCTCACGCAAGGTAGAAACATAATGGCCATTACGGTCTGCAGGGTAGGTGGTTGGGAGGAGACTAATGTCATCCACTTGCAACAAGACATGCGAATGGACCTGGTCGGCCAAGGTGGCAGTGGAGGGTAGGTGCAAGCAAATTAAAAGATTTTAAAAAAAACTGGGCAGTCCTCACCATGACCTATTAATTCAATGGTAGAGGTTAAAAATATTTTTGTGGGTTTTTCCAATGAATTCTTAGCATTTAGAAATTAGTTGGCCATTCAAAATTACCGAGAAAATCTCATTGTCCAATTATTTTTCCTTATCCACAAGCAAGAACTTCAATCTAAATTCATACAAAATCCTCCTTTGGCATGTACTTGTGGTAGAGTGTGTTAAAGGAATAAAAAAAACCTTTCTGAAAACACCACTTAACTTAGAAGATCCATAATGGAAGCAAGTACAAACTTTTGGATGTCTCTTTTTTGGATAGTAAGCTTTATTAAACAATGAAAATTTGAGGGAGTTAAAATATTCTATCAGTGGCCTAAAGTTTGTGATTTCAAGACCATTATAAGATAGGACTTGAAAATCAATTGGAAACATGAAAATTAAAGAAGTTCGATGTTGTATCAATTCTAGAAAATTGTAATGTGTATGTTACTTCAATTCTGAATTCAAGAAGAATCAATTAGAATAAATCAATGAATGTATTTAGAGGAAGCTACTAAGTGTCTTACAGAATAGCATTTGAATTTTTATACATATTCTAATAATCAAGATTTTTAATGATTTCAAATAAATTTATAAATGATGGGAACTGACTAAGTGTCTTGCAAAATAGATATTGAAAAAAATTCCATATTTATGATAATCTAGATTTTTAATGAGATTCTTTAAATATATTTGAAATCACACTTCCTCCCCATCGCCAGGCGCCCCCATGAGCCCCTCCTTCAGCAAAGATACGGGATAACAAAATCTCTACTAACTAAGGTAAGCTCACAAAGCATACGAAAGAAGATATATTAATACAAATGCAAAAGGAGTTACAAGATTACCTGAACAGTTCCCATAAGCTAAAAAGGTATACGAATTTTTGTATGATTACTATTCAACCCGAGAAGATTAAATCGCAAATGATGAGCAAGCTAGAGGAAGTAAGAATCGAATTGCCCATTACTCACAATGATTAAAACAACATGTGAACAGGCCTAAGCAACCAAGGGGATAAACTAGATGTTAACGTTCCAAGGCGAACACGAAGCAAAGACCGACCATGGAGCCAACACGGGTACTCTAAAATCTCTTGTGTAGTCGGCTCTCTCGAGCCAAGTAAACCATTTCACCCGCATTCTCTTAAACATATTTCATTATCGATATATATATATATATTGTTATGTTGTTATATTGATTAGTATTAGTATAATAATAAAAGCGTATTTTCTTTCATTATTTCGGGTTCAAATTAAATAATATTTTAATTATATATATATATATATATATATATATATATATTCTTACCGAAGAGAATACATATACCAATTTAACCATATCACTAAAATGGGGCAAAACCCATATGCACATTTAGGAAAATGCTAAATAATGAGATAAACAAAATAAATAAATACATTAGTGTAAACCCTAGATGAGGGTATGAAAGGAATCCTTAATAAAAGGACACTTTTGCTCATCCATGTGCTTGGGATTTCTCTCATGGCTTCCTCCTCCTCCACCAATGTACAAAACAAAAGAAAAGAAACAATAAGTCAAACAAAAGAGAAAATATATTTTCATAAGAAAACTTAGGGTTAGATAGTTTCCCAGATCTAAGGGCCCCAAATGAATCCATCCAATGGATGAGATTAATCTCTACAAAAAGTAGGTGGGAAGTGGGTGAGAGAAATTCAAATTTAAAAGGTGGTTTAAATGTGTAATTCTATGCAAAATTGACAACTAAAACAATAGTACCAACAGGACATGTGTCATTGCATATTTTGAACTATTCATCCAACCATCAAGCTCTATGTGTATGCCTAATATACTCATAAACAATTTCATCCTTAAATTTTCTCATAAATTGAAAAATGCACATGTGTTCTATAACTAGCTCACACCGTTTAGACTCCTTTCCATCTTTCAATTGGTATGGTATTGATTTATATTTATCAAACTCAACTAAATTATGTCCTATTTCACCTCCAATTTTCTCATGGATACAACTTTCCAATTTAGGTAATCTGCCACACATACTAAAAATTCCATATAAACAAACCCGACTATATTTTTTTCCAACTTCTCTTTCAAAAATATCATAGAATAAAATATCTGGAAGATATTGGTGGAACTTGAACACCACATTCTAGTAATATAGTTTCAGAATGAAAATAAAAACGAATACGTAAAAAATTAGCATAATGCATCGCAAATTCAACATGTTGCCTAAAACAAGTGGTGCAAGTGTGGTTGATTTTCACATAGAATGGTTTTTACATTTCAAAAAACATGAATAAATTCAATTTCTAGATGCTCCTATTTAAACTTATGAAAAATTGAGTTTGAGTCATATGTGAGAAATGATTTGGATGTGGTTCGTGATTAGTAGAACCAACTCTCCATTTTACAACATCTCTTGTATTAGGTGAAAATCTAGTGTTATTATGCTAAAATCGAATAACAAATTCTCTTAAAACATTAGATATATCTTTGTCCTTACACAGTACTCTAGAAAAAAAAGCCCAAAAATAAGTGTTATTGAGTGATTGAAGGATATTACACCTTTCAATTGCTTTCATTAGAGTTTTTCGATAAACTTTCAACATCCGACTTGTTTTCTTAATCAAATATTGTTTTTTGTTGATTCACTAACAACACTAGTAACAAGTACATAGCTCATGACATTACTATCCCTTGTGCGTCTCTTGACACTAATAGTGTGATATGCATCATAAAGGTTTTCAACAATTGTAGATGTTTGACCACATATATTAGATGTTGTCAATCCTAAGGTGTTTAATGTATGTCTCGTTTTATTCAATTTCATCAGACTAACAAAACTGAAATCTTTGGGAATCATTTAAAATTTCAAAATGATTATCCCAAATTGATGGCTTTTCTTCTAACTTTTTGTTCAGAAATTTTGTCAGACATTGGTTTCAAAATGTTCTCATCAATTTCAATAAAATAATTAGGTCTCTTATGTAAAATTATAGGAGGTATTTTCGTCAAAATTTGCTTGTCTATGGTTTCAACCTGAATTTCCTAATTCATATTTTCATTGTCTCCTTCAATTTCAACATCATCTACATCAAGAACATTTAATTCATCTTCAACATTGAATGTAAAAACATCTTTATCATGATTATTTAATTCATCTTTAAAATAGACAATAGAAGCATTACCCGGTTCCTCATTGCTTACAATAGAAGGGGTTGAAGATGAACCTCTTCTTGATTCACGAAGTTTCCGTATTCACTCGAAATCTCAAAATATTGTGTGTCTAATTCATCCGGTGTTTTTTTTACTTATTGATTTCATTTTTTGACTTCATTTCTTGTCTCCCATGATATTTTACTTCCGATGATAAGAAAAAAATGTAGAAAATGAAAGAATTTTGCAGTAATTTGTATAGTAAGGCCAAACAGTAAAAATCACATGGTAATTTAAATGTCGGGATCCATGTAAATATGATTTAATAACCACAATCATGGTTCTATTATTTAGAACCATGATCGTGCTTTATAAACCGTGATAACAGTTCTTTCTATATTATCAAATTTGACCCTCAAGGCTTAAGAAATCTCTATTTTTCCCCAACCGGAGCTATGGGAGGTCATTATGGCGTGTGAAAGGCCAAAAATTTAATTTACTCTTCCACGGACTTGAACCATGGTGAAAAATTAAAAAACATCTCACAAAAATTGTACCATCGCATGGGGAGACTGTTAGCTTTCAGTAGAAATATTGATTTTAAAGTGAATAAAATAAGATAAATATCATTTTATAATTTTTTAATAACAAGAGGTCTTTAAGAAATTTTTTCCTATGAATTTTCAAATCTACCTTTAAGATTGCAAATTTTGTTTCACTTGTCGAATGTGATAAAACCTATACCATCCCAAGCGTGGTGAAATTCTATAGACGTTTTAAAAATATATTTTATTTAGATATTTTTTGATATAGTTATGGTGGGAAAACGGAAAGTGCTCCATTTTCTAAAATTTTTAGATCACTTTCATGGAAAAAACCATTAAAAAAATATTGTTTGAAAAAATACAAAATAAAATCCATCCCAAGATAGACAAAATGCATCTAACTTTTCACCAAAGGAAAAAAAAACAAGATTTTTTAATCCAAATTACGGGCAAACAAACTACAATCTTATAGGTTTAAAAAAACTCGAGTCATAAAATTCTGAGTGTTTAATATAGCTAAACTTGTCCGTTTTTAAAAAAATTAGTAGTTTAGAAAGTAGATTTCGGATGCTACGATTCATATTTATATAATTTTTCAAAAACTCAAACGATCATAAAATCAAAAATCAAATGAGATTCTAAAATGCACTCCAACGCACCCATCAAGTATAGTACAAAGTTTAGAAACATATGGATAGGGAACTCAAGCTCCCACATACGAAACCCATATTTCAAAACAAATCAAAATCATTTATTGAGTGTGAACTCAGCATGATCATCGAGATCGGGGATAATATCAATCTTGATAAACAAACACACTTAGTCTCTCTTATCAAAGAAATTGTGAACATTATTGTTGGATCCTATCACGCAAAGTGACATGTTTCATTCCGATAACCATAAAACAATAAAAAATCAAAAACAAGTTGAAAAATACATAAAAATGAGAAAACATTAAAAATCAACGAAGATAAAGATCAAACATTACAATCAGGTTTTGCATACAAATGGATTTTCTTTATTCACTTTCTTTCATATTTCTCTATAAGTCATCCAACATTTTCATCCCTTTGATCATATTGTGATTAACCTATTTGCACATATTTTGTGAAATTTATCTTTATGATATCGTTTTGACCTTGGTCTTTTATCACCTTGGTAAATTAAAGAACGAATGACCTCTTAGAGATCCTATCACAATTCACATTTAATAAACTTGTTGTGAAGAAATTTTGGATATATTTGTTAACACTAGTCAATGTCATCATCACAATCACTTTCATATCCTTCCATCAAGCCATTAGTGGTTCTTAACCCTTGTAAAATAAGAGAGCTGAAATAAGTTTTTTAGAAAGAAAAAGAATCAAAATCAATCAATCAAAAAGAAAAATCTAAAAGAAAAAACAAATTGATATATAACTCTCTTGGGGTATTTCCAATAATCTCTACCGGGGCTATGGATTCTTGACTGGCACTAGAGAAATGTTGTGATTAGAATCAAATGCATCTTCATCGGGGCTATGGAAGCCTGGCTGGCAGGGGAGCAATTTATGGCTCTCCTTCCACAATCCATTCAAAAATCACCTTTCAAACTAAATCATTCCTACAGATTGGCTAGTGTTTTCACTTGCTTTATCTATCAACTCTTTCCTTCAAGAGGTAATTCATTTCAATGTGCACATAATGGATCTCTATGAGAAGACAAGATTAGTATGTTACTGTGTTTTGTCTAGACCTTGTTCAAACTCTTTCTTTAGCACATGTCTTGTCTCATGATTTGTGCCTTAGGATAGTCACTTTCTCATCGACCACCTTCTAAATCTTTTCATAACATCCTCTATTCTTCAAAATTATTTAGAACATGCATGTGTATCAGATGTCCTCATTTCCATGTTTGTAGACACTTTTGTCTCCTTTTAATAAGACAATTTTGTATTTCCTTTCTCTCCGTGTGTTTGTTGAGTAGCTTACGCAGGGGAATCCTTTCTCCCTCATGATTGAACCTTTTTATATTGGCCTTGATCCCCTTCCATGCATGACGAGTTTTCCTTTGAATAATCCCACCTAATAGCTGGGAATTTTCACATCTTCACTTTCTTGTGCATACGTGTGGTATTCTTCCCTTGTACATCCCCTCTATCATTGGGGGAATCCATACTTCTTTGTCTTCCTGTACATAGTTTCATAAAACTTTCAAAATGAAAAACATTCAAATATGTTTTATAAAGTAAGAAACAATAGAAATCATAATACAAAACATCGTTCTTTGGTTCTCTCCTGTTCTTATGTGCGACTCGTGGGTCATCTTGATCTACCTCTATCAACAAAGCTAGTTTGCTTACTATATTTGTACTGGGAAAAATGAGTTGTTTGGTATTGTTTCATAGTGCAAATTTCTTTTCATAGGACCCAAGTGTCCTCTCTGTTATTCCCCTTGCATGTATCCTTGCTTGGGGCACTATCCTTTGATCCTTATCATTAATTCGCATAGGTCAGAATTTAAACATGACAAAAAAAACATTACATTATGTTTCTATGATAGGTTAGCTTGTTTACTTTCTCATATTGCATTGCATTATGTATGTTGCAAGGAATTATGCATCTTTTACTTTCTCATATTGCATTGCATTATGTATGTTGTAAGGAATTATGCAATGGAGTTGGTATTTTCAGCAATGGACAATTGTTCATATTATGGCTTTTCATGTCATTTTACTTTTTTCATAAGCGTATATTTTAAATAAGGACCGATGACGTAGATCTTTGGCAATATGATGACACTAAAGTTGTTTTAATATATTGGATGAAAGCTTTCTCTTTTCTTTCTGTATGCATTCCTCTTCTACATCATTCCCCTATCAACACTATTCTTTTGATTCACCTAGGGAATCTTGACCCTACCCATTCTTCTATCCATTTCTCTCACCTTTTTCGATCGTCGATTTCCTTCTTTCATCACCCCATCAACACTCGAGGGGCATCTCTCACTTCTACTAATTTTTCTTCTACGCCTTCAAAATTTTATCTATATACTATCTTTGAAGTGGTGTCACTTACGCCACCCTAAAGAGGGAAAATGTAGACACCTATAATTTAGCTCCAACAATTTAAATACTTAAATTGTGCTAATTATACCCTTTCCGCAAATTGATTTGACATATCGTCAATATCACACATTTTCTCATCTATTGTTGTTAATTAATCACATTATGTTAGTTAATTAACTCTTATATCTAATAACGATGCCAATTAGAACCTTATGTTAATCGAGTTACCCTTTCTATCTATATTAATTAATTAATTAAAATTAATTAAGCTCCCATTTCTATCTAGATTAATTAATTAATTATAATTAATTAAGATCCCATTTCTATCTAGATTAATTAATTATTTCTAATTAATTAATCTCCCCTTTCTATCTAGATTAATTAATTATTATTAATTAATTAATTCTCTCTTCTATTTAATCAATAAATCATCATTTATTTGATTAAAATCCTCTTATAACACAAATCATACTAACTATTCCTCTAAAAATATTCTATAAGCTTGCACACCTATTAATTAATCACTTTGGTTAATTAATAAACCCCCTCAATCCCCATGAGTCACTAGAGGACAAACTAAACTCTCCTAAAGTAAACTCAACCACTTCTAAACCATGTTTATCAACAACTAACCCAATGTCTCTATTATTCCACATGTAAAGGGATATAGAGATTCTTTTATCCATTGGGTTGTATAAAGATCCCTCCTCCTACCTTTCTTATTACACCGAATGAGCATAGATCCTAGCCTATAGCCATTTTCATCATCTTAGAGTATTCTTCAATGAAGAAATAGCTATCTTCATTTCTTGTATTCATCCATCCAAGTGTTGAAGTTATATGGAGATATGTCAAATGGTTTTGTAGCCATGGATTGATAAGACTCCATTCTTGAAAACCTTGGGATTGAAACACACAATCAAATGTTTGATTGTTAAGGATCTAAATAGGTTCATTTCATTTCATTAGCCTTCAATAGAGATAGAGATAAATGGATTAACATGTTAGTTTGAATATTTATTCATGTTCTAATGCAAGGATGTTGGTAGATTAGTCTTGTTTAAGCTCTAAGAATAATGTTGTATTGATTTTGATTTAGCTTTGTTTTAGGACTACTAGGTGTTAGTTCTAATTCTTTTTGCATTGCTAAAAAATTCATGTATACACGGATGAAACTGCAATACAGTGTAGACATAAATATCTTCCAGGGATGGTTCATCTCACCTTGTCCTTCATAATTCTCATACTTTAGTTTTACATTTGCAACTAAATAAATTTAAAACCTTGGAGTATTTCATGTTCGATTATTTTATATAATTTTTTTGCGAAAAATAAAACAAAATATGGAACTTATGTAATTTGAATAACACTTGATAGCCAAACATATAATTAAGCCCCTCCTTCATTCACAATCTGGAAATATTTGTAACCGGAGTAATAGTGTGGAACAACAAAACTCCTCCTTATGATTTACATTACTAACTTTTAATTTGATCATCATTCATGGTTGTGACCACAACATTATGCATTGTTAGACCCATCATATCAAAATTTAGTGATTTTACCCATTGATATTGGTGAGAGCTAGATGAGTCATGAACTAAAACTACCTTTTTGTCTACCTTGTAAGTTAGAAAAATGAAATTTCCAGAGACTTGCAAAACAACAATCTAAACCTCGTACATAAGATGTCAAGTGTCATATGTGTTCCTTGTTATGTAGAGAGTCGCATCAAGAATTAGCTCAACCTTGTTCGATGATTTACGTTATCTTCACCGATTCTCTAGGATCCTTGTCACTTTGTTTTGCACTTTTAAGGAGTTGTTAAAATTGAAAAGCTAGATTTCATTTTGACCGCCATTTGAAGCTTCGAGCAACAAAATGCTCATCCTCCTTTGTAAACCTCTAGTATTTTTACTAGAAAATTTCCTAGAATCTTTGGTTTGGGAAAATCACATTCCTGGTTAGTTTGGAAAAGAGGTTTTTAGGCCTTCGGTCCCAATTTGATTAGGTCAAAACTGGACCAATTACGATCGCTAGCTTTGGAAAACCTCGTCGCCGGTTGAAACCCGTTTGCTAGTTCTCACCCCATAAACTCGATGAATTCTCCATATATAGGGTAACTTATAGGAAATTTTTCATTATGCGTTTGTCCATTGAACATTAGTTTTGGATGTGGTTTTATAAGCCCTCAAGCTAACTTTTGATCATTTGTAACTAGGCCAATTACGATTGATAGCCTCTAAAAAATAGCCATCATTTGTAAAGCGTTCATTAATTCTGAATTTTGTTAGTTCTTGTGAATTATTGGTTTAAAAGAGGAAATGTAGAAATTTACTTGTGGTGTGTTTTCTCATCGGAAGACAATGTTTGAAAGTGGTTTCTTTTCCTCCGAGCCTAAATTAAACGTTTTTGCAACTAGTAGGAAAACATAAAAAGAAAGTTGTAGGACCCCTTTGGTTTGCCAAACCATTGTGAGAACTTGTTGACACTTGTAAATAATTGGTTTAAACTCTATCATATGAGTTATTGTGTGAAATTGAACTTTTGGAAAAATAGTGTTTCTCTATCTTCCCTATTTCTTTCTCTCTCATTGGTTAAGAAATGAAGTAAACTGAAATGAAATAAATATGTGTCTTTAAACTTGTATTTTCGAATGTAAATTATTAATATTATTTTTTAAATGGGAAACTAAAAACGTTAATTATGCTATATTATGGTGGATTCCATTCCAACGATTTATCATTGATTGCATGTTCACATGGTTTTGCAAGATGGAAGTGAGATGGTGAAGAGGCGTGGTGTAATTCATTATTTATTATTGTAATTTATATATGTTATTGGAAAATGTTTATATGTATAATGTATTTCCATGTTACAAAAATTTATATTTGAAATTTGGTAATAGGTATGAGATGCTAGTTTTAGGAATGCCTTGGGAAATGTGCATTTAATCATAGGTGCCATTTTGATTCAGATTTACGTATGGTAAAAAAATTTGGATATGTATGTTAAATGAAATTGAATTTAATATCTTATAGTGCACTCTCATTGTGAAATTTATGATGAAATCTCTAGAGTCTTGTGTTATTTAAACAACAAATATAGAAAACAAACCTAATTATAACAAAGGAACCTTAGTTCAAAACATGTGCATATATACCCTTCTTACACGATATTTCTTAACACATAAGGAACCAAAACTTTAGAATGAACTTATATCTCTACACTTGATGACACCTTTTGGCTTAAGTAAATAAGATCCCTAGTTTGAATTATCGCCATTGCCCGTATGCTTTAGCTGCGACATTTTCATGAACCCGTCAATTAGGAACAACACAGTCAAAATTTATCTGAAGTATGTGGATACCTTTAGGATTGGTAACCATGTGTGTGCTAAGCAAAATGAGTTCTCTTCAGGTCTGACACCATGTTGAGTGGTAAACACCACATTGGAGGTCACCTCAAGAGTCACTTTTGAAGCAATGACTATGCGGTGTAACCTTACAATATATGGAGCATGTAGAAATAAAACTTCCTTAGTATCCTAGTGGACTACCAAGTCTTACAAAGTTAGATCTAGAAATTAACTTCACCATCGAATGAAGTCCTTGTGGGATCTAGATGACACAAATGGAGCTAGTGAAATAACTATATTATGACTTAAACTCTTATTAAACACAAAACCCCCTTTTGCATGTAATATGGTTTATGACCATTCAAAATTTTAAACAATATCAATTACCTTATAGGCCTCATGCTATGTGACCATCTTCCAACAATAAACATTAAACAATTAACATTTGAAAGTGGTCAATGAAATTTTATTGAAACATTCAATATTAAAAATGCTAAGGGGTCGATGACCATAGTTAAGATATCAACATTATCCAAAATTCAAACATTATTTTCCAAATGGTCCAAGACCAAGTATCATAACATTAAAATTTAATTTCTATGTGGTCTAAGACCAATTCCCTTTAAAATCAACATTAAACAATTTTAATACAATGTGGTCTAAGATCAATCATTTGAAACATGATACAATGGAGCTTATTCAACTATTCATATGCCTTTACCATAATATTTCAAGTTACCTTAAACATTGCAAATAACCTTAACCATTGTAAAACATATTAAACAATCCAAACATTGATAGAGCTTAAACAAATCAACATCATGCTACGATGCAAGCGAAAAGGTGGTCATTATCATCAATAGCTTCAAACATAACAATATATATATATATATATATATGTATACTTATATATACGTATATGTTTATGTTTCCGTATATATATGTGTATATTTGTGTGTGTGTGTGTGTGTAATTTAATTAAGTCATTATTCGTCAATCAAAGTGCAACGAAAAAATACATTAAATTTGGGGGTGTGACATACTTCCCCTCTTACAAGAATCACCGTCCCAATGATTTAAACTTAAACGTTATCAAACATATCAATCAAAAACAATCTTGACATAAACCTCAAAATAAAAACAATTAATCTTTTCATATAAAATTGAAAACTTTCAAAATTTTAGTTAATCATAATTCATAAAACTTGGCTATAATCTTCCTCGTGATAAGAAATATTTCAAAATAGTCAGCAATATAGCAAAATTTGTAATTACAATCATTATAAATATTATATAATATACCATAAATCCATAATTAATAATCAACTAATTGTTTTGTTTATTGAAATGTTAAAAGGGAATGCAGTTTTCATTTCATTCAAGTTTTCCCAAGTTGTGCTATCCTCCAAATATTGGTCCCATCGACCTTGCATTATGCAATATCACGATTTCTAAGATATAACATGTGAGTTTCTAGCACTTAGAATGGTTCAACCAGACGATTCTCGGGTCTTGAACCTTTAATGAATTCCAATTTATGACATGTGTTATATCTAAAATATAATTTTTAAGAAAAGAAATACAAAAATATCATGCATTATATACAACATGGGAAGTAGAGTTAATCTATATGCCATCGGACTTATAACTTATATAATTTTGAAAGGTTTCATATGGGTAAGTGCACCAAGTTGGGGGCCAAAAAGTGGACAAAAACCTAAAAATGAACAAAATGTGATTGTGTTTTGTAATAATGCAATCACATTATGTTTTCCTAGGCTTGGGAATTCATGAACCTAAAATGTACACGTTTCTATGAACACAAAACACATACACATTTTTCTCTATATGAAGTTTGTAGGGGTTGGAAGGAGCCATATTTAGTAAAATAAATGTTAAGTATAATATTTCTTTACACTTATTATTTCTTATACTTTAAATTTATTTTACTAAATATAAGAATTTAGGCCACTCTAACAAGCCGATCAAGTGGTCTCGTAGTTCGATGAAAGTGATAATATAGAAGATAGTTTTCCAAAATTTAACTGCAAGTACTTACTCATTTTCAAAATTTCAGCAATGACCTAAAACTTTCAAGCCATATATATTGTAGTCGGTCTTTGTTTTGTGAAAACATATAGTCATTTTGTAGGTTTTCGACCTTCCGGATTGGATGTTGGCCCTACCACTTCTTGAATTGGTAATAATTTTGAAATTTGGTCCATTATTCACTTTAGTGACCACAAATCAAATCTATGATGCTTGTCTACTTCTTACTAAAATGAGATCCTTACTAAAATGATGTTTAGGGTTTAGGGTTTAAGATTTAGGTTTTAGGGCTCAATATTTAGGTTTGGGTTTTAGGATTTAGGATTTAGGGTTAACGGCTCAGTGGTTTAGGGATCAAGGTTAAGGGTTTAGGGTTTAGAGTTTGGGGGCTAAGGGTTTAGGGTTTAGGATTTAGTGTTTAGGGTTTATGTTTTTTGGCTCATGGTTTGGGGTTTATGGTTTAGGGTTTAGGGTTCAAAGCTCATGGTTTAGGTTTAGGGTTTATGGTTTAGGGCTCGTGGTTGAGAATTTAGCGGTTAGGGTTGAGGGTTTAGGACTCAAGATTTAGGTTTAGTGTTTAGGTTTTAGGATTTAGGGTTTATGGTTTCTTGGCTCAAAGTTTAGGTTTAGGTTTCATAGTTTAGGTTTAGTGTTTAGAATTTAAGGTTTAGGGTTTAATGTTAACGATTTAATGTTTAGGGTTTAGGTGTAGGGATTCTATGTTTAGTGTTTAGGTTTTAAGGTTTAGGTTTTAGGGCTTAGTATTTAGGGTTTGTGGTTTTAGGGTTTAGGGTTTAGTGTGTATGGTTTAGTGTTTATATTTTTTGCCTGTGGTTCGGGTTTAGTGGCTTAGGATTTAGGTTCGTAGCTCATGGTTCATGGTTTGGGGTTTAGGGCTCAAGGTTTAGGTCTTAGGTTAAGGGTTAAGGTGTTTGGCTTCAGGGTTTAGTGCTCAAGGTTTAGCGTTTAGTGTTTAGGGCTTTGGGCTTAGGGTTCTGTGGTTTAGGTTTCATAGTTTAGGGTTTAGGATTTATCATTTAGAATTTAAGGTTTAGGGTTTAAGGTTTAAGATTTATGGTTTAGGGTTTAAGGTTTAGGTTTTAGGGCTTAATATTTAGGGTTTTGGTTTTAGGGTTTAAGGTTTTGGGCTCAAGGATTAGGGTTTAGGGTTTATGGTTTAGGGCTAAGGGCTTAGGGTAAAGAAATATTACCTAATACAACTATCTTCTTTTTCCCATTGCATGGGAAATATTTCATGCATTGTAATGTTCCATGTCTCACCCATTATTATTAGTAATTGACAAAGAGTATTCAACTGAAAAGGGTTCATTGACTTCGTAGGAAGAACATTCAAAGAGATTCATCACAATTTGATGTCTTTCTTTTGTTGATAGTTTCAAGGAGGAAATTTCAGATTCTGAATTTCCAATTCTTCATCAGAATCCAATATTACTCACTCCTGGATACATGGAGACACCATTACTTGGATTCCATTTATAATGATAGAGATATTTGTAAATTTGTGTTATGACATCTAAATCTATATGAATTTAAAGTTGCTTAGAAATCACACAACACCCTTTACTAGGATTGATGACTACCCCTATCTTTTGAAGGTGATTTTTAAAACATCCATGGGTTTATCATATAAGGAATTATCAATGAATGGAAGGTCACTAAGTCATAGGCCGGGTGGCTCCCTTTAGAACTCGAAAAAATATTTACTAGGTGATTCATAACTCCTTTGTGTTCTTAGCCATTCCACTATTTATATGCTTATTTTGAACACTTTAGGAAGTTCTGTTAAATTTACTATCCATTCCAAAGAGAAAAAGAACTTTCTCTTTCTCCGAAGGAGAGTATACTATAGAAATTCAATTATGATCCTACACCTCCACATTGGTATATTCTCTATGTTTCTTTTGTTGCCTTTAATATTAATTTTGTGTTGTGATGGCTATTTTTTCCATCTTCCAATGGGTCATCCCGGCTTGCTTAATACCATACATGGAACTATGAGAATTGTGAAATTTATTTCGTGAGTGTGAATAAATTTACATTCAAGGTGCAAGTATATGTGAGGAGAAACAAGTTTGGAAGAGATGTGTAATATTCATTACAAGGCACAAGGTAGATGTCATATCCATTTAGTTACTTGTACCACCTCTCATAAACAAGGTAGTTCTATAAGAAGCCTCAATGGTGGTTCTAAGCACTAGACTAGGAAATATTGATAAAATATGGTTTGGGGTTTAGGGTTTAGGTTTTGGGGCTCATGGTTCATAGTTTAAGGTTTAGGTTTAAGGTTCAAGGTTCAGGTGGTTATGGTTTAGGATTTAGGGTTTAGGTTTAGATTTTAGGGATTAGGTTTGGGGTTTAAATTTTAGTGTTTATGGTTAGGGTTTATGGATAGGGGTTAAGGATTTAGGGTTTAAGTTTTGTGGTTTAGGGTTAACGATTTAGTGTTTAGGGATTAGGGTTTATAGTTTATGGTTCAGTGGTTTACGGTTTATGGTTTAGGGTTTAACGTTTAGGGATTAAGGTTCAAGGTTTATGGTTTAGGGTTTATGGATTAGGGTATATGGTATAGGGTTTAAGGTTTAGATTTTAGGCTCGTGGATAAGGGTGTAGGGTTCAAGTCTTAGGGTTTAGGTTTAGGGGATTCGGGGTTTAGGGTTTAGGATTTAATTTTTACAATTTAAGGATTAGGGTTTACCATTTAGGGCACATGGTTCATGGTTTAGGCTTAAGGCTTAGGGTTTAGGCTTAAGGCTTAGAGTTTAGGGATCATGTGTAAAGGTTGAATCTTTAAGGTTTAGGTCTATGGATCTTGGTTTAAGGTTAAGGGCTTAAGGCTTATGGTTTAGGGTCTAGGTTTATGGCCTAGGGTTTAGGGTTTTTATCAGTAGAAGTTAAATGCTAAAATCTTTAGGTCGAATGTTGAAATCTTGAAAATTACCTATGTATCGACCAAATTATATTATAAAAACTATCTCCTAAACTACAACTCATGGACCTATGAGATTAATTCCATAAGATGCAAAGAGTGACCACAATTTCTTATATTTGCATAATGAAATTTAATTTTTTCTTATAATTAACATGTTTTTATAAATGAAGCATGCCAAAAGCGTATACAATGTTTATAATATAAAGAACATGTATGTATTATAGCATGTACACGCTATAAAACAAACACGTTATAATGCGTATGCATTTTCATGCTTCCACTTTTTCAAGCCATGCCTCAAGGCTTGGGATCCGGTTTAGAACCCCAAGCTCGAGGTATGGACTCCGCACAAACACAAGAAATAACGTGTTTTTGTAGGAAAATGTAAAAATGCCACTTCCTCCATGATAAATCAACATAAAACAATCGCTTCGTTTAAAAAAATTATACCACGACGTAGAGCAGAGTTTCTTCTTTCTAAAAATATAATTCTAAAATTTTTCTCGACTAATATGAGGTTTCCATATTATTTATTTTCTAACTATGGATTTTTATAGCTATTTTTTGAAGTTTAAATATGTTTTTCTTTCATCATGTATCTTTTTTTGAGTCATCAAAATTGAAAAAAATATTCTAGCAAAAATAGGCCTAATTCTATACATATTAAAAAAAATTAATTTTCGATATTTTTGATGTAGTTGGGGGTGGGAATGGTCGTAGAGCTCCATTATTTTTCAAAACATAAAATTTTTGTACTAGAAAAATTATATAAAAATAAATACTTTCTTAAAAATATAAAAACTTCTAGCACAAACTAGATGCTACTTGCTGTGTATGCTTTGGTAGAATGGGTAATCAGACTAATCACTATGCGGAAGCCTTAGCAGCTCTTTGGGGGCTAAGGCTTGCCAAGGAACATAACATCCAGAACATCATTATGGAAGGGGACTCCTTAAATATTATCAATCACCTTAATCAGATTTATCCCCCTAGTTGGACCATTAAAGATTTCATTGAGGAATCCATTAGTATCTGTCACACTTTCAAAGATATCAAAATTGGTCATACTTATAGGGAGGGTAACAAGGTGGTGGATATCTTGGCAAATTATGGTGCTAACAACAATCTCACCTTTTGGGATAATGAGAAATACACCCCCAAGGAGGTGAAAAATGGTATTAATAAGGATAAATATGGACACTCACACATTATGTAGGATCTATAATGAGATTGAGTGGGATTTAAAGTATAAGACAGATTGCACAAGTGAGAGTAGTAATTCAAATTACATAGCCACCATAAAAGTTCACATGATTCTAGAAACTGGGGTTGGTTTTTTAAAAACTGGTTTTGTCATAAAAACAACGCTTGTAAGGGTGGTTTCAAGCAGGAAAGTGCAGAAATTGTAGAAGGAAAAAGATGGGGGGTGCTCTATGCCAATTGGAACCTAGCTACGATCCCACCTAGAAGGACAATGGGGAGCTTTGGAATCTTCTTAAAAGGGGGTGTTTCCAACTTCATAAAAAAAATCCAAGGGCATGACCAAAACATTTTTGTGAATTTTTCCATGGATTGGAAGGACAGGAAGGTAAAATATGGGGGTCATCATGTGTTGATGAATGAGGAGCTGATTGCTGAGGTGATTGGGCTCGATTTGGATGGCTTCTAGTTTTTTAGCAAAAGGGTTGACAAAATTGCAAAAAAGAAGTTTTCTAAAGAAGGGGAGGAGCTCGTCTTTATCATGCGGTGGGTGTCAGGTAAGTTGCATCCCGAAACCCTACGATGAGATTAAAATGATGGTTCGATTCATCTCCCTTGAAGGGAACTATGTCACTATTCTTACCAAGAACTTGGTCTTCCTCAACCATTTTAGGAGACAATTTGCATTTTGTTTCGTGCATTACCTCTTGAATTCACTTGAACGCTCCATTTTTGATTTCTAGAAGCACACTAGGGCCATCACCCTCCACCAGTGGACTCATCTTGCTCCCGCATAAAATCTATCTCCAAATTCCCTCCATTCCTATCTCCCCAGTGGACCCGCCTTCTCCCATTCTAATCGCTCCTTTGAATAACCTGGCCACCTCTTCCAAGGCTAGAGCTATCAAAACTAAGAACCCCAAACTCAGTAAAGTGGCCTCTCCTCCCTCTGCCCGTGTTCTCGAGGAGCAAAAAGAAATGGAAGTTGTTCAAAATATTTTACACATTAGCAATGTTGGTCGGGATCATGCCTCACAGATGAGAGGATACTACTCTTCTCGACATTAGACTTATTGGAGAAGGAGGTTATGAATATTAAGGAGCCGTATCGATTAACCAAGCGAGTAAGGGGAAGAGAAAATTGAATGATGATGTGATATTGAAATTGATCAAACTGAGGATATATACAGAAATTTGAACTTGTTGGACAATAGATTGGGGAGGGCCAAAGACAAACATGATCATAATATGGCCATTTTCAATGCCATTAGTGAGTTCCTAGAGCAACAGGTTAGAAGCATTTCAATGTTGAGTGGGATCCTGAAGCCATTTGGGGGACTAAAAAGGAAAGAAATCAGGTTATTTCAAATTTGAACGTGAATGATCCAACACACACTACCACTCTGGTGCTTTTCACTTCTTTGCACACTATAAAATCTAGGATTGATAGGGCCTCCAAGAAATCTCCCTTGGTTTGGTTGGTTCCATTTTCGTTGCTTTGCTTCGTTTGCATGGAATGTTGTTTTTGGCATGCTTAGTTGCAATTTTTTCCTTATTTAGATATTTCCAAGTAACTCAATGGTTGGGTTACTGTTGGAATTTGTTTATTATCAAGATTCTGATCTTCTTTTGATGTTTTTCTCATGTTTGATCTGGCTGTTGAGCCTTTCTTGTAACTGGGTATAGTCCCTCCAAAACTATTTGCCATTAATAAAAAAACTAGATGCTCCTAGCTATCTTTATACTAAAGGGTTTTCAAAACTACTAAATGGTACTCATAGGGCATGAAAGTCACTCTGTTATGTTTAAAAAAAAAAATAGGAGCACCAATTGGTATTTTAATTATTTTACCCACTTAAACTTATCCATTTTCAATAAAGTTTAGTATCTTAGAAACTAGACTCAAAATTCTACGAATCATGTTTATACAAAGATCTTCCAATTTTGAGTGTAACTATTTCAAAAACTTGTACAAATTGATTTTTTTTTTTTTTTTCAGTAAAAATGCATCCACTTAAGACCCCCTTTGCCCCCAACTACTTGCTGCACTTACCCATATATTTAGGTGATAATTTGAAAACCTTTCTAAACGTAATAGAGCTCTTTCTGGTTTTAC
This sequence comes from Taxus wallichiana var. yunnanensis, assembly GCA_018340775.1. NCBI lineage: Eukaryota > Viridiplantae > Streptophyta > Pinopsida > Cupressales > Taxaceae > Taxus > Taxus wallichiana. The sequence goes on along the minus strand of CM031239.1, from coordinate 947,155,211 downwards.
CATAAAAAAGAGTTTGTCTCCTTGCTCAATTTTTTTCTCTTTTTAGCTCAACATAACTTTTCTACCTATCGCCTACTTCTTTCTACCGCTCACAAATGAGATTTACTTACTTTTCCATTTATTTCAACATTTCTGGGCCCACTACCTCTCTTTCCTTTGTGATATCCCAACTAATATGATTTCTACACTTTCTCCCATATAACACTTCAAATGGAGACATTTTTAGCAAGGAATGGTAAGTGTTATAATAGTAAAATTTAAAAAATTGTAGATATTCTTCCCATTTATATTACTAATCCATACAATACATTCAAAACATATCCTCCAAAACCTGGTTAACTTTTTCTATTTGACCATCTATTTCAGAATGGTATGCTAAACTAAAGTTTGGTTTTGTTCCCAATGCTAAGTTTATAGCTTTTCAAACCGAGATGTCATCCTAGGATCCCTATTGAAATGATCGGCTCCAAAAATCTGCAATCTAAATATTTCATGCACAAACCATTTTTCAAGTACATGCGAATCATCCTTTAGATTACTTGGTATGAAGTGAGATACTTTGGTCATTTTTTCAACCACTTCTAAAGTCATATCATGCTTGTTCTTGGATAATGGTAGTCCTTGCACAAAATGCTTGCTGATTACCTTCCATTTATAATGTGGAATACCGTGAGGGTACAATAGACCAACATGATGCATGTTCTCTACCTAAACATGTTAACATTCAAGAACAATGTTAAACATAAATTGTCATATCCTTCTTCATTCCTTTCCAAAGTACCATTTTTTTACTTCAACCAATAGTTTCATACTCCTGTGATGTCCTGGGAATATGGAGCATCATGAAAAAAATTCATGAATTTCATTCTAAGGTCATTACCCAAAGGTACATAAACTCTGTTTTGATTATCACAAGACTCATTTTTTTATCAAACTTAAAACCTTTCAGTATCTCCTATCATTCAAATTTTCTATGATGCAGGGGCATCCCAAGGAGAGCATCAAGAATGTAAACTTCTCATTTTTTTTGACAAACTAGGCCTCATAGGGTATGTTCAAGACTTAAGGAGAGTTTTAGGTGAAGGTCTAAGGTTCAAAGATTCAAATCCTAGTGTTTCCCTGCAAGAATATAATTCAAATTGTAAAGCATGTAAATGAGCCAAAAATGGACTTGTCAAGGGGGTTAATTGTTTAATCATGTTTTAGAGGTTTTAGGGTGAGGTCTAAGTCATCAAAGGTTAAGAATAATATCCCATATTTTTGTATGGGCTTAGGTGGCATGAGAAGAGTTACCAAAGGCATATGAGAAGACCAAGAATCACAAAAATGACACTTATGAAACAAGAAGTAGGTGCATGTAAGAAAATAATTCAAATATAGGAGAGAGAGGGAGTCAATTAGAGGTATTCCTCATGGAAGAGAATGTAGGAGAAAGGATGGAATAACAAGATTTTGTATGTATTACAATTTTGAGGTAATAAACTTAGATTTTGTGCATGACATGATTGTTTTTCTTGTGCAAGTGCAATGTTTGATTGATATTCTCCTTGTTTAGAATTAATATGAATTCATTCAATTCAATATATCTTAGAGTGCAAATGATATGATTGAGTCTCTAGGATGGTAAGGCTCTAATACCCTATTTTTGACTAAGTTTGAAGAAACTAGTGATTGTTTGCATGATCGTGATGGCCTTTGAAAGGCATACGAGTGAGTTCAATAGTTTATTTATATAAATAAAATTTGTGGAATGATCTTAAAATGGTTGAAATAGGTAAGCTTCTCGATACATGTAAATATTTATAAGTAAGGACTGACTGTGATTGTGTAATTGAGGACTCGTGGTGTGATTGTAGGGGTCTGCACAATGATATAATAGGGAGTTTTTTTAATTTTTTCCAGTGCTAAAGAGATAAACAAACCTAGATTTTAGAAGTTATATCCTTATAAGACGTTGCATTTAAATTGTTATGGAAAGGGGATTACTGTAAGTCTATATGACATGTGCATCTATAGGTAAGGATAAGGAAAATAAAGGACTTAACGCGCTTTCTTGGTTTCTTGAATTCTTATTGGTAAAAGAAACACGTGAATACCATTAAGATAGATCACTAATCAAAACATTGAGTCATGAATCAAAGTTTTAAGAAATTTATGGCCAAATAAACCCTACCGGAGTTTCTAGGAGGATATCTTAGGACAAGTGTAGGGTTTGTATTTTTAAGCACCTAATCAACTCATTTTCCCTAAAATTCTTAATACATCATGCTAATGGAAAAAAAGAATGAGATTTTGAAATAATATTTAAGAATAATCGTTAGTATTTTATGTTTTCATGACATTACAGTAGGGGTGATCAAACATACTAAAGGGCTAATCAAGAAGAAGGGTATTTTACATAGGAAGTTGTGTTTGTATTTGAGTACAACCTTGAAATTTTCCATGTTTCTAGAACCCTGAAATGGGAGTCCAAAAAGGTGAATTTTGTGTCTTGAACTATTGTTTTTCATAAGTTATGGTTGAAAAGGAACTATCACAAGGCTAGTTAGGCCTTTGAAAGCTAAAAGAGTAAAAGTAAGATATAAAGAGAAGGGTTAAGGGTTAGGTCTCCAAACTTCGCACACACATCAAGGATGGTGAAGGGAACCTAATGAAAGTTAAAATTTATCGTGGGTACTTAAAGATCACTCTAAGCATGAATGTACCAGACACATTGTCTCAAGGGGTATGGAGACAATTTTAACAAGATGAGTAACTGTGATGTTTTGACCTTTTTTGAATAAAGTTAATGATTTTTATAATATTTTTTGAGATGTTGAAATAGGGAGAAGAATCAAAAAGCATGGTGAGTACTATATAAGATAAAATTTCTTATTATTGTAAGTACTAGTGAAGTGAGGGTGATGAAAAAGTAAGGTGATGGTAAGTGTAAATGAAGTTTCTTGAGATGGAAACTATTTAAGGAGTCATTTGAAATTGAATGAATTTTTTTTTAGATAGAGTATGGTGACAAGAAGGCCATTTTAGTGATATTGTGTTAGTTTTTGCAAGTTTTAGCCTTTTTAGGCTTGGTTAAGGATCCTCAATCACAGAGAATTGATGAATTTGTGAATTAAAACCTCTTGCTTTGTTGAATGACAAAGCATGCTTGTATTTTCTATAAATCATTCTGCTAATGAAAGTTTCACATGTTGATAATACAAATCAGTTTTCAATTGTTTTTAACTTCTTCTTTAAAATATGTTATGAGGGTTATAATTGCATTAACATGCTTCCTATGACTCAACGCATTACCACATGGTTTTACTTTCTTTTGATGTAACTAATGTTAAAGTCCTATTAAGACATAAAATCCAACCACCCACGCTCGTTGCATTCAAATTGGGTTGCATAAATATGTATTCCAATCCCAAATGGTCTGGGTTTTAGTTAAAATAGTTTTCAGAATAAATCATGCCTCAAACTTTGTAAGGCATGAACTATGGAAACAAGTTCTAAGTTAGGGGAGGATAGTTATGCTCATGATCTTGATTTTTCTACCTGTCATAAGCAATTACATGATCATTTTGCAAAAGTATTCTACCCAAACTTTCACCGAGGCATTAGTTAGCATAGTGAAGCTTCTCTTGGGATTCATAACCTTAAAAACATGTGTTGTTGTAAGTTTATTGTTTGAATAGATTAAATGTATTTTCACACTTGGTCAGTCCACAAAAACTTTTTTGCGTTTTTTCAGTAAAGAAGTTATTGGTCTAAATTCCTCTCTTGAGAAATCTTGTATGGTTTTATTTGTAATAACTCAACCTAGTCCCATGAAGATTCTTACTTCATGTACATTATTTAGTGTTGGTCACTCAAGTAAAGGCTTTGATTTTCGATGGGTTGATCCGAGATATCATCTTTTGTATGATGTGCCCAAGGTACTATACTTCGTTATGATAAAAAGAATATTTCAAAATCTTACCATATAGTTTCATTTCTAAAGCACATATAATAATATTATCAAGTTGTCATTATGATTTTATATGTTCTTAGAATAAGATTATAAAATGCAAAGCATGTGCATTAAAGTAAGTCCAAAAGGTAAAACAATGAACTCATAATGCCCATATCTTGTCTTGGCGCTAAACGTTGTCTTATGAATGTATTCATATTTTATCCTTAGTTGATGATAACCTGATCATAAATAAATCTTGGAATAAATAGATGCATCTCTCATCTAATAAAAAAATTCATCAATCCTTGGAAAATGATATATATCCTTTATTGTTTTCTTGTTACATGCGATAATCAATGCATAGTCTTAATGTTCCATCTTTGTTCTTAATGAAAAATGAATGATGCTCCCTAGTGGACACACACTTTAAAACCTTGATCCATGTTGTCAATACACCATTCCACTATGCTTTTGCATCTTTCAATTTAGCACCATCTTTGCACTTCAAATCTTCTCTCGCAAGAGCTCTTTTCACACATGCCCCTACACCGTCATGCTCTCATTTTCCATGTCCAGCCTCAATGAAACTCCAAATATGTTGCACACCCATCTTGATGTGCATCCTTCTCATCCAATAAAAATTTGTGAATTCTTAAACTAAGACGTGAAATTATCGACCATATATAATGTTGATTGAATCGGATGTCCATATCGTGACAAGTTTTCATAAAATAACTGGAAACACCCTTGCAAAAATTAAGTAGAATGAGTACGATCATAAGCTGATATAAAGGTGGTGCTCTCTTTAAAAGTTTTTGATCATTATTTGTACTATCGTGATAATTTTTATAAATGCTATATGCACAAAAATGTCAATTTGTATTGAGTTGTAATATTGCGATCAAACCTCCATTTGGGTTACAATGTGTAATCCTATGCAAAATTGACCAATAAAACAATAAGATTAATAGGAAATGTGTCCTTGCATATCTTGAACTATTCATCCAACCATCAAGCTCTATGTGTATGCCTAATATACTCATAAACAATTTCATCCTTAAATTTTCTCATAAATTGAAAAACAGGGCATGTGTTCTGTGAACTATCTCACACCGCTTAGACTCCTTTCCATCTTTCAATTGGTATGGTACTGATTTATATTTATCAAACTCAACTAAATTATGTCCTATTTCACCTCCAATTTTCTCATGGATACAACTTTCCAATTTAGGTAATCGCACACACGTACTAAAAATTCCATATAAACAATCCCGACTATAATTTTTTTCAAACTTCTCTTTCATAAAATATCATAGGAATGAAATATCTTGAAGATATTGGTGAAACTTGAACACCAAATTCCAAAGAATACGCTTTTAGAATGAAAATCAGAATGAATACGTAAAATTTAGCATAATGCATCGAAATTCAAAATGTTGCCTACAACTGACAAGTGCAGTATGCGTGGTTGATTTTCACATAGAATGGTTTTAACATTTCAAAAAATATTGAATAAATTGAATTCCCGAATGCTCCTATTTAAACTTATGAAAAAATAGAGTTTGAGTCATATGTAAGAAATGCTTTGGATGTGGTTTGTGATTAGTAGAACCAACTCTCCATTTTACAACATCTCTTGTATTAGGTGAAAATCTAGTGTTATTATGCTAAAAGAGAATAACAAATTCTCTTAAAAATTAGATATATCTTTGTCCTTACACGATGCTCTAGAAAAAAATTCCCAAAAATTAGTGTTATTGAGTGATTGAAGGATATTACACCTTTCAATTTCTTTCATTAGAGTTTTTCGATTAACTTTCAACATTCGACTTGTTTGCATTTAATCAAATATTGTTTTTGTTGATTCACTAACAACACTAGTAACAAGTACATGGCACATGACATTACTATCCCTTGTCCATCTCGACACCAATAGTGTGATATGCATCATAAAGGTTTTTAACATCTTGTAGATGTTTGACCACATATATTAGATGTTCACAATCCTAAGGTGTTTAATGTATGTCTCATTTTATTCAATTTCATCAAACTAACTAAAACTGAAATCTTTGGGAATCATTTAAAATTTCAAAATAATTATCCCAAATTCAGTGGCTTTCTTTTGACTTTTGTTCAAAAATTTTGTCGGACATTGGTTTCAAAATGTTCTTGCCCAAGGCCCCGCTCTATGTTACACCTGTTCTCACCCTTTCGCAATCGAGTGCAAGGCGCATTGAACGTCGTTGTGCCTTCGATCTATGGAACGCTCCCGCTTTATTTGTGCTCATTTGTGGTGTGGTGTTGTGTAACATCACGTGCCATTTATTCTCTTGTTTGCGAAAGTTAAGCATGATTGTCCTCCTTGCTTTATATTTTCCCATCATTGTGTTCCAATTGCTAAATGAGGAGAGTATAGCTTAAAATTTTTAATCATCGAGGAGGAGAATATAAAACTAAACAAGGAGAGCTTAGTTTAAGTAATCAAGGAGAAGATTAATGATTATTATTATTGTATATAGGACTGTATTTTCTTATTCTTTTGGTAGTGGTTGAAGCAGCATTTTTTTCTCCCCGGTTAGGTGCTTATGGATGGGTGACATTTCTTGTCACATCTTAAATGAACTTGTAATGTCCTCGTTTGGCGTGAGATAGTGGGGAGTCGGTGGACCCTTGAATTCCTTCACCATGATCTCATTCCCGATTCTCTCTTCAATGCGTATGTAGGTGTTGGGTGTGTTTTTCTTGGGCGTTTCTTTTCTCCTCGCACGCTTTCTACCTCTTGGATAGATCATGTATGCATGAAATGGTCACGAGAGGTGTCTTTCCTGGTTACATGGGCAAGTAGAGCCCATCGAAACCTCGTTCTGCCTAGGAATTTTTCTTTCTAATTCCACCTTGGGCGCCCCCTAGCTGGTCGCATGGGTTCGAGCATGGCGGGTATAGATGAAGCTACAGTTCCTGGAAGAAGGTGTGTTACCTCCACGCTCATCAAGCGCCGCAAGCTTGTTCTCGGCTCTGAGATCCACAAAGACATGTTTTACACAAGAATAGCCAGGCAAAGGTGCATGCTGCAGAGTAGAAGCTTCATTGTAAGCACTTCCAAGAAGCAGTCGTCATCCAACTATGTTGTTAGCTATTCAAGATCGACCGCATCCTCAATTCGTGGATTCTCCTTCAAGGTATTTTTATCAAAATCGACCGTGATGTTGAGTGAGCTACTGTGTGGAGACTGATGGAAATTTATCGTTAAGATTCTAGCAATACGTAACTGAACCATGC